>JANAVB010012552.1:0-160232 GCA_029216955.1 Iris pallida
CTACCCTAATAGAAGGAGTTTCCTTTATTATCTCTCCAGCCCGATATCCACGAAGAAACATCTAGAGTGTTAGAGTAATTTCTTCTCATCGTCAGATCGTTAAGGGAGTAAAGGAATCGCTGTAGTGTTCGATCTCCATCATCATACTTGCTTAGAATCAATTGTACTTAGATTTCCTGTTTAGGACTTCTCTTGTACTTTTTTCGTTCGAATAATACTAAAAGTTTATCCAACTTTTGTCCATGGCGAACAAACTGGCGACTCTTTTGTGGACTTCATTCTCCTCTGACGAGAAGGTAGTGACGCAATCTGACGATAACTTACTCGAGTCTTCTCAAAAGACATTGGTCGTACATTTCGACCAACAAGCTTTTAAAGATCTACTCTTTGGAGATGATGTAGGCTCCTCTCCAAGGCTAGTAAAGCCTAAGAAGATGCACAAGGCATGGGTGCCTAAAGCCCGTATGACGCACCAACCTGCTGGTGACGAGGCCCTACTTGTCTCTAAAGATGCGCCTCATGCGCCTACACAAGCTGCCTTTATGGTACAGCGAGCCCGACTCCCTAACTCTGGAAAAAGAGTTAAGGTTACCTCAGGATTGGTGCGTGATACTGGGAAGCACAGTGCTAATTGCCAGTCCCAAGTCGCTCACCCACTAACTAAGGCACAACTGAAGAAGAATGCCTCCATTCAAAGGCACAAAAACTTTTTACACGTAGCAAAGCCAGTTTCTTTGATAGGATTTCGTGCCACGTGGACCCCAATCTCCAGGCACCAAGAGGGGAACATAATTTCGACTTTGAATACTATGCACCTTTGAGCACTAGTGCAAAGAAATCTAGAGCAGCGCATGCCATGCGCGCCAAAACTACTCCTTCAGCTGCCAACCAGAAGCATGCGTAGACGGTCGTACGCACAGCTGATGGTAGGTTGTACAGAACTAACCCAGCGTGTCTTCCCCAGAATTGGGTCAGCTTTCCAAGTCTTCATGTAACTAGGGCACACCTCATGTGCTGGAACCAAGCTAGCGAGCTAATCTTGTGTTGTTAAACCCATGCAACCACATAGGTTGTGCGCATGAAGTAGGTTTGACTTATAATAAGCCTTCCACCAACGATCTGGATACATCTCATGCGCTGGAATCAGATCAGGAAGCCCTACTGTAACATACACACCCAAGCGCTCGGCTTAGACATGAGAATGAAGTGGGTGTAAATATGAATCTCTCTCTACACAACCTGCATAACGTGATTAGTCACAAACAGAAAATGGGAGAGACGATCCTTATGCACGGTATGCCTACTCCAGGGCATGCTTGTGCTAACACCATTGTCAACTACTATTGTAACAAGATGGCAGCATCTCTACCAACATGGCAGTCTTAATTCCAATGACTACAACCAGTAGCACCCATCCGACAGCATCTCGGAAAGAGGGTGCCAATAGAAGATGAGGATGAACTTTTTGTTACCTCGTGCCATGCTATATGGAACTCGCACTCCCTAAATAAGAGTTCTAAGAATCCTCCGGTCTCGACAAGTGTACTAAAAAGTTGGCCCAAAGGCAGCAAGCTAGCTATGGCTAGAACTAGGGTGTTCCAACACACCCGATCAAAATCTAAGTCTTCCTCAGGGAAGAATATTGTTTCATCGACCGTGCAGGCTGGGGATAGTAAATCCCGGACGTTCCATGACAATTCGTCATTTCAACCAGACGAGGTTTCACATGGGACTGATATTGATGCATCTGGGGGTCCGTGTCACCAACAGGCTAGGGGTAGTTATCCCCTAGATTCAAAAGACGACACCAATCTACCTGTCATCCCCCAAGATTGTGAAGCTCAAGGGTCTAAACCGGAGAGTGAGAGGTTTATCTCACTGTACACTTCCTTTCATCTGATGTCAGTGTACATAACAGGCGGTGACAATACAGAAAGTAACGAAGGGTCAAACCATCAATAACGTATAGTGGTCCTCGAGGCAGGCCTCCAAACGTTGAGTGAATCCATGTAAGCTTTGACCCAGGTGGTCCTCGAGATCAAGGATTGGTAGCCCCCAAGCACCGCTACTCCAACCAACCAGGACCCAGTTACGAACGGAAAGTCTAACGCACCCTCTCAGATGATACCTACAACTGAGAACTGTACTCTGCTACGGTCATCTAACCTGCCAGTGTCAGATGACATACATGAAGCCCTCAGGGAGCTGTAGGCTCATTTTGATGCTAAAATCAAGCGGAAGGCACTCCAAAAACTTGGTATTCGGGAACCATATCCTCCGGAATAGAACAATGTGGTTTACCCGCCCAAGTATAAACTATAAACGTTGGCTCCATTTGACATAAAAGAGTCTTCCAGTCATTTTTTGACATACTTTGCCTCCATGACGGGGCATTTTCCAAAGGATGATGCCCTGCTTACCAATCTCTTCATTGGGGCATTGTGTAGGATCGATTGTAGGAACGAGTTGTAAAGCGTAATACTCTAGGGGGGGGTGAATAGAGTATGCAGCAGAAATTAACTATTTAAAAAATGTTAGTAACAAGATCACAGATAATATATGACAGATATGTAAATGTAAAGTAGAGAGTAGAGAGCAAACGCAAACACAAGGATATATACTGGTTTCCCTCTTGTGAGGACTAGTCCAGTCGGAAGAACTCTAGCTTCTAGTTGAATCCACTATGGAAAATCACTACATGTTCTCATCCGAAGTTCTTGCAACTTCTACAATGCGAGCTTTGATCCGAAGTACTCGACCAACTTCAATTGTGAAGAGTCTTTCTTCAATCAAGCCTCTGATTACAACCACTTTGAAACTTTTAGACCGTACCGCACTGGCAAATCGACTAGAGGATTGTAACTGGCTTGGGATTTGAAAATGAATGGCTCAGAACACTTTGGAAGAAATAGTAGGCTTATAGAGAAGAGATATGAAAGTGTATGAGTTTATGAGTGTATGAGTGTATTAAAATGATCGAAATCCTTCTCTATTTATAGTTTTTCCAAAGGCAGAATTCTGACAGAATTCGGAAAGAATTCGGGCAGAACTCTTTGAGAAAATCTCGTTGGGATCCGTAACTGCAGGAAGACCAAGTTCAAAAAGCAACGTTCACTAACCGAACTCTGCCCGAACTCAGGCCAAATTCGGGCCAAGTTCTGCTAGGGTTCTGTTAGGGTTTTTGCAAATTAGTTTTAGGCTTTTTCAAAAGTCAAACAGTTAGGAAGTAGTTTGGGCTTTTGTAAGTGGGCTTGTTTTCAAAATGAAAGGGTATTTTGAAAATGTTTCTTGGGTAGCCTATTTGCCAGTACGATGCAGTGTACATCGTATTCCTAGACTCAATAAATGTGAAAAATATATTGATAAAATAGGAAAACCAAGAACCCTTTGATGACGCCTTTCTTCTAATATTTGATCAGACTTGAAGACGCCTTTTTCCTTGATGGTAGTTGTCCAAAGATAAACAGATCTGGAAATCTGAATACCCCCTGTCCGCTGACCGGGCAGCGGAACCCTCGATACGAGGCCCCGGATAGGTCATTAGGCGGTTTAGAGAAATCTACTTGTATAACGCCGTCTTTGGCCCATCAATAATTCTCTATTGTATATGTCCTGGATTGACAAAGCTTGATTATGCTTACAGCATGTCTAAGAACATTTTTGACGAACAAAACAATATGATACAAGCATAGCAATATGATATATAACATTTAGGACAATGCTAACATAAGGACAATGCTAACATAAGGACAATGCTAAGTTTAAGTAGTAACATAATAGCGATTACATGAATATTAGTGACGTTGTTATGTTAAACTTAATTGATTAGTCATATTCAAAAACATGATATAATCATTGGGCTAACACATTGCGGAGGTGGTATACAAATGATTCCACAGCCTCCCTGACAATTCATTTCATCCTTTGACGATCTCAAATGATTCCTCTCCCAATTTATGAAGGGGAATGGATATGATAATGTCCTCTCTCTTGGACATTTCCCAGAAAGAAAGGAAGCCAGTTTATACCAACATTGAACGCTTTTGTTAAGCAGCCTTGAGGTTACCTCTTGGTGTCCCTGAGCCAGTGTTGATGGACTCGTGTCGCAAGAACATGCTCCCGGCTATCAAGCTTTGGCACAACTTGTAGAGGCTAAAAATCAAACTGTGCCACCTATTAAAGTGATTAATCTTCAGATGGCGCCAAATTATTATATTACGCGAAACCATCAAGTTGTGCAGCATCAGGTTGTGCCAACATCTGGTTGCACTGGAGTCAGGTTGTGCGAGTGCCACATGGCGCACTTTCTCGAGAAGCTGTAACGGTATCATCATTAACTAACAACTGACAACACGAAGATTAAGGAAAATCCATTCGAATCCCGTGCAATGCGGCGCACAAGAAGATTTTGTCAACATGTAATCATTGCTCACAGCTGGTTTGTGCAAGCGATTGAGTGGTGCGAGAATTAATCAGTACAGCACAGAAGACCTAGTCAAAGGCGCCAGTTGTTGAGTTGCGCCTATGCGCAGCCTGGCTAGTTGGCGCCACTTGATCAACTCTTATTGTAAAGCAGGGTGACATGGCGCGCAAGCCACCAACTTCGCAGAGCGTGCCTACTATACTGTCCACGACTACGCGCATCTCAATCAAATGATGCCACACGTCCACAACAGTTGGTGTAATCTCTCGTGCAGGTTGCCACATTGCGCCATGCGTAACCTGATGAAGCTCGCGCAAGGTGATCAAACAGTGTTCAAAACAGAGTGACGTGGCCCGCAAGCCACTAACTTCGCAGAACGTGCCTACTATACTGCCCACGACCACGCACATCTCAATCAAACGATGTCACGCGTCCACAATAGTTAGTGCAACCGTTCGCGCAAGTGAACATGAGGCGTGCAACCTAAAATGCACGTAACATAGAATAACTGCTAAATAGTTATTTCAAGAACTCTATAAATAGAGTTTCAAATCAATCTCAAAGCATCAAGAATGATCATAATCCCCTGCTAGAGTGCTGTTGCATCCTCCAGAGGCTCGTGTCTTCGATATCACATCGTCCAAGGGATAAAGTGATCGTCTTCTTATCAGATTTCTATAGTTGTACTTCCCCAAAAATCAATTGTACTCTTGTACTTTTTTCTAAGTTTGTAATAAAGACTTTTTGTTCTTGCAAAAAAATGACGACTCTGCTGGGGACGACTTTCTCCTCCGACGAGAAAGTGACAACTCAATATGATACCGTATCAATCGGCAACACGTAGAAGACCCTGGCCGTTCAAGTCGACTAGACAGCCTACGAGACCATGTCACGCCCCAGAACCATAATATTGGCAAGTAGGGACGGACCAGGCCAGCTACGTATACCAAAGTACTCCAGTACTCCGAAATAACGTATAAGCTGTATAGACATGGGGGCTACTAAAATCCAACAGGCAATCCTAGGTCAAGAATCCTAGGTATCTCAATCACAGGCAGTAAACAATATACAAGAAGTAAGACCAACTGGAATATAAAATAGTAAAGCATCCCAAACTATCATATATCAATGATCATGAAGCTAGTAATACAGAGTGAAGACTAGCAAGAGTAATAGTCATACATGATAAGCTCTAGCTATAGTCTAGAATACACAAATCATGTTTAGGCCCGTAGGCTAAATGTCAAGTCCAAAACAAGAGCTAAACACGCGCTCGGAGGCTAAACGCCACAAAACAATAATGTACATAACTAGTGGAAGAATGAAATAGAAAACCCACTAAGGTACTCTGGTGCTCCGGGTAGTCACCGTCGAGTAGATGGTACAGAAGATCCTTCGGGCTCCTCTATCAGATCTGGCCAAACAAAACTAGTGGAGTCAGACCCCCAATAGCAAGTACCACAAAGGAAGCCAAACTATGAACTAAAACCAGCAATAACTAACCCAAACAACAGATAAAGAGAGATAAGTAAGTGCTAATCGAGACTCGTGCACTACCAATGCACTTATCCCGAGAATAGAAAAGATAATAAGTAAAGCAACATGTAGCATTAAGTAATGGACATGTGACATAATGTAAACTGTGGACATGTGAATTAAACTGAATATGTGAGCATGTAAGATTACTAGAACATGTAAGATAACTAGAACGTGTGAGCATGTAGGGTAACTGGAACATGTGAGCATGTAAGATAACCGGGACATGTGAGCATGTTAAGTAACTGGAGCATGTGATCATGTTAGATAACTGGAACATGTGAGCATGTTAGGTCTATATAAAACGACAAATGATAAGATGACTTAGGAACTATTTTGAAAGCCAAGTTATAATTCGTAAACCAAACAAGGACTGTGGTTGTATGTAACGCCCAAGTCCCAAAATATGTATGACTAGTAACGAAGCATGCCAGCTGCATATATACGAGATATACTCCAATATATAGAAATCTCAAATATACACATAAGCTGTATTGTGAATAATAATAACAGACAGTCACAGGTAAAAGCTACATCTCATCCACAGTAAATATAAAGAAAATAGTAACTAATGAATTAAAGTAAATATCAAAATATAGCTGTTGGCCGGGCGGAGACAAATCCACTACCGGCACTAGAATAAACTGAAAGGAAATAGAGTCCAACCTCTAAGATAAATAGAATAAGAAATGATGACTAAATAGGCTCCTCGACCCAATAGGGACAGCTGTGATCAGAAGGTACGACCCGCTCGAACGTGAAGGATGAGTCTACACCGGAGCCATACTCCTGCGGAAAGTCCTGCACACCTATACCTGGAGAGATCTGTAGAAGCATGGAAAATACTAAAGAAAATGACTCATGCGGCCAAAGAACCCCATGCGGCTCAGAAAGCCCATGCGGCTCGGAGAGCCATGCGGCATAATGGGCTATGCGGCCCAAGACATTCCATGCGGCTCAGAAAGACACGTGGCAGGACAGCCCTCTCCTCTGTCCTCTAGCATTAATTGCTTGACGGCTGACAACTCTGAAAAAGTGACAGCCCTGACACAGAAAAAAGTAATTATGACTCTGTCATAATGACGAATCTCTAGGGAAGAGAAAAGAGATCTCTGACACAAATCCCCGAGAGCCATAAAAAAATGCCATGCGGCCTTGCCACGTGGGCGTTCATATGCGGCTCACTTCTCATGCGGTTCAGAGTGAATCCGTCCTATGCGGCTCAAGCCGAGAAAGCCTCATGCGGCTCGAGCAAAGCACTTCTCATGCGGTTCAAAGTGAATCCGTCCTATGCGGCTCAGGCCAAGAAAGCCTCATGCGGCTCGAGCAAAGAACTTCTTATGCGGTTCAGAGTGAATCAGTCCTATGCGGCTCAGGCCGAGAAAGCCTCATGCGGCTCGAGCAAAGACTTCTCATGCGGTCAGAGTGAATCCGTCCTATGCGGTTCAGGCCGAGGAAGCCTCATGCGGCTCAAGTAAAAACATCTCATGCGGTTCAAGAGGATCATCTCCATACGGCTTAGGTAGATGTATCCCTATGCGGCTCACAATGATTACTTCTATGTGGTTCAAAGGCTTAAGGGAGGGCTACTACCCAGACAGCCCTGACACGTGGCCTTAACCTTATGCAGCCCAAAGTCATATGCGGCTCACTTATCATATGATTCAGATCCCCCAGTGGCTCCTAGGACACGTGTCCTAAGCCGATTAATTTCTCAGATTTACTGTCATCAAAGATTGGGTCAAATCCCAATAATCTGGGACACGTGGCAGGAGAATAAATTTAATTTATTCGCAGACATCATAAAATCATTATGAGGAAGATTTATTCCAATCAGCATTAATTGCTAATGGGATTTGGTGTAATCTACACTCGATGGCTCGGGTTCGTCACAATCAAAACTGAACGGCCTTGATTGACCAATCTATGGGCCGTCGCCATCTCTAAGAGCTAATCATTGGCAACCCTAATGATCATATCCTACTATTATAAATAGCAAGGTGCCATTCCCTTGTAGAAGACAATATCAGAGAGAAATACGCATATACAGAGAGACTCCCCAATAGTCGAAAAGAAAATACACAGAGAGAGAGAAGCCAGAAGAGCAACAGGAGGAGAGCAAGAAGAGCATTTCTTCACCAACGCCAACCATCTTTTCACAAGGAGCCAAGGTCGCATACCGATCGTCCAAGGAGTAAGGCAGGGCCACCGTCGCCTTCCCGAGCCTCTACCGTCACCCTCCAGAATCTAAAATAAACAATTGTACTTAGACTGTTGTACCTAGGTTTTCGTCCCTAGGCTTTCTTTGTACAAGCGAGTTTGCATTGTGAGTCTAAGTTCAGTCCTCCCATAAAACTATTCTGTACTTTTACAATCAATGGCAAACACGATGGCGACTCTGCTGGGGACTAACTTCTCCATGGCTGAGGAGTTGGTGACGCAATCAGATGCAGCCAAGCTTGGCTCCACGCAACAAAAGATGGTCTCCTGGTTCGACCAACAGGCTTTCGAAGAAATGCTCTCCCACAAGAGCACTGGCCCGGTCCAGAAGTGAGCCCGCACAAAGAAGGCTCGTAAGGAGTGGAGACCCCGATCCTTCGTTCCTACTGAAGCTCTTGTGGAGACACCCTCTGTTGTTCAAGACGGCGAGCAAGATTCCCCTGCGGCCCCACTTCAGATCGTAGACGACTCTGCTGTCCCCAAGTCCGGCAGAAGAAAACACTATGATACTGGACTTATAGGGACAAAGAGAAACTCTATGAGATCCGAACCGCATAAGGGTACTAGCCGCAGGGAGAAAGCTCATGCGGCTACATCCGTCGGCCGCATAAAGAAAGCCCATGCGGCCACATCTGTCAGCCGCATAGCTTATGCGGCTACAGCTGCCAACTGTTTGCAAAAACAAAAGTTGAAGAACTTTATTGATACAAACTTTGTAAAAGATTACAATTTGAATTCTGGGAATGGTACAACTTTAGGAATCCAATCTAGATGACGATTGCTTTATCCCTTGGACGATGTGAACTCTGAAGATGAAGCCTCTGAAGTTGAAAACAACTCTGGAATTGAAGGCAGAAAAGCCTCGGAAGTTGAAGGCAAAAGCCTCGGAAGAATGCAGCAGCACTTGGACAAGAACTCCTGAACTCTCTCATCTCTGGTTATTGATTCGTGATCCCCTTGAATGAAGACTTGAAACTCTATTTATAGAGTTCTGAGAAATAACTAACTTTTAGTTATTCTGGACTGCGTATATTGGATTGTGCAGCAATTGGTTTGCGCAGCAATGGACTGCGCAGGCAGTTGCTGGATCATGGGTTAACTGTCTGGGACACATGGCATCATTTGATTAAAATGCGCATGATCGTGCATAGGCAGTTGCTACAAAATGAGCAATTGATGGCATGAGTGCCTCGTGTACTTTGTCATTTGTACTAGTAGAACGCGCATATTGAACTACACAAACTTTGGTTTGCGTCGACTTCATTTGCGCAGGAAATGGATTGTGCCAACTTGATTTGCGCAGACATGGATTGCGCTGCCAGCTGTCCTCGAGCGCCGTGCTGCACGATTAAACGAACAGCCGCCTCGATATCCATGCTGTCAGTTGTCAGAGATCTGATTTGGTTGTCAGGTAATGATGACTCTTGTCACGTCAGCCTTTGCGCAATCGAATGTATGCGCAATCTGACATGCGCAATCTGAGAGCTGTGCAATCCATTGTCTGCGCAGTTTATTTGGATGATGTATATCTTGATTCTTTGACTTTGTTGATTGATGCAACTTGATTTTTTAGGACCTACAAGACCCCCTTCAAAGTTTTCGAAAGTTGATTTTATTCAAAGTTTTGAAATACTTTGAATTAGAAAATTTAAATCAAATTGCGCATGATGGTGAGCTGTCTGCGCAATCGAAGAGCCTCAATTTCAGGCGCAATCTGAGGCAGCCGTTTCATATTTCGAAGACTATAAATAGTCTCTTCAAACTTAGAAATATTTTTTACTTGCATTCACTTGTGCTTTTGAGAGAGAAAAACTTCGAGCTCTTCGTTTTCAGCCCTCCTCTCCAATGACCAATGGCTCCTTGACGCTCCTCCACCGCCGCTGACAAGGGCAAGGCCCCGGCCGAGTCATCCGACGGAGTTGCACGACGAGCTTCTCGTCATGAATCTGTGCACCCCGCTCTGAGAGGTTGTTCAACCGATCGAAAAGCCTTTTTAGTGTGATTCGACTTCTTTTGATCTTCGAAACTCATCTCTTTTTAGAGATGAGTTCATACTGTGCCCCCCTTTTTAGGGTTTTGGTTGCATCAACTGTCAGTCTTCATTTTTATGAAGGCTGCATTCCTGCGCAATTTGTTGAATTGTGCTGACAGGAAGTCAGCGCAATCGACTGATTTGCGCAAGAAGTCAGCGCAAACTGTTGCTTTGTGCATCCTGTTGAGATGCGCAATATGATGTTTGCATGATCTGAGCCAGCACAATCTAACGTTTGCACAAGCTATGCCAGCGCAATCTGAGGATTGCGCAATCTAATGTTTTGTGCAATCTGAAAACAGAGTCTTTGAATTGACTTGTACTGATTTTTATCTGTTTTGATACAGTTGAGACCAGAGAAGATCCAGAGTATGAAACTTTTGAGGGAACTCTTTCAGAGTCTGAGTATAAAGAGGATCTCTCCCATGTTCATTATCCCCAGTATGATCTACCGACCTTCCGCCAGGCGATTCTGATATCTCAAGACAATGAGACTCTACTGTGTTTAATGAATGGACAGCCCTTGGAATCTGCAGACGCTGTTATTCATAAGAAACCCTTATTCTTGTTTGGTGAGGCTTTTGAGAAAAGCTCGCAACCAAGGCCGAGGATGGAGGAAAGAATAGTCCATCAGGAAGATAGGTCTTTCTTCATACCAGATATTGCCCGTTGTCTCCCTTTATCCCGGTACGCTCATGCGAGCTACCCAAGAAAGATAGAGTGGAATATCACTCTTTTCCAAGATGCTCGTACAGGGAAAATTTTTGTGAAGAAGGGAGCAAATAAGAAGGATATGTTTTACAGTTCCTCCGATCGATACAGTGTCTTGTTGAGGGGCTTGAGACCAGGTTGCATTCCTCCAGAGAACTCCTCTATGTTGATGCCTGTCCGAACACCGATATTTGTAAATAAATTTGTGAAAGCTGAAGGGAAGTACCCCGAACATGATATTAGATTAACTGGGTTGGTGAATCCAGATTACAGGAGATGGAACTGTATTGCCAATTGGATTCTGACAACATTTGAAGAAAAACTTCAACAGATTAATCTGTACCAAGCAGTGCACGCCACTGTTTATGATTTTGTACCCAATCCACACATGTTCTTGGCCTTGGCTGAAAGATACAATTATAGAACGGAAACTTTCATGACCCCTGGTGGAGAAATTGGGTTTGCACTCCACGAGATAAAATATATCTCGTACTTGCCAATGGCAGACGATCCATATGAAGAGTATGTACCAACTAATGACGAGTTGGACAGACTTAGAAAGGAAAATGCAGCAATGGTAGAAGTATTTGAGGAACTGCTATGCCATTACAAGATTTGCTCCCTGTTTTATAAGAGTGCTACAGCCAACACCTGTTATTCTTCGAAGTGGTTACCCTATCTATTCCTCAACCACATAGAAGAGAAGAAGACTAAGGAAAATGACAAATGCTATCCTAACTTCTTCAAACCTTTGAGCAATACAGAAGTTATGAAGCTGATGGAACAGAGTGGTAATTTTGATAAACAAGTGAAAGATGATCATGAGTATCCTCCTTTAAAGACAGGGGACACTCTGGAGAGTTACTTGAGAATGGATTATAGACCCATGTCAAAAGAAGCCCAACTGGCAGGGTTTCTGACATACTGGCTTCGGCGGTTTGTGGTCCCCGGATCCAGTGTAGTGGACCGTTTTCACCGCGGCATTCTTTTTGTCGCTATCAAGTTGGTCTTTGGCTACAAGGTGGACCTGTTATCAGCAATGACTTACAAATTAAATGCCAGTCTTCGTTTATATGTTGATCTGATGCTGAAGGCAAAAGAAGAGAAAGAGTTCCCTCGCCTAGAACTGCCATACACATATCTATTTGGAAGGTTGCTTCTCCACTATCCCACTTTAATGGACCCCGGCATGGGACCGGTTGATGGCAACTTTCTGCAAAGGTACTCTCATGGAAAATGGAAGTACACTTCTTTGAGCGAGTGTAGATATGTTCTGAATCTGAATAGAGGATGGAACTTTTGTTGTGCTCCCCTCCCTGCTGGATATGATCAGATGCCAACAAACATGGTGGATTCAAAAATGCAACCTCTAAACCGTGCAGCCTTTGAATGGTTGAAGACAATTCGACCGTCTCATCTGGTTTACCGGTTCGAAGAGGAATGTTACTTAGAACCATACCTCCCCAGCCGATTTGCTCGGCAGTTTGGATATGATCAATTCCATGTGGGGAATGCAATCACCTGCCTCCAAGGCAAGGGTTTTTTGATAGACGGGGCCCGAGCCTGGGCTTATTATAATGCCCGTGATACGAAGGCCATATTCTCGATGCCAGCCAATAGCACTCATGGTCCTAGGATGCTATATACTTATACAGTATTTTATACATCCGCGAATACTTTTGCTGAGAACTTTAATCTCGCAGATAGTTTTGCTTCTTCGTCAAGATTGAAGAAAGGAAGAATGTCTCTGTCGATTCCTATAAATGATGAGGTGCACGAGCCAGCCGATGCTCCTTTGGAAGTTTCGAGGGATATGATGTTCCCTCAAGAAGTAAACGCAGCAATGCGTATCTCTCTGAAAGTGGGTAAATATCCTGCAAAGAGTTAGAGAAGAGAGGAGCCTCCTGCTCCAGCGGCAAAGAAGAAGTTGATTTTAGAACATTCTTCTGAAAGAATCACTACTCGATCTCAGTCTCGGCAACTGGCCGAGTCAGCTCAGCAAGAAGGGGCTTCAACACCAACCTCTATCCAGAAAAAAGTTGAAACTATCAATATAGAGAGCCCTGATAGGCCATTGAAAAGAAAGAAGCTGGCTCAGAGAAGGAATCGAGCCCCGTCTTCTATGGTAATGGATGCTGCAGCTGGAGTAATCTTTCCATCTCCTACTCCTGTTCTAGATCCTAGGAATAAGACTCCTAGTCCTGAACATAGAGAGGATATCGAGCAAAGGACAAATCTTGCTCCTGGAACTGAGGCCGAAGGGCCTAGAGGAAGTACTGCGGAGGAAGTGAGGGAAAAGCAGTTACAGATTGTTGAACTTCTACCTACTCCGAGAACCCTTCGCGAAGAAGAAGATCGCAAAGTAATTGCAGCTTTAGAAGATTGTATCTACAGTCCTCTGGGTGATTATGGTGATCAAACTGTGACTACTAGCGAGAAGGCACCAGAAGAAGACGAAGATGAGGAGAGTTCTTCATCTGAAAATGTTGATGACTATATACAAAATATTGAAGAAGATGATGAAGTGCACGCATCTCCTGCTGCTGCCAATAATATAATGATGAAGATATTGAAACCTCAGAGAATGCTGCTAAGACCTTAGATCCTAAAAAGGATGTTGAGGCTCCAGAGAAAGCTGCTGAGACCTTAACTCCTGAAAAGGATGTTGAGGTTCCCGAAGAAGCAATAAATGAAGAAACCCTAGAAGAAACTCCCGTTAATGATCCTCAAGGTATAAAATAAATTTAGCAATCTTCTCTCGAATGAATTGATAGCTAATGTCTTTATTTGTATTTCCTATAGATCATGAGACTGCTCCAACACCTCCGGCGTGCATGGACATAGTGCCCATACCGACGGTGGTTATTAGTAGTAGTCATCATTTGTCTTGTGGTTCTGAGGCGGGCAGTAGCCAAGCTATTGCAGCTGAAGTGACTTCTACTCAGCTGGAGTCTATTCCTGCAGGGGATAAGCCTATTGCTGAATCGAACCAAGGTAGGACTGTCTTCATTTAATCTTCTTGGTTATTGGCAAATGACTGACAATTTTACTTTTGCAGAGGAACAAACAGGAGGGGCAAATAGCTCCACTCTGGCTTCTTTGTTTAAAGAGCCTGCCATCCAGACACAAAGGATCGAGCATCCTGCTGCCTCATCTTTAACCGGAGTAGCTGCGACTCCTGGGACTCTGGCAATTAATCAACAAGTTGTTCAATCATTCACCAGATGTTTCTTTGAGTCGCTGAGACCTCTCGTCAACAAAATGATGGACAAAGAGGGAGCTGATTTCTTTATGGTTAGAAAACCAACTTCCCTTTTGGTGAGGGCTGTAAGGGAGCAAGGTGATAAAGCTCAAGCTACTCTCCTTGAGCATATACTGGATGAGTTAGAAGTCTCTATAAAGAAATATAAGGAGCTCAAACAGAAGAAAATAGAATCTCTAGTGCAGGCTGAGTTCAAGCAAATGGCCCAAGCAGCTGATATGGAAAGGATGAATCTTCAAAATCTTTTGGAGGCTTATTCCACAAAGTCTGCTGAATACAATTCCAAACTAGAATCAGTAACTTTGATGGCTGAAAGAAAAGGACAGGGGACTGCTGAACTGAAAGCAGAAATTGCTTGTCTCCAACAAGAATTAGAAGAGGAAACTGCTAATCATCAACTTGTGATTGATCAATTCAATGCCTTGATTCAAGAGAAGGCTGAATACGATGCAACTCATGGTGCAGAGATCACTCGTCGGACTGTAGAGATGCCCGTCTTTGATGAAGAAGCCGGGATGGAAGAGGCTAGAAGGAAGGTGACATCTACTCATGAAGAAGAGCTGTAGACTCTGAAGCAACAGATCAACAATTTGATCATTCCTCCTTCTTAATAGAACTTTTTGTATCTTTTGCCGTAGATGTGTTTTTTTGTAATGCCTCGTATTTTGATAAATAAAAGACATTTTGCTGTGGCTCCATTATTTGTTGCATATCTTGTTTAGATATAAATAATAGAGATAGAAAATATATTCAGAGGTGCGAGACATGATATATTTCTTGTAGAAAATAATTATATTCATTATATCTGCTCAGAAGTAATATGAACGTAGCAGAATATATTGAATACTATTATTTCAATTGACAACTTAATCGAAAATGACAAGTTGCTGATATAGATGTGAAATGAACGGAAAAACCGTCAAATGATAAAACGAACGGATAAACCGTCAAATGATAATGAATGAACGGGCGAACCGTCGGATAAATGTGAATGGGTGAACCATCGGATGAATGTAATAAACAGACGAACCGTCAAGTGAATTAAATGAACGGATGAACCGTCGGGTAATAATGAATGAACGGGTGAACCGTCAGATGAATGTGATGAACGGACGAACCGTCAAGTGAATTAAATGAACGGATGAATCGTCGGGTGGTAATAAATGAATGAATGAATGGGTGAACCGTCAGATGAATGTATCGCTTCGTTGTTTGAGAAATCTCTGTCTATAAATAGGACAAAAATCTGACAAGAATGAGCACTTTCACTTTTCAACAACATAATAATGTCGTCTGAAGATGCACTCAAGAAGACTGAGCTCGCCCCGAAGGTTGAAGAAGACGTTAAAGAACGCCCTGTTGATCCAATTCAGCCGAAGGAAGCAGAAGCAGGCGAAGGTTCGTCTGCACCCAAGCCACCAAGAGACATTCTAGACTTTCTGCTTGAACCAGGAAAGACTGAAGAAGAAGAAGCCATGAGGATGGCTGCCTGCAAGTTCCTCGTGGGCTCCAGCAAAGAGGTTCTCGGCTCTTTTGCTGACTGTGTTTTTGAAAAGGACGGTAGTGGTCCGCGTCCAAATGTAGAGAAGGATGATAGTGACCTTCCTTAATATCATGTACTATCATTCATGATTAAATAAAATTTTATTTATAAATATGAACTTGTCTGATGATTTACAAACATTTACATTTATACATAGTACTTTTTAAGGAATTTGCCATTGATAGGCATCATTGTAATTCGTCCATCCAGTTCTGAGAGTTGATAAGCTCCATTTGAGAAGACTTTGCTCACAACGTATGGACCTTCCCACTTTGCGTCGAACTTGCCTTTGCTTATATGAGTCATAGTCATAGGGCGTCTGACTGTTAAAACAAGTTCTCCTTGCTGAAAGGCTCTGACCTTCACTTTACGATTGAAAGTCTTTGAAATACGGGCTTGATATAACTCAATATGTTGTTGAGCCATTAATCGCTTTTCATCCAATGCCTCCAATTCTTGAAGTCGAAGAAGATCATTGTTCTCTGTAGTGAGCTCGTTAACAATAGCAATCCTTAAAGAAGGAATTTGAAGTTCCAGAGGAAGAACAGCTTCACAGCCATATACCAAAGAGAAAGGTGTAAAACTCGTAGGATTGCGGACCGTAGTTCGGTAGGCCCATAGACATTCACCAAGATTTTCACTCCAATTCCGTTTGTTAGCAGATACAAACTTTTTGAGAAGCTTGATAATAGTGTTGTTGAAGGCTTCGGCTAAACCATTAGCAGCAGGATTGTAGGCAGTCGAGGCGATATTGTCAATCCGGTGATCATCACAGAATCTGGTAAACTTCTGACTAATGAATTACGGTCCGTTGTCATGAATAATTCGTCGAGGGACACCAAATCGATAAATGACATGATGTTTGACAAAGTTGATAACGCTACTGGTCTTGACTTCAGCCAAGGGTATAGCTTTAGCCCACTTAGAGAAGTAGTCTGTTATTGCTAGAATGAACCGATGTCCTCTAGAAGAAGGAGGATTAATAGGACCTATGACATCCATGCCCCAAGCTTCGAAAGGCCAAGAAGCGGCTGTTGGATGTAGAAATTTCGAAGGTTGATGAATGAAGTCTGCATGGATTTGACAGGCTCGACATTTCCTTGCATATTCGATGGCATCTGATACCATAGAGGGCCAGTAGTAACCCATTCTTCGGATACGATCCTGTAATTTAGGACCGGGCTGATGTGCTCCGCAAACACCATCGTGAGCTTCATGCAGTACTTGTTTTGCCTCTTCACCAGCTAAACAGCGTAGAAGAAGACCGTCATAAGTCCGTCGATAGAGAGTCTTAGTGGTTTGATTGTAGTAGAATCGTAGAGATCGTCGTCGAATACTTGTAGCCTCCTTAGGATCTTCGGGGAGTATGTCATGAACTACGAAGTCGATGAAAGGAGTTCTCCAATCTTCATCGATAACATTAATTTCAGCAAAATTACTGAACTCAATGTTACGATTGTTTTCTACACAAAACAATTCTCGATTAGAAATAACCACCACTTGTTGTCTTCTGATGGATACGGCTAAGACTGCTGCAAGATTGGCCAAGGCATCTGCTTCAGTGTTGCAAGCTCGGCGTACATATTCAATAAAAAAAGCTTTGAACGATGTAGCCATGTTGGTTGCTGCCTCAAAGTAAGGTACCAGATCTTGATGACGGACTTCATAAGTTCCTCTAACCTGGTTGACAACTAGCTTAGAATCGCCATAAACTTCGAGATACTCAACGTTCAATTGCTTGGCTAATTGAAGACCAATAAGTAGAGCATTGTACTCTGCTACGTTGTTGGAACAGGATTCGTCTAGAGAGTATAGCTCTTTGGATAGTTGATCCTTCTGGGGAAACGAGAACGACTCCAACTCCGACTATAATAGCACCATTGGGTCCAATTTTAGATGCTCCATCAAAGAATAGACGCCAAGTTGGAAATTCTTCAGAGATTAAGTTGACTTCCAACGTCTCGTCTGGAATTTCATCGTAAAGCTTGGATGTTTCTGGTACGGGATGAGCCGCCAAGAAATCCGCCAGTGCTTGACCTTTGACAGATTTTTGAGGAACATATACCATGTCATATTGGGCTAGAAGGATGGCCCATGTAGCAAGCCGAGAATTGAGTGTGCTAGGCTTCTTCATTAATACCCGAAGAGGATTGACTCGGGATATGACATGAATGGTTTGACCAATGATGTAATGCCTTGTCTTCTGAACAGCGAATATAAGAGCCAGACATTCTTTTTCAACCGGACTATAACGGTGTTCAGAACCAATCATAGTACGACTGAGATAGTAGATGGCCTGTTCGTGACCTTCTTTGTTCTTTTGGGCGAGTAAAGCACCCAACGAATGATCCATAGCACGGATATACATTAAGAATGGAATACCTGAGATTGGTGGTACCAAAACTGGTAGGTTCATGAGATATCGTTTGATGTCGTCGAATGCTTTTTGACATTCTTCAGTCCAAATAAAAGATACACCCTTCTTCATTAGCTGAGTGAATGGTCTGCAGCGTCCAGACAAGTTTGAAATGAATCGCCTGATGTACGCAAGTCGGCCTTGGAATCCTCGTAGCTCTTTTAGGTTGCGTGGAGGACGCATCTCTTGAATGGCTTTGATCTTCTCGGGATCCACGTGTATACCCTTAGAGGTAATAACGAAGCCGAGAAACTTACCACTAGAGACACCCAAGAATGACTTGGTGGGATTCATCTTGAGCTGATGTTGACGCATGAGATTGAAGATTGTTCTCAAATCTTGGATATGATCTTCTTTTAGACGACTTTTGACGGCAATATCGTCAACATAGCATTCGACAGTTTTGCGAAGATGTTCTCTGAAAATGGTACTCATGGCCCGTTGGTAAGTTGCACCAGCGTTCTTGAGACCAAATGGCATCACTGTGTAGCAATAGACTCCCCGAGGAGTGCAGAAAGATGTGTGTTTTTCATCTTCAGGATTCATCTTGATCTGATTGTATCCAGAGAATCCATCCATAAAAGATATTCGCTCGAACCCACAGGTGTTGTCAATCATAACGTCCGTGATAGGGAGAGGAAATTCATCTTTCGAACATGCTTCATTAAGATCCCGGAAGTCGATGCAGACTCGAACTTTGCCGCTTTTCTTCAGAACTGGAACAACGTTGGCTACCCAATCAGGATATTGTTCTTCTGGAATAAAGCCACAAGCGATAAGCTTCTTGATTTCATCATCGATTGTGTCCATCATTTCAGGCTTGAATCGCCTTTGTTGCTGTTTGACTGGTTTAGCATTAGGAAGAATGTTCAATTTGTGAGTAGCAATCTTGGGATCTAAACCAGGCATGTCCTCGTAACTCCAAGCAAAGACATCAATGTATTCTTTAATGAGAAGAATCAACTCTTGTTTATCTGCTTCTGGAAGATTCTTGCTAATAAAGATAGGACGAGGTGACTCACTTTCTCCTACATCGACTTGAATTAATTGATCTTCAGTAGGAGGTTCTCTCTGTTCAAATCGGAGTACCCATTGATTATCCATTTGTTGAGCCCAAGGATCTGTTTCAGAACTTTCTTCAATGTCTTCATCATATCCTTCCGGGAGTTCAGCAGAAACCATATTGGAAGATACAATTATACGATGGACTTCACCAATGCTAGTGTCAGAATCCCATGATCTGGAATCAGAAGAATTAGAACGTTCTTCGCTATCAGAGTCAGAGACTGCTGGGGATAACATCGGAGGAGAAGCATCAAAGTAGAGTCTCATTGTCCCTGTTTTATAAGAGTGCTACAGCCAACACCTGTTATTCTTCGAAGTGGTTACCCTATCTGTTCCTCAACCACATAGAAGAGAAGAAGACTAAGGAAAATGACAAATGCTATCCTAACTTCTTCAAACCTTTGAGCAATACAGAATTTATGAAGCTGATGGACCTTTGAGCAAAAACAAAAGTTGAAAAACTTTATTGATACAAACTTTGTAAAAGATTACAATTTGAATTCTGGGAATGGTACAACTTTAGAAATCCAATCTAGATGACGATTGCTTTATCCCTTGGACGATGTGAACTCTGAAGACGAAGCCTCTGAAGTTGAAAACAACTCTGGAATTGAAGGCAGAAAAGCCTCGGAAGTTGAAGGCAAAAGCCTCGGAAGAATGCAGCAGCACTTGGGCAAGAACTCCTGAACTCTCTGATCTCTGGTTATTGATTCGTGATCCCCTTGAATGAAAACTTGAAACTCTATTTATAGAGTTCTGAGAAATAACTAACTTTTAGTTATTCTAGACTGCGCATGTTGGATTACGCAGCAATTAGTTTGCGCAGCAATGGACTGCGCAGGCAGTTGCTGGATCATGGGTTAACTGTCTGGGACACATGGCATCATTTGATTAAAATGTGCATGATCGTGCATAGGCAGTTGCCACGAAATGAGCAATTGATGGCATGAATGCCACGTGTACTTTGTCATTTGTACTAGTAGAACGCGCATATTAAACTGCGCAGACTTTGGTTTGCGCCGACTTCATTTGCACAGGAAATGGATTGCGCCAACTTGATTTGCGCAGACATAGATTGCGCTGCCAGCTGTCCTCGAGCGCCGTGCTGCACGATTAAATGAACAGCCGCCTCGATATCCGTGCTGTCAGTTGTCAGAGATCTGATTTGGTTGTCAGGTAATGATGACTCTTGCCACGTCAGCCTTGCGCAATCGGATGTATGCGCAATCTGACATGCGCAATCTGAGAGCTGCGTAATCCATTGTCTGCGCAGTTCATTTGGATGATGTATATCTTGATTCTTTGACTTTGTTGATTGATACAACTTGATTTTTTAGGACCTACAAGACCCCCTTCAAAGTTTTCGAAAGTTGATTTTATTCAAAGTTTCGAAATACTTTGAATTAGAAAATTCAAATCAAATTGCGCATGATGGTGAGCTGTCTGCGCAATCGAAGAGCCTCAATTTCAGGCGCAATCTGAGGCAGCCGTTTCTTATTTCGAAGACTATAAATAGTCTCTTCAAACTTAGAAATATTTTTTACTTGCATTCACTTGTGCTTTTGAGTGAGAAAAACTTCGAGCTCAAAGTAGAGTCTCATTCTCTTGAGATATCAAAGTAGAGTCTCAAAGTAGATAATATCGTCTGCAGATTCTAAGGGCTGTCCATTCATTAAACACAGTAGAGTCTCATTTTCTTGAGATATCAGAATCGCCTGGTGGGAGGTCGGTAGATCATACTGGGGATAATGAACATGGAAGAGATCCTCTTTATACTCAGACTCTGAAAGAGTTCCCTCAAAAGTTTCATACTCTGGATTTTCTCTGGTCTCAACTGCATCAAAACAGATAAAAATCAGTACAAGTCAATTCAAAGACTCTGTTTCAGATTGCACAAAACATTAGATTGCGCAATCCTCAGATTGTGCTGGCATAGCTTACGCAAACATTAGATTGTGCTGTCTCAGATCATGCAAACATCATATTGTGCATCTCAACAGGATGCGCAAAGCAACAGTTTGCGCTGACTCCTTGCACAAATCAGTCGATTGTGCTGACTTCCTGTCAGCATAATTCAACAGATTGCGCAGGAATGCAGCCTTCATAAAAATGAAGACTGACAGTTGATGCAACCAAAACCCTAAAAAGGGGGACGCAGTATGAACTCATCTCTAAAAAAAGATGAGTTTCGAAGATCAAAAGAAGTCGAATCACCCTAAAAAGGGTTTTCGATCGGTTGAACAACCTCTCAGAGCGGGGTACGCAGATTCATGATGAGAAGCTCGTCGTGCAACTCTGTCGGATGACTCGGCCGGGGCCTTGCCCTTGTCGGCGGCGGTGGAGGAGCGTCGAGGAGCCATTGGTCGTTGGAGAGGAGGGCTGAAAACGAAGAGCTCGAAGTTTTTCTCTCTCAAAAGCACAAGTGAATGCAAGTAAAAAATATTTCTAAGTTTGAAGAGACTATTTAGAGTCTTCGAAATATGAAACGGCTGCCTCAGATTGCGCCTGAAATTGAGGCTCTTCGATTGTGCAGACAGCTCACCATCATGCGCAATTTGATTTGAATTTTCTAAATTCAAAGTATTTCAAAACTTTGAATAAAATCAACTTTCGAAAACTTTGAAGGGGGTCTTGTAGGTCCTAAAAAATCAAGTTGCATCAATCAACAAAGTCAAAGAATCAAGATATACATCATCTAAATGAACTGCACAGACAATAGATTGCGCAGCTCTCAGATTGTGCATGTCAGATTGCGTATACATCCGATTGCGCAAGGCTGACGTGGCAAGAGTCATCATTACCTTACAACCAAATCAGATCTCTGATAACTGACAGCACGGATATCGAGGCGGCTGTTCGTTTAATCGTGCAGCACGGCGCTCGAGGACAGCTGGCAGCACAATCCATGTCTGCGCAAATCAAGTTGGCGCAATCCATTTCCTGTGCAAATAAAGTCGGCGCAAACCAAAGTCTGTGCAGTTCAATATGCGCGTTCTACTAGTACAAATGACAAAGTACACGTGGTATTCATGCCATCAATTGCTCATTTCGTGGCAACTGCCTATGCACGATCATGCGCATTTTAATCAAATGATGCCATGTGTCCCAGACAGTTAACCCATGATCCAGCAACTGCCTGCGCAGTCCATTGCTGCACAATCCAACATGCGCAGTCCAGAATAACTAAAAGTTATTATTTCTCAGAACTCTATAAATAGAGTTTCAAGTCTTCATTCAAGGGGATCACGAATTAATAACCAGAGATCAGAGAGTTCAGGAGTTCTTGCCCAAGTGCTGCTGCATTCTTCCGAGGCTTTTGCCTTCAACTTCCGAGGCTTTTCTGCCTTCAATTCCAGAGTTGTTTTCAACTTCAGAGGCTTCGTCTTCAGAGTTCACATCGTCCAAGGGATAAAGCAATCGTCTTCTAGATTGGATTCCTAAAGTTGTACCATTCCCAGAATTCAAATTATAATCTTTTACAAAGTTTGTATCAATAAAGTTCTTCAACTTTTGTTTTTGCACACAAAATTCATTGGGCGTTGCTCTTTGATCCTCTTCAGTATCCATGGCCAATACCACTTTCATAAATTCCTCCTTGTACATACGAGCATCGTTGTAATACGCTTCAACGCCCTTGAAAGGATAAAGGTCTGCAACTTCCTTGTGAACTTGTCCTTTGTCATCAACGTATTTAAAGCATTGATGAAGAGTTGAGGGAACAACATTGTGTTCATGGAGGAATGGTCTTCCCAGAAGTGCATTGTAAGAACAACCATGATTGTCAATGATATAAAAGGTCACCTTTGTGCGAAGATTGCCTATTTGGAGTTTTAGGCGAATCTTACCCAAAGGTTCACTCCTTCCTTGGTTGAATCCCAGGATAGTGGTGATTGTACTTGAAAGACTATGCACTGGTATCTTCAACGCATCTAGCATTGTCTTTGGCATGATGCTGAGAGCAGATCCTGGATCTATCAAGATACGATCGACTTCCATCGAATCGACATATCCTATATAGTAGACAGGACGATCATGTCTATTATCTTCCAGCACCATGTCATCCTGAGTGAAAGTGATGTTTGGAATCAACTCCAGGACACTATGACAGTGACGGCAAGAGACAGGTTCAGCATCTGGCTTTTTAAGAAGAGTTAGGCAAGTTTCAGCCTGCATCAGAGCTTCACTTAAAGTTTCTCGAGTCTCTTTAGAAAGGCACAAGAGCTCGAAAATTGATAACCTAGCTGGTGTATTGGCCAGTTGAGCCAATATATCAAAGTTATACGACTTTTTAAGTCCTGTAGGAGATGATTTCTTCAGAGGTTTGTCAAAGCGGACTTGTTGCTTGCCTTTGTCAGCCGTCATTGGCTTGGGAGGAATAGGTACTACAACTGGTGAAGATGTAGAAGGGATCTCTTTAGTGGAAGCAGGTTGTGCTGGGGCAGGTTCAGAAGAAGAAGCAGGATCCTCTTGACCTTCAGAATGATCTTTCAAATAGGCTTTCCCTGATCTGGTGCCTAACAGAATTTCTTCATCAACTATGGGGTCAAAAGACACCATGTTGCAAATCTTGGTTTTGCCTTTAGAACGAGTTTTCTTCTTGGAAGAAGAGGTTACTTCGAATTCCGGAGCAAGATCAGGATGGATCCACATAATTTCACCATTGTCAAGAGACAAGGGAACAAGACCTTCATTTGGTGGAAGTGGGAGATTCTCAATCTCAAGAGTAGCTTTGGGAATTGGAATGACACCGTGCTGTATCATCTGCGGAGGAAAGGCACCAAATTGGACTGAAACCATGTTTGCAGTAACAGTCTTCTCATCTTGCTGTAGAGTGACGACACCAGCATTGACAAGCTCTTAAATTTTGCCCTTGAGCACATTGCATGCTCGAGTAGGATATCCAATAAACCTGTGGTAGACACAATATTTAGGATGATCTGTCTTACCGACTTCATCAGGTTTCTTTGGGTCTGGGAGTTGAATTTTATTGCTTTTGAGTAAACACTCAAAGATGCTTGCAGTGTTATTCTCGTCGAAAGAATATTCCACTTTCGGACGAGGTTCCCTTGGTGGAGGTGCAGAAGGAGTAGGAGTGGAAGTAGGCGGAGCCACATTGACAGCTAAAGATTCTTTGTTTTTGTTCAAATTAATGTTCAAAGTCTCTTTTGCTTTGCGGTTGTTCTGGCGGTAGCCACCACCTGAATTCTGATGCTCATCTCGATCGGGGTTAGACATCTGTACCCCCAATTGTTTGAATTTATCAGCACTCACTTCAGCAGCTTTGGCGTTGACAATAAATGAAGGCCAATCTTGGAATTGGGTAGATCCCGTCCACATACTGATAATAGGCAAAAGGTTTGCCTTACAAGTATCAATAGTGACAGCAGCTGGAGTCCCGGGAGGCATTTTCAAAGCTTCACGGTGGAACCGTTCGATAAAACTCTCAGCAGTTTCATTATGTTTCTGTTTGATTTTGTTGAGAGCTGACATAGTCATGTCATTGAATCCTTCATAGAATCGTTCCAGGACGATTTGCTTAAGACCTGAAAAAGAAAGTGATACAACCATCGGGCAAACTTCTGTACCAGTCATATGCTACGTCGGCTAAACAACCGACGAACACTCTGGTAAGAAGAGCGTCATTTGGCTGAAGTTGAACGGTCATTACCTCAAAATGATTGATGAATTGACTTGGGGAAGTACTGCCATCGAACAAAGAAATTGTTAGGATTTTGTACTTCGGTGGGAATGGGACTTCCTTCCATTCAACTGGATAGGGCTGCTTGATCCCCAATCTTTGCAAGTTGTCTTTCTCTTTGAAAGCTTTGAACTGGGTTCACAAGAGTTTGACAGCTTCATTGGCGTCTTCAGATGATGAAGAAGGAGCAGGTTGAGTTTGAGTGGTAGGAGGAGGAACAGCATTGTAAACACTACCCCCAGCTCCTGACTGACTAGGTGTAGTTTGAACTTGTACTTGTACAGGAGGAATTTGAGGAGATACTACCCCCAGTCCAGCATTGACAGGTACCGAAGATGCTATAATCTCTGGACTAGTAGTAGGTGCAGTTGGTGGTGTAGCATGTTGTGCCACAATGATGGAATGCATACTAGCAACCATTTCAGCCATGGTTTTTAGTTTGTCTTTAAGTGCAGCAATTCGCTGATCCTGATTTACAGAAGTTGAAGCATCTGGATCATCAGTGACAACATAAGCTGTCACTTCTCTTGGTACAGTAGAAGACACTGTCTGTTCGGAGCTTTCGCTGTATGCATCATAGTCTGAGGAAGAATAACCTGAAGGATTTTGAGGAAGATTCCTTTGACCGATTGTGTCTCGGCTTCGAGAACGGGTATGTTGAAACCCTCCTTCTGAAGATTCCTGGAGTAATTCTAAATACCGCTGGCTTGGCTTGCAAAGCCAGCCATGCTTAGAGCATCTTCTACCCCCAGTGTCTCGGGAAGTCATGTTAACAGAAGCACACAAGACTTCGTCTTCCTCTGACATAGGTTCAGATTTAGCAAAAGTCAGACGATCAAAGACAGATCGTTTTGTTGTTTGACAGCAACATTGGATGATGACTTTGTGATTGCAATGATGATCAGATGGTTGAGATGGAGATGTTGAGACATTGTCCCATTTTTGTCTAAGATGTTCTCGAAGATCGGGAACAACAACAGAACGAGGAAAATTATGAGGGACCTGTTCTTTGATAACATTCGGAACATGATTCCGATTCTTTAAATGTTTAGTCCCTTGAGTGTACAGGGAAGTGCTCACTTCATTGGCATAAGTGTCGGGATTTTTGACTCTGGAGATTTGTTTCTGATGATGTTTGATCTTCGGCATTGGCTGTTTGCGTTTTACCGAAGTGGGTCTGTTGAGATAAGTTCGAAGATCAGCAAATTCACCACCAGGGGTTTCTGTTTGAGACACTAACAGTTTTCCCGGTCTGGAACGGGAAATTTTGAGAGTCGGAAGGTCCTGGAATTCTGCTACCGGAGTAGGCAGAATACCTCTTTGATCAGTACAAGTTCTCTTGTTATAAAAGAAAGAAGAATCCTTATTTGAAAGAGTTCTAGTACTGATTGGTGCCAAGACACATTCAGATGGATCCTCTTCAGTAAAGACTGAAGAAGATTGAGAAAAGACCAAAGGGCCTTTTCCTTTATTTTGAGATGAAGGGTTAACTAAAGAGCGTTTCCCTCTGTTGTCTTCTAAGTCATAAGACAAGGAAGTTTGAGAAAAGACCAACGGGCCTTTCCCTTAGTTTTGAAGAGAAAGTGGAATAGCCAAAGGACTACCCCCAGTGGATTGCGCAGGAGCAATAGTGTGTTTGGGAAGAGGAGCAGAATCTCTTCCTTTGTTGTGAAAAGAAGAGAGTTTAGCCAAAAGGCTGTCACTCTTGGATTGCGCAGAAATGCTTTGCGCATAAGTTCTGGCCACAGAAACTGTAGTTTACGCATCAGGAGTTCTTGCCACAGAGTGCTTAGGTTGCACTCTGGTTGCTGGAATGTTGGTTTGTGCAGGAAGTTTTGCAGCCAATTGCGCCAGAGGCATAGGGGTTTTGTACTTAGCCATGGCAGCATATGAAGTCTTTTGTGCACTGGCTATAGCAGACTGCGCAGCAGTAGAAGAGGAAGATTGTGCACTGGACTTGGTAACAGAAACTTTGGACTGCGCAGCAGACTTGCTGGCAGATTGCGCAGAAGACTTGCTGGCTACATTAGCAGAATGCGCAGCAGTCTTTGGCACCCACTCTGAGCGCACTTTGCTCGTGGCAGCAATGGTTGCAGTGTGAGGAGTAGTCTTGGAGTTGATCATGGATTCATAGGCTGTCTGGTTGATCTTCAAAACCAGTGTCTTCTGCATCTTTCCGATAGACGCTACGTCACATTGAGTTGTCACTTCCTCATCGGAGGAGAAAGTTGTCCCCAGCAGAGTCGCCATTTTGTTTGCAAAAACAAAAGTTGAAGAACTTTATTGATACAAACTTTGTAAAAGATTACAATTTGAATTCTGGGAATGGTACAACTTTAGGAATCCAATCTAGATGACGATTGATTTATCCCTTGGACGATTTGAACTCTGAAGACGAAGCCTCTGAAGTTGAAAACAACTCTGGAATTGAAGGCAGAAAAGCCTCGGAAGTTGAAGGCAAAAGCCTCGGAAGAATGCAGCAGCACTTGGGCAAGAACTCCTGAACTCTCTGATCTCTGGTTATTGATTCGTGATCCCCTTGAATGAAGACTTGAAACTCTATTTATAGAGTTCTGAGAAATAACTAACTTTTAGTTATTCTGGACTGCGCATGTTGGATTGCGCAGCAATTGGTTTGCGCAGCAATGGACTGCGCAGGCAGTTGCTGGATCATGGGTTAACTGTCTGAGATACATGGCATCATTTGATTAAAATGCGCATGATCGTGCATAGGCAGTTGCCACGAAATGAGCAATTGATGGCATGAATGCCACGTGTACTTTGTCATTTGTACTAGTAGAACGCGTACATTGAACTGCACAGACTTTGGTTTGTGCCGACTTTATTTGCGCAGGAAATCGATTGCGCCAACTTGATTTGTGCAGACATGGATTGCGCTGCCAGCTGTCCTCGAGCGCCATGCTACACGATTAAACGAACAGCCTCCTCGATATCCGTGCTGTCAGTTGTCAGAGATCTGATTTGGTTGTCAGGTAATGATGACTCTTGCCACGTCAGCCTTGCACAATCGGATGTATGCGCAATCTGACATGCGCAATCTGAGAGCTGCGCAATCCATTGTCTGCGCAGTTCATTTGGATGATGTATATCTTGATTCTTTGACTTTGTTGATTGATGCAACTTGATTTTTTAGGACCTACACCAACCACATGAATGAAACCCATGCGGCTAAGAAAGTCAATCGCTTGCAGAAAACCCATGCGGCCACAATTGCCAACCGCATGCGGCCAGCCTGTACGGTCGTGACTCCTAGCCGCACAAAAACAATTCATCCGACGGCAGAAGACAACCGCATGCAGACAGCCTGTACGGTACCCAACTCTAGCCGCATAGCGTCCGTTCCATGCTTCTCTCGATCAGTCTTCGACCGTCTATCATGCGGTCCTGACCCTAATGGTTCTCTGGATGATAAGCCAGATTCTGTGGTATTCAACTTGGACTCCTCCTATTACATACCCACAAGTGCTAAAAGTAGGAAGTCTAGGGCAGCGTGGGCTCATCAGGCCCAGTCAGCTGTCCCAACCTCTGACTATCGGGGCGTCCCGTTGACTATCACACGGGCCTCGGATGGGAAGTTGTATACAACCACTCGAGTCCAACCTCCGGCGGTAAACGGACAGAGTGGTTCCTCTGACCTGCGGGAGGCGATCCTCCACAAATGCAAGGAAAGAGGAGGAGTGTCGGCATGCAAAGAGTCCTCGCTTGGACATCGCTGTACCCAAATCATCGTCAACTGCTGTTGCAACAACGCGGCAGTGACGGAAGATCGGCCATCCGTCTTCCAAAGACTACAGCATCCAAGCTCGGAAGATGAGGCACCTCCTGTTGTCTCCTGCAATTCCGCTCAGAAGGTCCCCGCCGAAGGGAGAAGGAAAAAGACAACCATCTCCAGTCCCAAGATATCAACCAATACAGCTAAGAAACTGTCGTCTAAACGGTTGTCCTCCACCGGAGTATTCCAACACACCCGTTCAAAGACGAAATTTGCCGCGATGGGAAATTCATCATCCACATCGCTGGGGGTTGTGGGAACTGGGGGTAGCACCCCTCCGAACATCCGCAACAATCCGATGTTTCAAGGAGCCGAGCCCGGACAAACAACTCTCCCATTAGGTACAACAGACGCTGATGTCCCCGAGGACATCCGTAACTCTCAAGACGAAGCAAGCTCTGAAGCTGGGGATACCGTTCCCTCCGAGTCCGAGCCCGAAGAGAACATTCCCACCTATCCCGATGACTTCTCGGTGCACGGGTATGACTCGGAGGGCACATCCTCCACCGTTCCTTCCATCACTCCTCATGTAAGGACGGTTTTCATGACGGACAGCAATCAAGGTGGTTCCAATGATCGCCAGCGCATCGACAATCTCGAAGCCATATTACTTGCATTGGTCAAGTCTGTAGACGAGATTAAAGCGGCCCTGCGAACTCTACAAGGAGGAATGTCTGGTCAAACAAGCACGGGCCCCGCGGTCAATGTGGATTCGAACTCAGCGGCACCAAACCCGGGCAATAATCCTCCCGAAATAACAGCCCCTGCCGCGACAGATGAGACCCGAGAAGTAAGGAGAGAGGTCCAGGAGCTCCGAGCCATGTTCCATGCCCGAGAAAACGCTCAAGATCTCAGAATACGGCAACCATACCCTGCTGAATGGAGGGATGTTCCATTCCCACCAAGATATAAGCCGTTCAATATCAACCCGTATGATGGCAAAACCTCAGCAAGTTGGTACATCACTTACTTCGAGGTCACCACCGACCACCAGTCCCATGATGATGCTATCCTCACACGGTTATTCATTGGGGTGTTGGAAGGAGTCGCCTTCGATTGGTACCGCAATCTGCAGGACAACTGCATCCACTCCTTCACCGGCTTCAAGCGCCTGTTCTTGGAGCGATTCTATGAAGTAGGACAGGACGTCACTATGTCCACTCTCATAGACGTCGACCAAGGGGAGAAGGAGTTGACAAGGAACTACATCGAGCGGTTCCGCCAGACCGCCATGAAGCTGCCCTCCGGAAATCCAGATTCATCTTTAATTAAAATTTGTCAAAAGAGACTGCTCCCAATGATCAGTCTCTGGAAGGACGAAAGTCAATTCAAAGATTGGAAGGCATTCATCATCAGCGCCACAAGCGCCGAAGAACGACTGAAGAAGGCTCGCCAACTCGGATTGCACATCTCGAAAGGAGAAAATAAGGGCAAGCGTCCCAACAACGATAATGGGGGTAACCCCTCCAACAATCGGGACAACAAGGGAAAGCAGGCTATGGTGGCCGATACAGCACAAAAACCTGAGCCGAAGCCCGTAGACAAACAATGGCCTCAAGTCACTTACTCTTTTGAAGACGGCCACGTCAAGCCTATCTTGGACATGCTCATACAAGGAGATAGAATTCAGCCCCCTCCACCAATACGGGAGCCTCGGCCGGCTGATCTGGAGAACCCAAAGTTCTGCTATTACCACCGTTATGTACACCACGCTACACACGACTGCTACCAACTGAAACGGTACATCCAAAGCCTCATCGATTCGAACGCTCTGGCCATCGATTTCGAAGAGGTAACCGTGGCAGCCAATATGGTGTCCGTACAATTCGGCAGCTTCCCTCCGACGGAGACTCAAGACGGGGTAATCCCCGTCCCTCTGACGACGATGGAAATTACCAATCTTCCACCTCCCCGGGATCAGGCTGCTGGTCTAGTACCTTTCATCACATCACGAGGGGAGGTCATGTGGGTCTATCCAGACTTGGTGTCAGAAGTAACTCGGCCCACACCATCTTCCACTGACAAAAAGAAAAGTGGAAAAGTCAGGACCTGCCACACAATCTCGGCAGACAACGAGGAAGCTACAGCCGTCGTCACGCGGTCCGGAGCGCAATCCCAACCTGTGGTTGACAATCCAGCTGAAAATCATCAACCCACTACAACTGATGCTCCGGGACCGGCTCAGTCTTCGACGACCGACAAGCCTAGGCCGAGGGAGACTCGCTTCGACAAATCCCTCCGAAAAGAGGCATCCCAAGGGCTAGAGAGGCCCTACAACTTTGACATCTTAGCACAATTGGCTAACACACCGGCCAAGTTGTCACTGTACGAACTCCTAAGGCTCTCCAAGGACGTTCGTATTGCATTAAGCGAAGCACTCCAAAATGTCGATGTCTATCTGGCTCAATCCAACCTCACCAGGGAGGACTCACCCGTGGATCTCCAAGACAATGCCTGTACGGGAGCAATGCCCAACATCGTCTTCACTCCGCAGGACATGCTCATCAAAACCAACCTACACGATCGTCCGCTATACTACACGGGATACATCGGCGACGTGAAGGTGGATCGGATGCACATAGATCCTGGCTCTTCCATAAGCATCATCCCGAAGGGTCTGCTACATCATCTCCGTATCCCAATGCATCGCCTGATGCCTACAAGCACCGCCATCAGCGGTTTCAATTCAGGCAGGAGCTACCCTATTGGGAAGATTCGTCTGAAGTGTCAAATTGGCGACCTCCAATCCGAAGTCACCTGCTACGTCATAGATGCAGACACTTCTTACAACATCCTTTTGGGGCACCCATGGATACACGATTACATGATCGTACCTTCCACGCTACACCAGTACTTCAAATATGTCGACAAACACGGCTTTGTGAAGACGGAATTTGCTGACATCGATCCCTTCAAAGGGGTTGAATCTTACTACTCGGATTCCTGCCTATACGAAAAGTCGAAGAGGCACCTTGATGAAGGAAATGAACAAGCTGGTACCGAAACGGCCACGGGATCAGAAGGACCTCTGACGATTCACCTCCAAGCTCGCAAATCGGGTAAATCCGCACCTCTTATTGCCACTCTACGGAAGGACGCGATCAGCCTTTCGGCGCAGAAAGAGCAGATGATAATCCGGCTGCCAAGGTCCGGCCAAGTGCCGAGACCCACAACGGGGCCACTGACAGTCAGACTGCAGAGAGTCGGTCAACCTCAAACGGAGAAGCTCAATCCCTCCGATAGGCCAATGACGATACGCCTTCCCAAGAAGGGTCGTCACCCCAATACAAGGTCTGACACTTCTAGTGAACCAGCCACTCCTCGCTCCACGTCAAGTGCCAAACTGGGGGTTGCTAGTCAGCCAACAACTCCACGCTCTACTCCATCAACTGAACCACTGACAATCAAGCTTCCCAGGACGTCCTCTCAGTCTTCATTCACACAGGGGGTAGCCGAAGAGGAACCAGAGTTAGCCAAGTCCATGGCCGCCCACACTGATGTTCCCTCCGCAGATGATGTAATCCCCTAGAAAAGATACCTTACTTCATCAATAAAGGGTTATCATTGAACTACACCGAGCTCAATAAGCTATGTACAATGTATGCTATGGAACACGGTATAGGCACTCACCTACACACACAAGTGACAAATGTGTACACCGCGATCCGGCTTACTCCAGTAGAAGACGCTTACCGAATAATCGAGGGAGGAGATCATCCGATCATCTTCGGCCGGACGAACAACCCGCATCCCCTCACCATAGAAGAAGCCGACATCGGGTCAGATGTCGGAAGACTGCCTCTGTATCTCTATAGCCCCCAATCCAAATATCTCATGCAGAAACATGGGTATGATCTGGAGACGACGCCAAGATTGAACTACGGCACTTGGCGACGATTACCTTTGAAGCCGCCAGTCCCGGCGGGCAAACCACGGAACTACTATAACAAAACTCGATGTGGGTTAGGGTATGTAACGCCTACTACGACCCCTGAAAGTTCAGATGAAGAATACGACTGGCAGTCACGTTCAACCGGATCACCAACTTTCGACTCGGATACCAGCATCGGAGATGTGTTCAGACAAGTCATGTCAGTCAACATGGCATTTGTCGAAGCTTACGAGGAAGACGAAGACATCCCCGAGATCCTCAAACTAGAGCCGTGGGCCCAGCAATTGGATGCATAATAGGAAAAGCGGTTCAAACTGAGAGAACCTCCTACTGAAGATGAGGTTATACAAGTTGACCTCGGCAGCAAATCTTCTCCAAAACCGATTTTTATCAGTAAAAGCCAAACAGACGAAGAACGGGAGTCGCTGCTAGAAATTGTCAAAGAATACATTGATGTGTTCGCCTGGAGCTATGAAGACATGCCAGGGTTAAATCTCGACATCGCTCTTCACAAACTCAACATTCAACCAGATGCGAAGCCAGTCAAGCAACAACAGTGACGCTTCCGTCCAGGCATCATGGACGCGATCGAAGCCGAAGTCAACAAACTGATAGCCAGCGGCTTCATCCGTGAGAAGCAACATCCCGATTGGGTCGCTAATATAGTACCCGTCCTCAAGAAGAATGGGAAGATTCGAATCTGTATCGACTTCTGCAACCTGAACGAGGCATGCCCCAAAGATGAATTCCCCCTTCCTATCACAGACATCATGATCGACAATACCTGCGGCTTCGAACGTATGTCATTCATGGATGGCTTCTCAGGATACAACGAAATCAATATGTCTCCTGACGACGAAAACCATACGTCGTTCCGAACACCGATTGGCACATACTGTTACACAGTTATGCCTTTCGGCTTAAAGAATGCTGGCGCCACATATCAAAGAGCCATGAGCATTATCTTCAGAGACCACTTACGCAAGACAGTGGAGTGCTACGTTGACGATATAGCCGTTAAGAGCCGTAGCAAGGGAGACCATCTGCAGGATCTAAGGACGGTATTCGACCTAATGCGCGCGCACAATTTGAAAATGAACCCTACGAAGTCCTTTCTGGGCGTATCTAGCGGGAAGTTCTTGGGCTTCATCATCACCGCACAGGGTATCCATGTAGACCCTGAGAAGACAAAAGCAATCATGGAGATGGGTCCTCCGAGAAATCTCCGTGAACTCAGAGGCCTCCAAGGAAGGCTAGCCTACATCAGGAGGTTCATTTCCAACCTCTCCGGGCGATGCCGACCATTCACGCACCTCATGAAGAAAGGAGTCTTATTCGTATGGGATGAGGAATGCCAACGTGCTTTCGACAGCATCAAAGAATATTTGTCAAATCCCCCAGTTTTGGTGGCCCCGATTCCTGGAAAACCATTTCTGCTCTATGTACGAGCAATGGAACACTCCTTTGGGGCTCTGCTGGCACAGAACAATAACGCAGGCCATGAACATGCCATATATTACCTCAGCCGAATGATGATTGGGCCAGAATACCGATACACCGCCGTGGAGAAGGAATGCCTCGCCCTGGTGTTCGCCATTCAGAAAATGCGACACTATATCACCGGACAAACGATACATATGATCTCACGAGTCAACCCTCTCAGGGTCCTCATGACTAAACCAGGGGCACTCAGCTCTCGCCTCGCTACATGGGCAATATTGCTGTCCCCTTTTCATATGATCTTCGTCCCCCAAAAGGCTGTCAAAGGTCAAGCCCTGGCAGACTTCTTAGCAGCCCACCCAGGCTCGGAGTCCTCCAGAATATATGAAGAGATCCCAGATGAGGTTGCCGACTCGCATGCAACCTCTCACGATGATATATGGTGAATGTTCTTCGACGGTGCTTCGAGGACCGGACCTAAAGGCAATATAGTCGTCGGAGTCGGGGTAGTGCTAATCTCTCCTAACGGATTGGTGATCAACTGCGCTTATTCCCTCACAGAGCCGTGCTCTAACAATGTGGCCGAGTACAATGCTCTGGTCATTGGCCTCCAACTTGCAAGAGAGCTAGGGGTAGAATACCTTGAAGCATACGGCGATTCCCAACTAATCGTCAATCAGATCCGGGGCTCATACGAGGTCCGCCACGAAGACATGATTCCCTATCACCAAATAGCGATTGACATCATCTCATCGTTTGAGGGGTTCTTTATCGAACACGTTCCCAGACTCTGAAATATCGAAGCCGATGCCCTAGCTGGTCTTGCCGCTTCCCTTGCAGTTCTGAATTATGATCGCCAATCAGTAGATACAATAGGCCACGAACTGGTCTGTCCCAAGAACAATGTGCAATTCGTGGCGAGTTATTCTGCCCAGACGATCGATGATGCCCCAGATTGGAGACAACCATTCATCGACTTCGTCGTCTACGACATCCTGCCCGAGAACCCAAAGGAAGCCACCTCCATCAGACGGCGTTCTCTCAGATTCTTCTACGATACAGAGACGAAAATGCTGTATCGCCGCTCTTACGACGGATTACTGCTTCGGTGTCTGTCAAATGCAGAAGCCAAAGAAGCCGTACGAGAAGCTCACGATGGTGTCTGCGGGGCCCACCAGTCCGGCCCAAAATTGCAAGACCGCCTTCGACGAATGGGCTACTATTGGCCCACGATGGTGGCAGATGCAATAGATTATGCTAGAAAATGCAAAGCCTGCCAAGTCCATGCGAACTTCATTCACCAACCATCCAAATTTCTACATCCGACAGTGGCGTCCTGGCCATTCGAAGCATGGGGAATGGATATCATTGGTCCAATCACCCCACCTTCCTCCCGAGGATATCGCTTCATACTTGCGATCACTGATTACTTCTCCAATTGGGCGAAAGCTGTCCCACTCGCAGAAGTCAAGACTTCAAACGTGATCAGCTTCCTTAAGCATCACGTCATCTACCGCTTTGGACTGCCCCGAAGGATCATCCATGATAATGGTCCGCAGTTTGCAAGCCGCGCATTCTATCGGTTTTGCGATAAGCACCGTATTCAGAATATCGCTTCGACACCGTACAACCCGGCAGCAAACGGTTTAGCAGAGGCATTCAACAAAACAATCATCAAACTCCTCAAGAAGTTTGTCTCCTCCAACAAACGCAACTGGAACGAGAAGCTCGGCGAATGTTTATGGGCTTATCGCACCACAGTCCGAACAGCCACTGGGAATACGCCATTCTCCCTAGTGTACGGGAGTGAGGCAGTTCTCCCATTAGAGACTCAAATACCCTCACTCCGCGTCGCCTTCACTTATCAGTTGACGATGGATGACAACTACCGACGTCGACTGCAAGAGGTAGAGGCCTTAGATGAAAAGTGCCTCCTAGCTCAGCAAAGGATCGAGCTATACCAAGCACGCATCTCAGGAGCCTTCAACAAGAAGGTCAAAATCAGAACATTCCAAGTGGGCGATCTTGTTCTGGCAGTCCGGAGGCCAATGGTCATGACTCACAAGACCACTGGCAAGTTCCAGCCAAAATGGGAAGGCCCATTTATCATCGAAACAGTATTCTCCAACGGTGCTTACCGCCTCGCTAAGCAAAACGGAGACTTGCTCATGTTGCCCGTCAACGGCAAGTTCCTGAAGAAATATTATGTCGAAACGACGTTCTCTCCAGATCATCGAGTCATGTACCCGCTGGTACCACTGAACTCGGTACCATAATTTTCTAGATTATTGAGTCACGTACCCGCTGGTACCACTGAACTCACCCTATAATTTTCCAGATTTTTGAGTCATGTATCCGCTGATACCACTGAACACACCCTCATAGTTTGTCAGATTTTTGAGTCATGTACCCGCTGGTACCGCTGAACTCACGCTCACCATTCTTCAGATTCTCGAGTCATGTACCCGATGGTGCCTCTGAACACACATCCGGTCACTTTTTTAGGTAGAAAGTTATGTATGATCATACCTCTGAACTTCTTTCCCGAAGGAGATCCTCCCTCATGATCTAATACCCGCACTCCCAGTGCACAAAAAGGGTAATCGATCTACAAATTTCCAAAACGGCTATGTCCTCATTACCTCTGAGTCGTTCCACTTCCGCCAAAAACAAATCACCCCTTACATAGAACTTCCATGTCCTCATTACCTCTGAGTCATTCTATGTGCCCTCCTTCATTGAGCCCACTCCTGTCATGTCCTCATTACCTCTGAATGGGAAGGCTCCGTCGAAGAAACCTTCATACTTGCCATGTCCTCATTACCTCTGAGTAAGTATGATGATCCCCTTTCGACCTATTATCTGTACCCACAACCGGAGTACGCCAAGGGTAATAGGTCCACAAATGTCCTATGTTGACCACAAATGTCCTCTGTTGACCACAAATGTCCTCTGTTGACCACGAATATCTTCCGTGAAGTCTCTCCTGCCATGTCCTCATTACCTCTGAGCAGGAAGATTCCACGGTAAAACCCTCATACTTGCCATGTCCTCAAACCTCTGAGCTAATATATCGGTTCCCCTTCATCCTATTATCCGTATCCTAAACCAGGGTACGCCAAGGATAATAGGCCCACAAATATCCTCAGCTAAACTTCTTAGCATAAATCCATCATCTCATCATGCCCCAGAGCCCAGCTGCTCTATGGCACTCCTTTTCCCAATACCAAGAGCACCATGACCACTTTGCCATGGCTGCTTCAGGTATCCTGACCAAAACTTGTTATCTCTACCTAAAACCAAGGTACGCCATGGGTAACAGGTCCACAAATATACCCCCTATGCGGGGGAAAACATCACCACAATATCACAGGCGCAGCATGCAATACAAATGAAGGGTAGAATTGAAAGTACTCTTTATTTGAAGGAAGAAAAAAGCATTACATATTTTGGGATCATGTCCCCTTCAGAAAGAGAGAAAACAGAAACAAAACAAGGAGAAAAGGCCGACTACATGTCAGCATTACTCAATTCTAGGAGGCGGTTTCTTACTGAGGTGGTCTCCCGTTCAATCCGTTGTCGAGCGCGACGCTCGGCCTCCTGGAGTAAATGCTCCTCATTGTCCAAGCCCAAGAGCGCCTGACAGTCATCTTCCAATTTCTTCAAGGCAGTCTCCAGGTCAGTCGAAGCTTGAGTTACTCTGTCAGCCTCCTGAACAATTAGTCCCCTGTCATTACGGGTAGCCTCGAGTTCAGACTCTAAGAAAGTCAACTTTTTCTGAAGCGCAAGGATCTGCTCCCGCGTCTCAGTAATCTCACGAGAAATAGATTCCTCCCGAGCCGTGACATTTTCATTCGCGTAACTCAATTGATCATACCGGTCAGATAAGTCGCTGAGGTCCTTCAGTATGGCCGGTCTGGTCCTATCCCGAGCAGCTTTAGTACTCTCTATAACAACGATAAGAGAATCCCGCTCCTCGTTTATAACAGCAGATAGATCAGCCTGCCGTAATATTCGAAGCTCGGCCACCAGCTGATCAGCCTCCAACAATTTTGCCTCCAGAAGCGAAGCCGTCCCTGCATCACTAGGAAGATCCCTAAGGATATTTACTTGACCTTGGGCGCATTGTCGGGTCAAGGTGAAGGAGGTTCCCCTTTCCACAACAGCCTCGATTCCTCTACTCATATGACGATGAAAACTGGCAACCACGTCCTGTAACGCGTCATCCAGAACATCAGCAGAGGATAGCGTCAGGGGAAGCAGGGACGGCAACGTCGGAGAAGTAACGCTGGAGCTCGCCACCGGAGGAACGGAGTCCGAGTAGAACGATGCATGAATAGCGGCCAACTCATCTTCCGTCGCCCGGAAAGCTTGGATACTCGGTAGGGCAGAAAGGTCGATTCTCGGAGCCACCGGAGCAGAGGAAGACGCAAGGACCATCGTTCCTTGCCCCGACTGCCCCGATGACTGGCCCGCTAAACTCGAGCCCCCAGAAGGCCCATCAAGACAAGTCGACCGGTGAGAAGGTACACCCTTCTCCACCAATGCCCCTACGATTGGGGTGGTCCCAACAACGTCCGTCCTCGGCACTGGAGGGGTAGGACCTGTATGTCCAAAATAATAATCAATCGACGTAACCCGAAGGACGTGATGATAGAGCAGATAGGCTTCCTCACAGGTCAAGATTCGGCTAATCTTACCAGGGGAGGGGCATGAAGGTTGCAGCTCATCCACAACTGGCGTGGTCCCCTCACCTACGATCCCCGAGTTAAACCCAGTCACGTCCTCTGTCCCCGTCACCTTGAAGGGGGATACAGATTGATCTATCTCATCTTGAAAAAGAACAGACTCGCGGGAGTCCCCGTCATCCTGGGTCACCGTCTCGACATCTTGAATCTCTTCTTCTTCTCCTGACACCTAAAAGAGAGAACAAAGACGATTAGAATTGAAGCTCGAAGGAAAGAAGGAAGAAGGAATCGAGAGCAGCTTCGTTACCTCTGACGCAGGGTTAACTTCTTCTCCACTTTCTCTTATGGCTAGCGGGCGATGCCTAGTCGCAACTAGCTTCCGGGATCGAGAAACACCGCCAACAGGAGAAACTTGCCTGCTACGTTTCGGAGTAGAACCAGGCGTAACGAGGGACTGATCCCCCAACGTCTCATCTGACGAAACCGACGGTTGACCCACCTCTGCATCGGCCACTGGAATGATAGAGTCATCTTTATCATGCTCGTTACTTTCGTCACCCTCAGCAACGGAGTCCAAATCTGGTACTTCGGCTCTAGTCTTTCTTTTCTTGGCCCCTTGAGAGCCTTCCTCCAGACCGGTACCAATAATAAAACTGGTACCTGGGTTAAAACCGACCGGGGGTTTGTTCGCCATGACATGATACAAAGCCGCCATATACAAGATCTCTACTGACTCCTTAATAGCAGGGACCGAGAAAATGGTACGAGTATGGAACGAATCATAATATTGCCAAGCTCTGATACCATCAAGAAGGCTACCTTCGTAACCCAGACAAGAACTGGGGTTGTCTAGACAAAGTTGGCTGTATCCAAACTGCCGGGCAAACCTGCTAGGCAGATAAGGCTCCAGAAAGACAGTATTGCGATTACGATACACCAGATGTGCGGGACGAATGTTACGCAGCCATAGGAGCACCTGGCCATCCAGAAGCTGAGGGGGCACAATACCGTCAATATGTACAGCCTCTATGTCCCTGGCAGTAAAGCGAGGGACGGATACGAAAATATGATACTTATCTGCTCTCGCCAAGGCCATCCGGCAAGCCCGCATGGTTTCACATTTCCAAGGCTCGTCACGATAGCGGATGATAAATGCGTCATCATCAGTCACACCGTCTTCACAGCCCGACCTCATCAAAGACGGGTAATGTATCAGCAGCCACCCCATCAAATAGTGATAGGACAACTCAGTTCATTCAAAATCCTTGGTCACGTCGCGAGCAATGACTTTGGATGTGAAGGTACGAAGGCCACGGTGTATGTTGCACACCATGGCCGGAAGGAGAGCTAGCCTGATTCATAAAACTAACTTTACAGCCGGAAGGATGAAGTTACGACTAATTCTCTCAATAGAACCAGCTCCTCCCGAGACTACACAATTTCGTAACCAGATCATCAAAAATCCCGCCAAAAGTGCTTTCTCAGATAGCTCTTGAGTATCCTTGTAAAAGTAACCGAAAGTGTCAGTCTTGCTCCCTAATCCGTCACTGGTAGTGGCCACTCTCTTAGCCGACGACACCAAGTCCTTAACCGCTTTCCGAGATCGAGGGCGACGAGCGGTGACTCGACCTGAGGCATCTGCCGGAAAGAGATAGTGCACCCAATCCTTGGTATAGGGATCATTCCCTTCTGAGTTACCAGCCTTTCGGGTTATTTGGTGGCATGTGTTATAATGGCACAATATCTCCTGGTAAAGAGCCACGAAGCCAGGATACCGTCGTTCCAAATCCTCGAGTTCTTCATTAGTGGGAGTATACACTTCAAACGCTTCGTCCCCCCAAGGAAGCTTGGAGACCGCGTGCATCTCATGGAGCGCGAGTCCCATCTCCCCTACAGGTGTGTAAAAGGCCCCCGTACGGCAATTATACATTTCCAGCAGAGACATGAACAGCTTCTTGTTTATGGACAAGCCATGACTGGTACCTCGGATAGCGTGGTAAAGGACAATCTCGCACAAGAAGACCTCATACTTCTGCAAGATCCAAGTAGACAAGTTGATCCACGAGGGAATAGGGTGTACCCAACCAGGAAACGTCAACCGACCAACGGGATAGGAGCCTTTCCGAGCAAGCTGATTTATGAAAGTATCGGCAGTAGAGAATGTGAGGTTAGGGCCCGCCATATTCAGGAAAGAACCTGGGACCAACCCCGTCACAGAACAACTAGTATGCACTTTGCAGGCAGTCACGGACTTCAGATTGTTATGGATGTTCCCCACAAACATCCCACATCTGGTACGGATTAAAGTCTCCCCCATCTTTCGGTCCAACGGGAGCATATTGAACCAAGATAATGGGAAGTGTCGCTCCATCTGGGGGATGCGGATCGCCATCCCGTTAGATACAAAACTCCAATCCTCCGACACCCCCAGAACATGATCGTTCTCTACGGTCAAGGCGTCTCCAAAAAAGAATGCAGGCTTCAAATACCCCCCTTCAAATTTCTCGGAGTTTATCATAGCATTAAGGAAATGGAAAGACTAATTCTTGATGGCATTCAATCTAGCCATAGGCTCATCGCTCGGAAACTGGTCCGTCATATGCTGAACAATATGGTCGTACCTATAGCCGAGAGCAGCTTGAGCGCTACCCACCAAGAGTTCTCCAGCAGCGTTAATCGGCAGATTCACTGAAGAACAAACAGAGAAAAGTAAGTTAAACGGAGGAATAAAAAGAGCTGTTTGGGTGCTTTCAAACCCCAGGCGGCTCAAGAAAACATCTATGTGGCCCCATGAAGCTCTCATAAGTCTTATGCGGCTCCAAAAAGCCTCATGCGGCTCAAGCCCAGAAGAACGCTTATGCGGCTCCGTACAATAAAAGTCTATGTGGTTTAGCATCACTTATGCGGCTTTGCCAACAAGGCGTGCATACAGACACGGTTGTTTTCTTATGCGGCTCGCAGCTCAGCCGTAGGGTGAACATGCAATTTACAAAGGCTCGTGCATAAAGTATGTGACGTAGCTATGGCAATTTAGGTTCTTTAACTCATACATTGTCTTTACCAGTAATGGAAGGGCGAACGTCAGGATGAACATCAGGTACGACGACCTGCGGAGTAGCAGCCACAGCCGAGGCGGAAGTGGAGGCCGCCTTCTTGCCCTTTGCTGCCACGGTCTTCTTGGGAGCCATTAATTATCGAACAGAGGAAGGGCAATCGAGATAGGGAAAGTCTGAGGAAGAAGAAAGAAAATAAAGAAGCCTCCTCTCTCTTCAAAAGTCCTCCTATTTATAGGAAGAAGGGAGAAGGAAGACACGTGGGCCAATGACCGACTCATGAAGAACGAAACCGACTCCTTGGGTTTCGTCTCCAAGATTCACCCAAGGTGTCAAATCCGAAAGATTTAATTAGCTGACCCTTGGGATTCCCCCTACAAAGACGGTGCTGAAACGAATTTGAGGCAATTAAAGACCCGCACACGTGGCGAAAAGCTATGCGGCTGAGCAGTCCCCTGCGGCTGAACCATCTACGCGGCTGAATAACCTATGCGGCCAAGATTTCTATGCGGTCAGGGTTTCATATGCGGCTAGAAGAACACAGCCATGCTTCTTATTCAAAGTATTTCAATTTTGCAAATTGAAAACTTTGAAGGGGGTCTTGTAGAAGTATGGAAAATACTAAAGAAGTTCGAAATGAAGGCGAGATAGAATGTCAGATATGTGGATGAGATCCTAAATTTTTAATCCTATACGCAGGCTTGCTTGGTACGGTAAAGTAACCAAACAATTTATCACGACCTGCATGGGCCACCACAAAAACATGTAATGCCCCAGTCCCAAAATATGTAGAACTAGGAACGAAGCATGCCAGCTGCATATATACGAGATATACTCCAATATGTGGAAATCTCAAATATACACATAAGCTGTATTGTGAATAATAATAACAGACAGTCCCAGGTAAAAGTTACATCTCATCCACAGTAAATATAAGGAAAATGGTAACTCATGAATAAAAGTAAATATCAAAATATAGCTGTTGCCCTGGCGGAGACAAATCCACTACTGGCACTAGAATAAACTGAAAGGAAATAGAGTCCAACCTCTAAGATAAATAGAATAAAAAATGATGACTAAATAGGCTCCTCGACCCAATAGGGACAGCTGTGATCAGAAGGTACGACCCACTCGAGCGTGAAGGACGAGTCTACACCGGAGCCATACTCCTGCGGAAAGTCCTGCACACCTATACCTGGAGAGATCACCAGGTCCTCAGAGGGACGTAACAAGATACAAAAAGAACATGCCTCAAAAAATAAATAAATACTGCAAAATAAGAATAAGTAAAATCAGATCATAACATGGTCCAATACACACCTATTGAACTAGCCTACCATCCCCCCAACCATACAAGGACAGGAGATGGTAAACTAATTCACGATGACATATCTTTCCATGATATGAATCCAATATGGTATCCGGACCCCAACAAGGTTTAATACCTTCTCATCGAAGTAGTAAGCCACACCTACAACCAAACAAGGACAAGATGTGACGAACTAATCCGCGACAAATTATTATTCCAAGCCACGGTCAGATACAAGTACCCAAACCAAAAGTACTCGTACCTAACGGATAAAGGTGCCTAACCGTTCTAAGTGAAATGTAGTTAAGAACAATCCTTCCTGCGCATGGGCCCTGGCTAAATAGGATCGGCATAGTCCCCGCTTGGGCACCAGAGGCCCCATCAGTAAGAGCATGACGTTCCGCAGAATCGCCAGTGGCCGTCAGTAATCATGGGTAAGCTGACCCGCGTCTCCGACGGAGCTCACGGGTTACAAAAGGGAAAGTGCATCGAAGCCCATACGCTAAGGAATTGTCCTCCCCGCCCAATGCCTACTATGTTGTATCCATAACAGTGAACCTCTATAACCGCTAAGTCAAACTAGCATACAACCTCTATTAGCAGTTATTCCTATCGTACGGCTTATACGCACCGGTGGCCAGCCAGTCATGCATGTCCGTGTTCTACATGCGACACACAACTTCATGTTACAACGTGTCAAGGCCAATGAATGCAACACACAAGGTGGTCCCTTAAATCTAGGTTTAATGTGTAAGAGAAATAATACATTGCAGGAAATATAGATGAACAATAAGTTCTAACAGGTTATGCCATGTATCACAGTTTATTTTGCATAAAGAAAATAATAAATAATGCATGAAATATGAGCTAAAATAAATAAATAGCTGGTGGCAAGATATCTTGCCTGGAGGTAGTGTGCAGAATGGCGACGCCTGGTATCTCAAATCGTCAAAATAGGAAAGCACTGAAAGCCAACTTTTACGAACGACCTCGAATGCTAAAATAAACATCACGAACAGATTTGGTATAAAAGAAATACCTAGGAAACGCCTGTCCAAAAGTCTAATTCTGGAACAGGGGCAAAATCGTAATTTCGGGTCAAAACGATGTCCGCCGTTGGACCCGTTTTGCACCGAAATGCGTCCCAAAACCTACGGTCTCTAAAGTCGTCAAACTACATGTCTACGGATGCGATTTGAGGAGACGAACCCAATCGTATGTCCAAAGTTGGATTCCGGCGTCCGGGCACAAAATCGTCCGTTAGAGCGGGTCGCGGGCCCGCCAAAAAGGGGTTCCGATTCGACGTTCTTAGAATCCAACCAAACTTGGCATACAGGACCAGAAAAACGATACGGTCCTGATGGCACAAGTTTCATCTCGATACGACGAACGTGCACAAAGTTATGGTCAAGTTTGCAAAACGTCGATACGGGGGTATCTCGACGGATACGCACTGATTTCGTCGCGCACACACAACGAAATCGAGTCCCGTCAGTTCCCAGACGTCGGTAACATCCATACGCACCTTTCGATGCATATGGTACACGACCACATCGCCCGGTTTGTCGGGGCGCACGCCGTATCGGTTGATTTTGTTAAATTTTACTATTTTAAAAACTCATTTTTCACGATCTTTGGGTTCAGAATTCTTTACATACAGGGGAAGAAAAATTAAACTAAAAGAAGAGATTTGAAGTTCTATATATAGGTTAAAATTTTGTTCAAAAGTTTTCCAAAACTCTCTTCGGGATTGATCAGAATTAGACATCGAACAGGGGTGGTTGGGCTGTGTTCAAACTGTCCAGAAAACAGTTTTCTCGGGTTTTTCGAATCGATTTTTCGACCCGATGGTTTGATAGCACGGGGTACTACTAGGTGGGATGTCTAGAGGGTCATATAGGCTCTCCAATGCTACTCGCGGTTTCGAAAAACGTCGACTATGAACGAAGAATTTAAACGATGAAGTGGGTACCTCTTCTTGTGCTTCGAACGGGACTTCTCTGTTTTCCCGTCGGGTTTGGGCGTCTCCCTGGCCGTGCGGCGGGTGCCACCGCCATGCAGGCGTCCGAGGAGGGGCGCAGGGAGGCAGACGACCAGTTCCCAGTTGAAATTTTTGACTGCGACTTGGTGTGTAGGAGCGGAGAAGCGAAGAAGTTCGAAGGGTTCGGTATATGTACATGCGGATATTAAATCAAAATTTCAAATCTGATATGAATGATTTCAATTCAGTTTGAAGTAGGATTCTATCTAGATTTACAGAGATTTAAATGGGGATTTGAGGTGATCTAATTGGGAGGGGATTCGGTTCATAATCTGAGTATTCTCGTCCGTTTGGGGACGGATGTTCCGCTCTGTACAGAGCTCACTTGCGGGTTTTATTGAAACTGTGTTCTCGCGAGAAATTCAATTGAATTTCTCGCGAGAAACTCAATGAGTTTTTTTTTCTCCAAGCATTATATATATATATATATATATATATATATATATATATATATATATTAGTATAAGTAATTTAAATATCAATAAATATCGGAATTTATAATAAATATTTTCAAATGCCAAAATTTAATATCCCTACTTTCTCAGGGTAGGGAGTATTTTGCTCAGGTATCTAGACATATATATATATAGAAAATAATTATTTATTGACTGGACTATCAAAGAAACAACACGAAAATAATAACCATATTACTAAAAATAATACAACCAAATGGTAGGGTTTTAATAACTTGGGAAGGGTATATATTCTACTAGTATTATATATAAAAACTTTTACAAACGAATAAATAAATTTTCAATCCTTTTAAAATATAGTTAAATAACTAAATAAAATAATAAATATTAAACATGGAAAGGATAACCATGGTATGATCTAATAAATTTAAAGAACTAAATATTCAAATAAAATAATTCTATCAACCTCTACAACTAATATACTAGTCAAAGCACTTGACGGCTTTAGCCATGACACATTGTCTAGCCGGTGTGCATGACAAAATTTAAGCATGACTAGGATTATATTTATAAAATATACGAAAAATCATTTGAGCAAATTTTTAAATAATGATAAAAAGAGAAAATATAGGAAAAAAAATCCTCCAAAATTTTGGAGGATTACATTGTAACCCTTCTCTTGAACAGAACTTAGTCTCTAATCATTTATCGACAAAAGTAAAGCATAACAATGACGTACTGAAATAAACAAATCCAGACACTTCCTAGACAGACTAGACTAGACTGGACTACATACAACCAACACGGCCAAGCAATGAGTACGGCTTTATACATTAGCTAACTAGGGTTATCACAATCCTAATTACTAATAAATACAAGTTTGAGAAATCCAAGTCCAATTACCTGCCTGCTACTACCTGAATGATCCAAGCCAAGGATGCAATGGTATATAGTGGATACATCGCCCGGGAGACAAATATATCCTATAATAGTGGGTAAATCGCCTGGAAGACAAATGTACCCTAAGATATATAATAATGGGTACATCGCCCAGGAGACAAATGTACCCGGTGCAACACTCGACGGTGCACTGGAAGTGTGCTAATCATGACAGATAGCTCCAAATCCCATGAATATATATATAAGACCAAGACCAAAGGGGCAACAGGTAACTGGAAAATCCTCAATGATCTAAGTAATCAAGCTAGTTGTTTAGTCCTTAATATTTTTTTATTGGATTCTGGGTGTGGCATTCCGTAGAATCCATCCTAGACATGAGACATGCAAGACTGGACAAAAGCGAGAATGTGCACCATAACAAGCCACAACAAGAAAATATAATAAAGAAGAAGCTAGGAGTGTGCTATGACGAGCCACTATCAAGGAGCTAGACATGTACTGGAATCAAGAGTGCGCCGTGACAGGCCACTATCATGTAAGCAAAGAAAGACATGTACAAGAGTGCACCACGACGGGTCACTATCTAGTAAACATAGAAGACATGTTGCATGAGTGCGCCACGACGGGCTACTATCTACTAGACAAAGAAGGCATGGCAATAATTATCATAGCTTGTAAGAAAGAATCTATCAAAAGACATATCAGGGCATGTGGGAAAGAATAATTAAAGCTAAGTACATTTCATAGAAAATAATTGAACATGTGCTCGTATCAATTGTATATAGGGTGTAAAATCATTCTCTAACTATGCAAGATCATCTTATCATTTTAAGAAATCATTATAGTCGAAGAAAATATCAAAAACGGACAAAAACAGACAAAATTGGGCAAGAACAGACTAAAACGGCATACCGGCGGTATACTGCGGCATACCGACGGTATTCCGGCCTAAAGACAGAAAGTTTCTGGTGCAAAAATTGGCATACCGTAGTTATACACCGGTATACCGATTTTTCAAACAGCAACAAAATCCAGATTTTTGCCAAAACTTGTTTCGGCCATAAAAACTTCGTTTTAAATCGAAATTCGGATTTTCAAAAGTCAAAATTGCATAAAATTAAATTCCCTACAACATGGAAGTATTAGTTTTCAAAATCAAAACATTTGATAGATCAATACCTCAAAATACTCCCAAAAATAGGTCCTTGGGATACCAAAACGGGTTCCGATATCCCCCAAACTCAAAATCCATGGTATACAAACTAGGTGAGGACCTCATATATGTATATGTGACCAAGATACATGATGGTAACACTAATATCACTCTTGATACCAAGTTTTCTACTAAGTCAATATTGGGTTTTAACAGAAAATTAAAATCTTGCTTAAACAAATTTTGGAAACATGCATATATACGAGAATCATAAGGAAAATATATTTAAAAAAATGGGTTTAAGGCAATTCTAAGCATTTAACACCAAGGAAAACAAAAATGACAACAAATTAATATGGTTCATGGATTTGGCAAGATGTACTTGCCTAGGTTAAGCTCCAAGCCTAATCTTCAACTCCTCCTCCTAGGGGGGTTAGACACCACACCCAAGGCCTCAATGCCAAGCTCTTGGCAAGCTCCAAGGGGGAGAGAAGGGAAGAAGAAATGAAGAGAGAGTAAAGAGAATGAAAAGAGAGAGGAGAGAGAAAGTGAAATGGTATATATAGAAGGGGTAATTAATCTTAACCGTTGGATCGTGATCCGTGTCAAAATATAAGTCAATCATGGCCATCCAAACAAAACCAAATATCCAATGTGTAAAAGGGTACATCTACACTATTCACAAAAATATCTAAACACTATTCATCAAAATATCCAAAATACTATTCACGAAAATATCGAAAATACTATTCATGAAAATATTTGAAATCAAAAATATCTAAAATGTGGAAAATCTGTATGGACGGTATACCGTCGGTATACTGGCGGTATGCCGGCCAAGAAGAAAATCGATAAGTTAGGAAAAATTTTAAAGCATTACGAAAATCAAGAAAATACAAAATACACTACAAAATACTTATCCGTTTATAAATACTGATACTGTGAGATGAGTCTCACAGACCATGATCAATGCAGGGGGTGCCAAGCACACTACTGCCGCTGTTAAGAGCAAGACGCGCTCTGTTTGGACTCCTAAGTCCTCGACGGCACAATCCCCTGCTTCTACGCAACTTGCGCCCATCACTGCCTTGGTGCAATTTAAGGGAGACAGTCTTTTGGCAAATCCCTCTATTTCTCCGATTCTGAAATCGAAGGAGACTTTGTCTCGACACACTGTTGTCCAAAACAAGGAAAAGTGTCCTTTGGCCTTTTCTTCCCTGGCACAATCTGCACCTGTTCTTGCTTCTGCACAACTTGTGCCCATCACGGTTTTGGCATAACCTAAGGGAAACAACTTTTTGGCTAAACCTTCTACTTCTCCGACTATGAAATTGAAGGAGACTTCGTCTCGACACACTACTGGATAAAACAAAGGAAAGCACTCTTTGGCCTTTTCTTTCCTGGCACAACCTGTGCATGTTCCTGCCTCGGCACAACCTGTGCATGTTCTTGCTCCGACGTAACTTGTGCATGTACATGCTCTGGCGCAACCTACACATACTTTTGCACTAGTACAATATAAAGAGAAACACTGTTTAGTGGCTCCCTCTTTGCCAACAAACTAGAAGTTTAGTGAAAAATCACTAAATCAAGGAAAATGCTCTTTAGCTTTTCCTCATTCTGTTCGAGTCGTTGAATGGGTGGAAAGTACTGCTAATTCAGATAGGAATTCTATTCTCCTTAATAGAGACAACCATATGTCTGTTGAGAAGAGGCGTTCTATTCAGAATAAACTTTCCACGCAAAAGGGTATTATGCCTACTCCAAAGAGGTCAGGGCAGGATCTACCAACCTCGTGTATCTCAAGATCCCGACAACGCAAACTGCTAGAATCTCAAGTAGATGCACAAGTAGCTCCCTTATCAGACTTGTGCACCTATATCAACAGGGGCCAATTAGGTTCAACCTCGGGAAATCACAAGATGTATCAAGCGCAATCTGTACTAGTTGCTAACTTGTGCCACGGGAAGAATTTTGAGGTAAAAGATCCTATGACTTATGCTAACCAACTTAGCATGTCCCTGTACACTTAAGGTACAAGACACCTCAAGAACAAGAACCATGTGTCGAATATTGTCAAGGACTACATTCTTGTAACTTCTTCTCGTCCTGTTAGTGACCTCCGTCAAGTCTTAATACAAAAGCGGAAAGTTGCAAAACCATCCCATCTAGCAATGGACCAACAACGTCATTGCAATCACCACCATAAATTTGTCATCAAATGCTGTTGTCAGTCAGCCAAGCGGTCCGTCTTTGACCATTTGAATTATGTCTAGACTCCTGAACCAATCATAGTGGACGAAGATGAATTAGTCTATGCTCCTGTCAACAAGGCATCTCGAAGCACTTGGGGTAGAAAACATCCAAGACGTAATGCATCCCGTAATTCCAATCAACAGTACTTAGATCGGATCCATGAATTCGGTGAAGGAGTATACCAATATACTAGATCAAGAAGCCGAGAAATAATCGGTCAAAGGAATCTTCCTTCCGACCAAGACACAATCGGCCAAAGGAATCTTCTTGATTCTAACCAAGATTCCATCAGTCAAAAAGACATCCCTATCACTTATTCTGGGGGGGTGGTTCTTTATATGACTTTGATGCTGACAGTGAAAATTCTGAAAGGACCATCCTTTTTATTAGCTCGTCTTCAAAGGCTAGAGAAGTGACTGCTTATGCCGTCATAGAAGATCAAGATACTTCCAGTTCTAACAGTCAAGAGCAGAGAATTGCTGCTTTGGAGGCTAGTTTGAAGAAAATGGCTGAGATGATGACAGGCATGCATGCTGTGATTATGGCACAACATATATTTCTACCGGTCGCGAATCTGATTCCGAATCAGGAACCTGTAACAACATCAGCTTCCATCAATATTGATCTGGGGGTATAGTCCCCTCATACCGCTTCCATTCCTGCGCTGGCTATTCCAAGTCAATCTGCTGTCGGGGGTGGTACTTATCATGCGGTACCCCCTCCTAACATATCAAATCAATCTACTCCTCCACAATCAATGAAAGATACCAATTAGGCTGTAAAACTTTTACGTACTCAATTTGAAGCTTTCAAACAGAAAGATGGCCTACAGAAACTTGGGATCAAACAGCCCTATCCTATAGAATGGAAGGAAGTCCAATTTTCTCCTAAATACAAACCCCTTACTATTATGCTGTTCGATGGAAGCACGTCTCCAAGTCAATACCTCAATCACTTTAAAGTAATAACTGATCAACTTCAACCAAATGATGCTCTTCTTACTAGAGTATTTATCGGTTGTTTAGCTGGTGCAGCATATGACTGGTATCGTAGTTTACCAGATGGTTGTATAACCTCTTTCGCTGGCTTCAAACAAATATTCTTGGAATGATTTTATGAGGGAACCAATGACATGACTATGTCTGCTCTCATCAAAATCAAACAGCGACATAATGAAACTACTGAACGTTTTATTGAACGGTTCCACCGTGAAGCACTCAAAATACCTCTTGGAACCCCAGATGCTTTGACTATAGACACATGCAAATCAAACCTCTTGCCTATAATTAGCATGTGGATAGGATCAACACAATTCCAGGATTAGCCTTCCTTCATAGTGAACGCCAAAGCAGCAGAAGAGAGCGCTGACAAGTTCAAGCAATTAGGTATTCAAATGCCTAATCTTGACAAAGATGAATACGCTACACCAAATAATAGTGGCCGTCAGAACAATCGCAAGAGCAAGGAGACTTTGGCCATTAATCTCAAAGGCAAAGAAGCCCTAGCTATCAATATAAATCAGCCAACATCTACCCCAATAGCACCACCACAACGGGCACCACGTCCAAAAGAAGAATACTCTTTTGATGAAGATGATATCATGTGTATCTTTGATTGTCTCATCAAGAGCAATAAACGTCAACTGCCATAACCAAAATGGCCAGAGGAAGTTGGTAAGACTGACCATCCTAAATATTGTGTTTACCACAGGTTTATTGGACATTCAACTCGAACGTGTTATGTGCTCAAGGATAAAATTTTAGAGATGGTCAATTCTGGTGCAATCACTCCCCAACAAGACAAAAAAATAGTAACGACTAATGTCATCTTTTTACAGTTTCGAGATTTTCTAGCTCAACTTGTACATGACAGTATCATCCCCATCCCGAGAACTACTCTGGAGATTGTTAATCTTCTACCTGCATGAACTGATGGTCTTGTTCCTCTGTCTACTGATAAAAGGAAAATTATATGGATCCATCCAGATTTAGTGGCGGACTTCGAAACACCATCTTCTTCCACCAAGTCTAAGAAGGCCAATAAAAATAAATTATGTCATATGATTTTATTTGGTGAACATTGTCTTCCACCTCTAACTGCTACCTTCATCTTCTCCTTCTCCTCCTCTGGTTATTAACCTTACTAAGCCTTCTGTTAAGGCTAAGAATCATGTTGTAAATAATGATGTACAAATCAATAAAGTAACATCTTTTTTACAGTATACTGATGTTCTTTATTATGCTCGATGTTATTTAAAAATGTTAGATAACTTCAAACCACTCACTATAGGAGCAGTTGAAGCTTCCCAAAATAAAGTATTGCTTGAGCCTATGCAGGACTCCTTCTTCTTAGTTCCTTCCAGGAAGAAAGATGAATTTCCTATACTCTTTAGTAAAGGAACAGAACAAAAGATCATGCCCGATGGTGAAGAAGAAAATTATGATAATAGAAGACTTCAACTACGTCGTTATAGTCAGCAATCAAAAGATATCATTTAAAAGATGGGCTATAATTTTAAAGTTGGTCTCAATGGCGGCAAAGAAAGGCGAACTCCTATTCGTATTCCTGCTCCGAAAGGAAAATCACAACAATACTACAACAAAACGAATTCCGACTCCAGAAGCCTCCGAATCTGATGAAGAAGAATGATCTAACTCTTATGATTCTATCTCATGGGATTCAGACACCAGTATATGACACGTCCATCGAGTGACTCTATCTTCCAATATGGTGACTGTCGAGTTCTCGGAAGATGACGAAGACTTTATCGAAGCCTCTGAACTGATCCATGGGCACAAAGGATGGATACTCAATGGGAGCTTCGCTTTAAGCAACGTGAGCCACCTACTGAAGATCAGTTGGTTCAAGTCCATGTTGGAGATGAAACTTCTCCAAAATCGATATTTGTTAGCAAAAGCCTCCTTGAAGCAGATAAACAGGAGTTCTGGTATATCCAGAGTCAGGAAAGTCCTTCCTCTCAAAATCCCTAGTGGAGTCTATCTGAATTATCAATTCTATCTTTTGAAACCCAGCTATTTTAAAAGATATCTTTTCTTTATGATAAATCTGTATTGTCACAGATATCGTCTTTTTAGACATGATATCCTGTCTTTAAGTCCTAATCGATTTGAAGATCATTAATAGAAGAAACGAGTTCACGTCCACATTACCTCTGAATTCTATTTTCTATATCAATAGATTCATGTTCACATTACCTTTGAATTCTATCATCTATATCAACGAATTATAGACAAAAAGATCCTATAGACTGCTTCATTGGGGAGGCTGAGTGCTGAGATCAATGATCAGTCTTTTCAAATTCTCAGCCCTCTCTACTCTGGAGTCATGTATCCTTTGTCTTGCAAGAGCTCTCCCGGATTCTGGATCAAAAGGTTGCAACATTTCTGCTCGACGTTCCAGTTCTATACCTTCGACTTGGAAAAGTACATCCAACTGCCTCTTCAAGTCATCTAGTTGACTTACAACAATTTGATGCATCTCCAATACTTCTTCTTCGCGTCGTCGAACTGCTTTAACTGCTTCCTGAAGTCGAGCCATTTCAATTTCTAGTTCTTGGAGACGAACTTGATATTCAACAGCTTCTTTTTCCTTCTCTGCAGCTTCAGTCTTATAACGTTCAACAGAAGAAGTTGTCTCGATAATTCGAGATTCCAACTCTGCAGAACGCTATGAGAATGCTACCACAGAAGCTTCAAATTTTTATTTTCGTATTGTAGCTTTGCGAGCCATCACCTCGCATTCAGTATACACAAGTTTTTGGATGTTTCCTCTTGTTAGATCTTTGTAAGACTTGATCGATTCTTCAAGTTCATTCAAAATATGATCTAAATAATTAACTCTATCCAGATCACCAATCTTGCGGATGACTCCAATGATGAAGGAGGAAGGGCCCCTTACTCATTCATAAGGTTGGTCCTTCTCCATGACCATTTGAATTAAAGATTTCAGAGAAGTGAAAAAAGTATTAGTATAAGTTTCGACAACAGCTCTGTTCATCGATGAGACCCTCGGGGTAGCCACTTCTATTGGAATTTTTGTTTCTGAAGTAACTGGTAGAATTACATATTGTACACCAGGAGACCCGAGTACTGGCATCATAGATGAACTCCCCTCTCCAGTTTGGGTCCCCATATCCAAGGGAGCCATAGTCGAGCTAAAACTGAATGTGGTCGATGCAGCTTTCGCAAGTGTCCCCATAGGACCCACTGTAATCAAGATACACAGTTATCACATATAAATTTTAGGACTTAAGGTAAATAAAAGTCAAAATTTTACCTGATCCTGGCAATACATATGGGGTATCACGGGGCATGTCTAGATCAGAACGGAGTCTGGCCATGGTAGTTTCAGACACAGCTGCCTGACTACTCCCAACTTTGGAACCGCCTGATAAGAAATGGCTACTTCTGACCCCTGATTCTGCTTGTTCAGTTGCGGCAATCACTTCTTCATCCTTGACCTCAAAAGTTTGGTTGGTAGGGGTTTGAGTCTCCGCAGTATCAGTGTTGATATTTTCATTGATCCTAACATCTTCAGGAGCCATGACCTAATTTTCTTGATCTTTCTTGATCTTCAGTTTTATCATGTTTTTTAGGCTCATCAGTTTTTGGACTTGAAAGCCCCTTTTCAACAACAAAGTGCTCCTCACCTTCAACAATAGTATAGCCTTCTTCAATTGGTAATGCTTTATTCAGCGAGATTTTTGCTGAAGTCTGGTCTCCTTCAAAGGGACTTATAAAATTATCCTCAAATGCATCGCCATAATCACAGTCTTCGAGAGCCTCTATCATTTATTGATCCTCTTGAGAGTGAGTAGGAGCTTGGGCGACGGAAGGAACAGTGACATCAGGATTGGATTCTGTGAAAGGCAACTCCTTCTCGGGAAGTATAGTCTTTGGGACTCCTGGAGTTGGAGATGACATCATAATTCCCGCAACAGCTAACACAGTCACGGGAATAGTCATTTGTGTGACTATGGGCTCCGAAATCCCTTATGTAACGATTGGAACCGGAGTGCTAACCTCTGCAGATAATGTCACGACCCGCTCCCGAATAGTCGGATACGAGTCGGACACGCCCAGCCTTCATCGTTGGACACGACGAAGTAAGCTGTACCAATACTAGGGAAAACTAACAAGTAATCAGGAAATAAGGTAACATCACAGCATCTATAAACGAAATCCCAGAAATAGTACAAGTCTATATGTTTTATTACATTCATCCAGAATTGTCAAATGTCTGACTAAGTCTCCAAAATAAGAATGACATAAGGAAAGGTACTAGGCCTCAGCGGCCTCTAGGTCCAGCTCAGCTCCAGCTGGCTCAGCAATAGCAACATCTCGTCCATAAAAGGTGTCACAAATAGCCTCCAACTCACCTGCAACTTATCCAGTCAGGAGCGGAGCAAAGTACAGTTCTAGGTAATGAAACATGAACATGAAAAGGAATACAAGATGTACAGGAAATGAAGTACAGGAACGAATATGTAAAACAGGAAAGTAGTACAGGAACTAAGTACAGGAATATAGTACATGAATGTAAAGTACCGGAAAAGTAATGTACAGGAAATGTAAAGTACAGGAATATGAGTACAGGAATGAAACTATAATCCTGCAGTACCAGACACGACAAGTGCACAATATCGAAATACATCTAGTCCATGTGACCGGCTGGGGTGTGTACAGGAGCATGCACAGGAGTACATGAATATGGTACGACTTAGGACCCGCGTGCACAGTGCGAGGCCTAAGCTAGGTACAGGAATATAGTAACCGGGTTTGGTCACATGGCTAGTGTATTTCCCCGCCCGACACTAACAAGTACAAGAACAGGAGTACCAGAATACAGGAATACATGATGTCGTGCTATAACAGTGTCACAAGAAATGAGTACAGGAATGTAAATGTACAAAACCATAGAAAGTACTTGCCTGGCTCCGGAAAGTACTGGTGATCAAGAACTGGATGTTTCCCTGAATTTATAATTTGTACAAGTTGGTTATAAACTAAACATAAATTCTAATTGGTTTCTCTATCTATATAAAATTCATTTAGCTCAAAAATTCTAATAAGCTCAAGATCTGTTTAACCCATCCATATTAGTAAATTAACTTAGTAATAGGGTGATAATTCTAACACTATATTTAAATATGCTTAAACAAAAAGTTCCCTCTAAACCCATAACTCAATTGTATCTAACCCATACGATTAAATACATACTATAACCTTATATATTTGCATCAACATAAATGAATAGCAACCTAGCCATTCATTCTAATTCAGACTTCAACCAAATCTGATGACTAGTAGTACACCACATAAGTCAGTTTCCCCAGAATTTAGCAATGACAGCATACGGAAAATTCCATCATAAAATTACTACTGCTAGCATTGACAGCCCATAACCTGTACTCAGTCCACAGTAAATAATCAAATGGCTACTCATTCAAATAAACTCCATCTGTTTCTGATCACCCGAGCCAAAATACCCAAAGATTGAAATCAAACCAACAGTGAAAGAAATGACAAAAATAATTTAACACTAGTCCCCAAATCAAGCTGCTGCCAATGTAACTCAACTCTCTATAGTCAAACCTCTAACAGTCAGAAAATAATACTTGAACCCAACCTCAACCTTCACTGACAAGGAAAGGAAAATAACAAATTACTCAACACCTCAATCCTGTTCTCCTCACAGTATGGATTCCGAAAGAAAACACATTTCTAAACAACACCACCCACAATATTACAAAACTGGAACAATAAAAGAATCCTCAAAATAAAAGTGAAATATACATTCAAATCAAATCCACGAAATACTCTACACAATTTAAATTTAGCAAATCAGACCATCATTGAATGATTGGGCAAATAAAGGAACCATGTTGAACCCAACTCTTCACGCACACAGCTCCAGCTCTCTGATCATGAGCTACAACACTGGTACACGCACACAGCAACCCCAGGTACATCAACTTGGTCACACGCAAGGTATTCAAGTAACTTGGACACGAGCTACGGTCGACTCAAGCCAACTGGCTGCTACTAGTCCTACTCCGGTAGGCATCAACATGAACATGAGTCCTCAACACAAGCAGGATACAACCCAACACATGAAACAAACACAACACTGGTATCATAGCCAGAAAAACGAGCGAAACCGAAACAAGGGTGATAGGTGAATAGATCAGTTACCTGGAAAGAAATTCTGATTGAAATCAAGCTCCACTCTACAATTCGAATGTTGTCATGAATTGTAGTGTCAACCTGACACACGAGTAATCAAACAAACCCAGAAGATCTATCAGAACATCTCAAATAAAATGGAATGACCTGATCAAAAATATAATCAAGGCTCCCCACCTGACCACTACGATGATACGACTGGATTAACACTATTACCAAAATAAATTCCACAGCTCTGAATACAACAATCAAAGGAAGAATGATGGATCAGCACGCAGCATGATCCCAATATTGTGAGCAAAATTATTTGATGGAACGAACACAACAGAAAGAATAATAGATCAGCTACTTACAAGAGTTAGACCGAGTTCTTCTTCGAACTCAGGGAGGAATGGCTCGTCCAAATAAATCGATCAATGAACTCAACTTCCGAACAATCGACGAAACTCACAGATCTGGAAATTAAAGGAAGAATATAGACTCCAAGCTAGATCGGAAAGGAACGGGCCTTTGGAACAGGATGGATCGAAGAATTTACCTCTACAGAGAACAGGACACGAATCCAGTGTCGAGTCGGAGTCGCCGGAGGTGCACTCGTTCTCCTGTCGAGAAAACGATCCGCTGAGAAGAGATCTTCTCAACCGCTGCGTCGATCAAACCGCTGGAACGTACACGAAGCTGTTGGAACGTCGGCGGAGAACGGCGTTCGTCGAGCTAAGGAACCGTCGAGAAGCCGCTATCCGTAGCTGAGATGGCCGCACCACTCGATCTCAGCTACCACCGCCTGGGATGCGTCGCCGTCGTCTTCAGTTGTCGCCGCCGGAAACTCAAGAGAGATGGAACTCTCGAGAAGAGAACGGGTGGAGGAACCGAGAAATGGTGAAGAAAGGAAATTAATGACTGTTACTCTCTCTCTCTCTCTCTGCATTGTTTAAAAAGAAGTGGAATGAATTTTTGCAAAAACCACCCCCCGAAATTACCTTTTGCAACACATCCCTTCCGCCAAGGAAAATTTGCAAAGAAGCCCTCTGCTGTTTAATTATTACAGAAAAATAAAGAAAAACAGTTGAGAGTTCACATGGTGGACCCAAATCATTGTAACAACTTTTCAAATTTGAAATGTTGTTCAAAATTAATTCCCTCCAAAATCTTATCATCAAATAAAAATGTAGGCTAATTTATTATTTAAATCCATATTATTATTCAAAGCTTACCTAATACCAAATGGTTTAATAACTAGAATTCAAAATCCGGGAAGTGGAGTTACAAATCTCCCTCCCTTAAAAAATTTCGTCCTCGAAATTGGAAAGCAAACACAGAAAATCAAGAATAGGGAAACCAAAGAGTCATTTATTGAATTCAAAAGAAATGCATAAAATACAAAGCACTCAAGTGAACAAACTAGGGTATCGCTCACGCATCTCATCCTCACGCTCCCATGTGGACTCTCCCGGAGAGTGGTGTCTCCACATGACGCGGACAAGAGGAATGGTCTGGTTCCGCAGACGCTTCTTCCTCCGGTCGAGGATCTCTACTGGCTGCTCCTCGTAAGTCAATCTCGGGCCCACCTCCAGCTCTGAAAAGTCCACCACGTGGCTGGGGTCTGGAATATATCGTCGAAGCTGAGATACGTGGAAAACATCGTGCACTCCATCCAACCTAGCTGGAAGCGCTAGTCGGTACGCCACCTCGCCAATCCGTGCTGTCACGTCGAATGGTCCAATGAATCTCGGACTGAGCTTCCCGCCTCTGCCGAACCGAATGACGCCTCTGGTCGGTGAGATCTTCAGGAACACTCTGTCTCCAACCTCGAACTCAAGCGGTCGTCTGCTGCTGTCCGCCCAATGTCTCTGCCGATCCTGCGCAACCCGGAGACGCTCTCTGATCATTCTGACTTTCTCTGCTGAGTCCACCACCATCTCTGGCCCAAGTAATGCTCTCTCGCCAACGTCGTCCCAAGATAGCGGCGTACGGCACCTCCGACCATACAGTGCCTCGAATGGAGTCATCTCAATGCTGGCCTGATAACTGTTGTTATAGGCAAATTCCACCAGGTGCAAATGGTCCTCCCACGATCCGCCGAAGTCGAGTGCGCAAACCCGCAGCATGTCCTCCAAGGTCTGAATGGTCCTCTCGGACTGCCCGTCCGTCTGTGGATGATAGGCTGTACTGAACTTCAGCTGTGATCCCAAGCTCTGCTGTAGACTCCTCCAGAAGTGTGATGTGAAGCGGCTGTCTCGATCTGAAACGATGCTAACTGGCACTCCGTGAATCCTCACGATCTGACGCATGTAAAGGTCTGCAAGCTTCTCGGTCGACAGCCCAACCTTGAACGGAATGAAATGGGCAGACTTTGTCAATCTGTCCACGATCACCCAAATAGCGTCTTTGCCACTGGGAGTACGCGGCAATCCAGAGACAAAGTCCATGGTAATGTGCTCCCACTTCCATTCCGGAATAGGTAAAGGCTGGAGTAGTCCTGCTGGTCTCTGGCGCTCCGCCTTGACTTGCTGGCACACAAGGCATCTGGAAACAAATCTGGCAACCTCTCTCTTCATCCCATACCACCAAACATACTCACGCAAATCCTTGTACATCTTGGTAGATCCCGGATGTATAGAATACTGCGACTGATGGGCTTCCTGCATCACCTCCTCCCGCAAGTCCTTAGGCACACACAGCTGACTCCCGTGCCTCAAGGATCCGTCCTCCGCAATGGTGAAATCGTCGAGCAAGCCTAACTCCGTCTGAGCTCTAAGACCCTGGATTCCCTCATCAAGCAACTGGGCCTCCTTGATCTTCTCTAGCAACCCCGACTGTATCTGCATATGCATCATCTGACCTCTACACCCCGGGAGAATAATCTCAATCCCAAGGCTCTCCAGATCCTCCAATAGATGCCGGTCCATGGTGAGATACATAGCAATAGGATATCGACTGAGAGCATCTGCAACCACATTCGCCTTCCCAGGGTGGTACTGTAGACTAATGTCGAAGTCCTTCATGAGTTCCAGCCATCTGCGCTGCCTCATATTCAGCTCCTTCTGAGTAAAGACATACTTCAGGCTTTTGTGGTCCGTGAAGATGTCCACTCTCTCTCCATATAGGTAATGCTTCCACAGTTTCAAGGCAAATATGACTGCTGCAAGCTCCAAGTCATGTGTAGGATAATTCTTCTCATGAGGCCTCAACTGTCTAGAAGCATATGCTATAACCTTCTTGTTCTGCTCCAGCACACATCCCAAGCCTTTCCCCGAAGCATCGCTGTAGATGACGAATCCTCCTGATCCCGATGGCAAAGCTAGAACTGGTGCAGTCGTCAGTCTTCTCTTCAATTCTTCAAAGGCTGTCTGGCAGGCGTCGCTCCATATGAACTCCTCGTCCTTCCGCGTAAGCTTCGTCATAGGCTCTGCTATCCTGGCGAAGTCCTTCACGAACTTCCTGTAGTATCCTGCAAGACCCAGGAAACTACGAATCTCTGCCACTGACTTGGGAGGTGCCCATGCTTCCACTGCTTCAATTTTCTTGGGATCTACAGAAATCCCCTCTCCAGTCACTACGTGCCCCAAAAACTCCACCCTGTCTAAGAAAAACTCACATTTCGAGAGTTTCCCGTACAGTTTCTCCTTCCGCAGAATCTCCAAAACAATCCGCAGATGCTCAACATGCTCCTCCTCCGTCTTGGAATAGATCAGAATGTCGTCAATGAAGACTACGACAAACTTATCCAAATATTTGTGGAAAACCTTATTCATCAGGTTCATAAACACAGCTGGGGCATTAGTGAGTCCGAACGGCATCACCAGGAACTCATACTGGCCGTATCGGGTGTTGAAGGCTGTCTTCGGAATATCCTGCTCCCGAACCTTCATCTGGTGGTACCCTGACCGAAGATCGATCTTAGAAAAGACCTTCGCTCCACTAAGCTGGTCGAACAGCTCATCAATCCGTGGCAAAGGATATCGGTTCTTGATGGTGATGTTGTTGAGTGCACGGTAGTCAATGCACATCCTCACCGTCCCATCCTTCTTGGGCACAAAAAGCACCGGTGCTCCCCAGGGTGAAGCACTGGATCGAATAAATCCCTTGCCCTCTAGTTCGTCAATCTGCGCCTTCAACTCTGCCGCCTCCTTCGGGTTGATCTTATAACAGTGCTGGGACTTCGGTGCTGATCCGGGCAATAGGTCAATGCCGAACTCCACATCTCTATCCGGCGGCAATCCTGGCAGCTCCTCGGGAAAGACGTCAAGATACTCTGCGATAAGTGGATGTGGCAACTCCTGGTCTTCTGCAACAGCTCCGAAGTAGACTCCCTCTGGCCTCTCTGCAACTCGTCGGCTGATCTCGAACGGTGGAACTCCTGGCGGGCTGAAGATCACCTTCCCTTCATGGCAGTCTATTACAGCAAACTGCTCGCTCATCCAGTCAATGCCGAGGACTATGTCGAATCCAGGCAGTGGCATCACTAGAAGTCGAGCCCTAATCTCCCTCCCAGCAATAGTGATAGGGCATTCCACCATCTCACTCACTGGTACTAACCCACCTCCTGTCATAATCCGACAGTTCCGCCTAGTGGGCTTGGGTGTGAAGCCGTGTCTATGCAGAAACTCATATGATACAAAGCTATGGGTGGCTCCAGAATCAAATAAGGCAATGGCAGGAAAAGAATGTAAAAGTATAGAACCTGTGATCACATCTGGTACCGCCTCATCCTCCTCCACTGCTGCCATGACGTAAGCACGTCCCTGCTGCTGTCCTCCCCTCTGCTGACGCTGTGCAAACTGCTGCTGCTGAGTGGGCAAAGCTAGTCCCCTCTGTGGTACAGCTGGTAGAGCTCTGGGTGGTGCAGGTGGTGGTCCTCCAGCTCCTCTCGGTCCTCCAGTCAGTCTAGCTGCAGCCTGTGGGCAGTCCCTCATCTGGTGTGCGTCTGATCCGCAGAATAAGCAGAGTCCGAGCCTCTTGCGGCACTCGTCGAAGCGGTGTCCTGGCCGATAGCAGAATGTGCAAGTAATCCCCTGCTGCTGTCTCTGATGCTGATGTGCAGGAGCTCTGGCTGGTCGATGCTGCTGCTGTGCCGGCTGCTGGGGTCTCGCCTGAGTCTGAGTCTGAACCCTCTTCGCTGGTGCCTGGAAGCTGCTGCTGCCCACGTCCCGATCCCTTTTCAGCCTGGGGTCCGCCTCCTTCTCAACTGCCTGGGCGATCTTGAGGATGCTAGAGTAGGTAGTCGCCTGACTAATCGCCACCGCATGTCGCAGCTCCCTGTTGAGACCCTTCTTGAATCTCCATGCTCTGTCCTCTGGATCTCTAACCAGCCTCTCAGCGAACCTGCTGAGTCTGGTAAACTCCGAAGTGTACTGCGCAACCGTCATCGTCCCCTGCTGCAGCGCCTCGAACTGCATCCTCAACTCATCACGCTCCACCTCTGGAAAGAATTTCTCCTTGAACAGTGTTTTGAAAACTGTCCAAGACACCCGGGGATCCGTCAACTGGGGCTCCTCCCGGTACCAAGCTCTCGCCAAATCAAAGAGTCGCATGCTAGCCACTGACACCTTCTGGTCCTCTGGAATATTCGCCATGGTCAGGGTCCTCTCTGCGTTCTCCAGCCATTCATCTGCATAGATGATCCCCTCGTCGCCCCAGAAGTCCATCGGGCTAAGGTGCTGGTACTCCTTCGCTGTCCCGGGTCTCGGTCCTCGCGGGGCTGGAGGTGCTACTGGTGCTGGTGCTGGTGCTGGTGCTGGCTCTCTGACCCTCAGCGCGTCGACGACAGTCGCTCTGAACTGCGCTGCCTGATGGTTCTGGGCCTCCAGAAAGTGCTGAAACAACGCCATCACTTGGTTGCCGTCAAGCATCATCGTCGGTGGCAGCGATGGAAAGATAGGAGGCGCTGGCGGGAGCTGATCTGCCTGGACGTCTGGTGCTGGCTGCTCTGTACCGCCTGCAACTCCAGTGCTGACTGCAACTCCTGAGCTGCTCGCAACTCCTGGCTGATCTGCGGTCTTCCTAGTGGTGACCATCCTGCATAAAAAGAAAACTTCGTGATTGATAAAAACTAACCTACCAGGAAATGTAAATGTTTATATAATAACCATATGTACCCGATATACCCGTTTTTCCTATGCTGTGATTCAAGTTTCCCTAGTGTAATCAAGTCCCCCAATAGTACGCTAAGTCCTAGGTACTATTAGGATAGACCTGCATGGGCCACCACTAAAAACATGTCACGACCCGCTCCCGAATAGTCGGATACGAGTCGGACACGCCCAGCCTTCGTCGTTGGACACGACGAAGTAAGCTGTACCAATACTAGGGAAAACTAACAAGTAATCAGGAAATAAGGTAACATCACAGCATCTATAAACGAAATCCCAGAAATAGTACAAGTCTATATGTTTTATTACATTCATCCAGAATTGTCAAATGTCTGACTAAGTCTCCAAAATAAGAATGACATAAGGAAAGGTACTAGGCCTCAGCGGCCTCTAGGTCCAGCTCAGCTCCAGCTGGCTCAGCAATAGCAACATCTCGTCCATAAAAGGTGTCGCAAATAGCCTCCAACTCACCTGCAACTTATCCAGTCAGGAGCGGAGCAAAGTACAGTTCTAGGTAATGAAACATGAACATGAAAAGGAATACAAGATGTACAGGAAATGAAGTACAGGAACGAATATGTAAAACAGGAAAGTAGTACAGGAACTAAGTACAGGAATATAGTACATGAATGTAAAGTACCGGAAAAGTAATGTACAGGAAATGTAAAGTACAGGAATATGAGTACAGGAATGAAACTATAATCCTGCAGTACCAGACACGACAAGTGCACAATATCGAAATACATCTAGTCCATGTGACCGGCTGGGGTGTGTACAGGAGCATGCACAGGAGTACATGAATATGGTACGACTTAGGACCCGCGTGCACAGTGCGAGGCCTAAGCTAGGTACAGGAATATAGTAACCGGGTTTGGTCACATGGCTAGTGTATTTCCCCGCCCGACACTAACAAGTACAAGAACAGGAGTACCAGAATACAGGAATACATGATGTCGTGCTATAACAGTGTCACAAGAAATGAGTACAGGAATGTAAATGTACAAAACCATAGAAAGTACTTGCCTGGCTCCGGAAAGTACTGGTGATCAAGAACTGGATGTTTCCCTGAATTTATAATTTGTACAAGTTGGTTATAAACTAAACATAAATTCTAATTGGTTTCTCTATCTATATAAAATTCATTTAGCTCAAAAATTCTAATAAGCTCAAGATCTGTTTAACCCATCCATATTAGTAAATTAACTTAGTAATAGGGTGATAATTCTAACACTATATTTAAATATGCTTAAACAAAAAGTTTCCTCTAAACCCATAACTCAATTGTATCTAACCCATACGATTAAATACATACTATAACCTTATATATTTGCATCAACATAAATGAATAGCAACCTAGCCATTCATTCTAATTCAGACTTCAACCAAATCTGATGACTAGTAGTACACCACATAAGTCAGTTTCCCCAGAATTTAGCAATGACAGCATACGGAAAATTCCATCATAAAATTACTACTGCTAGCATTGACAGCCCATAACCTGTACTCAGTCCACAATAAATAATCAAATGGCTACTCATTCAAATAAACTCCATCTGTTTCTGATCACCCGAGCCAAAATACCCAAAGATTGAAATCAAACCAACAGTGAAAGAAATGACAAAAATAATTTAACACTAGTCCCCAAATCAAGCTGCTGCCAATGTAACTCAACTCTCTATAGTCAAACCTCTAACAGTCAGAAAATAATACTTGAACCCAACCTCAACCTTCACTGACAAGGAAAGGAAAATAACAAATTACTCAACACCTCAATCCTGTTCTCCTCACAGTATGGATTCCGAAAGAAAACACATTTCTAAACAACACCACCCACAATATTACAAAACTGGAACAATAAAAGAATCCTCAAAATAAAAGTGAAATATACATTCAAATCAAATCCACGAAATACTCTACACAATTTAAATTTAGCAAATCAGACCATCATTGAATGATTGGGCAAATAAAGGAACCATGTTGAACCCAACTCTTCACGCACACAGCTCCAGCTCTCTGATCATGAGCTACAACACTGGTACACGCACACAGCAACCCCAGGTACATCAACTTGGTCACACGCAAGGTATTCAAGTAACTTGGACACGAGCTACGGTCGACTCAAGCCAACTGGCTGCTACTAGTCCTACTCCGGTAGGCATCAACATGAACATGAGTCCTCAACACAAGCAGGATACAACCCAACACATGAAACAAACACAACACTGGTATCATAGCCAGAAAAACGAGCGAAACCGAAACAAGGGTGATAGGTGAATAGATCAGTTACCTGGAAAGAAATTCTGATTGAAATCAAGCTCCACTCTACAATTCGAATGTTGTCCCGAATTGTAGTGTCAACCTGACACACGAGTAATCAAACAAACCCAGAAGATCTATCAGAACATCTCAAATAAAATGGAATGACCTGATCAAAAATATAATCAAGGCTCCCCACCTGACCACTACGATGATACGACTGGATTAACACTATTACCAAAATAAATTCCACAGCTCTGAATACAACAATCAAAGGAAGAATGATGGATCAGCACGCAGCATGATCCCAATATTGTGAGCAAAATTATTTGATGGAACGAACACAACAGAAAGAATAATAGATCAGCTACTTACAAGAGTTAGACCGAGTTCTTCTTCGAACTCAGGGAGGAATGGCTCGTCCAAATAAATCGATCAATGAACTCAACTTCCGAACAATCGACGAAACTCACAGATCTGGAAATTAAAGGAAGAATATAGACTCCAAGCTAGATCGGAAAGGAACGGGCCTTTGGAACAGGATGGATCGAAGAATTTACCTCTACAGAGAACAGGACACGAATCCAGTGTCGAGTCGGAGTCGCCGGAGGTGCACTCGTTCTCCTGTCGAGAAAACGATCCGCTGAGAAGAGATCTTCTCAACCGCTGCGTCGATCAAACCGCTGGAACGTACACGAAGCTGTTGGAACGTCGGCGGAGAACGGCGTTCGTCGAGCTAAGGAACCGTCGAGAAGCCGCTGTCCGTAGCTGAGATGGCCGCACCACTCGATCTCAGCTACCACCGCCTGGGATGCGTCGCCGTCGTCTTCAGTTGTCGCCGCCGGAAACTCAAGAGAGATGGAACTCTCGAGAAGAGAACGGGTGGAGGAACCGAGAAATGGTGAAGAAAGGAAATTAATGACTGTTACTCTCTCTCTCTCTCTCTGCATTGTTTAAAAAGAAGTGGAATGAATTTTTGCAAAAACCACCCCCCGAAATTACCTTTTGCAACACATCCCTTCCGCCAAGGAAAATTTGCAAAGAAGCCCTCTGCTGTTTAATTATTACAGAAAAATAAAGAAAAACAGTTGAGAGTTCACATGGTGGACCCAAATCATTGTAACAACTTTTCAAATTTGAAATGTTGTTCAAAATTAATTCCCTCCAAAATCTTATCATCAAATAAAAATGTAGGCTAATTTATTATTTAAATCCATATTATTATTCAAAGCTTACCTAATACCAAATGGTTTAATAACTAGAATTCAAAATCCGGGAAGTGGAGTTACATATAAAAAAAAAGGATCAGTGTTAATATGTTACTCAATCAAGATCACATTAAAAGAAAATTAAAATTTACCTGGTGGAGGTAGTATATCTTGTGAAGGCAATGTTTCTTGATGGTCTTTTGGAGACACTATTAATCTCCTTTTGGCCTTACCTACCAGAGGTGTCTCAGGTTCTTCTTCGACCTCATCAAGGTCAACTTGTAAATTGGGTTATCTAATAACCCCTTCTTGGGCAACTTTGTTGCTTCTTGGAACTGAAGAAGGAGTTGCCACTCCTCCCCCAGAGGATGCTCCAGTGTGTATCTATATTGTCTAGGTCCGCGTGTTCCTGGTGGTGGGCTGCTCTGCAATGACCAAGGTAGTCCTCTTTCTCTTCCTTACAGCCATAGGAGAAGAAGGGAGATCACTAGGATGAGAAGGGGCTGATGACTCTCCAGTCTTTTTTCTTCCAAATCCTTTTGCAGGGGACTTCTCCTTCCGTATCTTCAATGATACATCTAGTGATCGTTGACTTTATCATAAAAGCCTAAGAGAAAGGCTTCCAGAGGTTCGTCAGCGGGTTCGTGATTCTCTTCATCTCTGAAGGATTGTGCTGTACGAACTCCAGCTCTTGGGTCTTTTCTGAGATTAACTATATGAAAACAAGCAAACAAGGGTTAACCTCAAAAAAAATGTGTGGTTCAATGAAACACAACATATGACATCACAGGTTGCGCAACATTTATGTTGTGTGACATTTTGTATTACGCCACATCTATGTTGTACGACATATCGGGTTGCGCGACTCTTATGTTGTGCGACATTTCTGTCGAAACAAACACCTGTGTGGCACAACATCTCAAGTTGCGCCAAACTGATTATATAGAATTAGAAAGAACAACTCTAGAAACGGCACGTAACACTGTCTGGACAGCAACCAAACCCTAAGAAGTGGGGCGCAAGTTAGAAAATACGCCTAATTCTAAAAAGAGTAGGCGTGTATATTGTCAAAATCAAACCAAACCCTAAAAAGGGGTTGGTCGATGTTTGTTGTCAAATATTCACCTTCTATGGCCTGGTTGGCAGTCTCTCATCGTAATGAAGGGGGAGCATACTGAGGCACGTGTGTGGATAGGACGCAAGAAGAAGGCTCGGCAACACCCTTTCCTTTCTCGACAACAGATCTCTTGGGTGCCATTTGATGGTAGTCAAAGCTTGGGAAGAAGAAGGGAAGATAGGGCTTTTGAAAAAAAAATGAACTTCAATAAAAAATGAAGAGTCTGAAATATACGATTATTTATAGCTTCAAAACTTGATCGCATAATTTGCGCTCAAATATTCGAGTCAGTTGAAACTGGCGCAATCCAAAAAATAGCATAATTCAAAGTATTTCAAAACTTTGAAGTATTTTTAAGTTTCGAAAACTTTGAAGGGGGTCCTGTAGAGGCTGAAATTAAGCTACGCCACCTATTAAAGTGTTCGAACTTCAGATGGCGCCAAATCATTATGTTGCACCAAACCATCAAGTTGTGCAACATCAGGTTGCGCCAACATCTGGTTCCATTGGAGTCAGGTTGCGTGAGCACCATGTGTAACACTCCCTCGAGAAGCTGTAGCGGCATCATCATTACCTGACAACTGACAGCACAGAGATTAAGAAAAATCTATTCGGATCCAGCACAACGCGGCGCTCGAGAAGATTTTGTCAGCATGTAATCAATGCTGATAGCTGGTTCGTACAAGTGATTGAGTGGAACAAGAATTAATCAGTACAGCATAGAAGACCTAGTCAAAGGCACCAGTTGTTGAGTTACGCCTTTGCGCAGCCTGGCTAGTTGGTGCCACTTGATCAACTCTTATTTTAAATCAGGGTGATGTGGCACACAAGCCACCAACTTCGCAGAGCGTGCCCACTACACTGCCCAGGACCACACGCAACTCAATCAAACGATGCTATGCATCCACAGCAGTTGGTGCAATCTCTCGTGCAGGTTGCTACATTGTGCCACGTGCAACCTGATGAATCACGTGCAAGGTGATCAAACAATATTCAGAACAGAGTGAAGTGGCGCACAAACCACTAACTTTGCAGAACGTACCCACTATACTGCCCATGATCACACGCATCTCAATCAAACGATGCCACGGATCCACAACATTTAGTGCAACTGTTCGCGCAAGTGAACATGAGGCGCGCAACCTGAAATGCGCACAACTTAGAATAACTGCTAAACATTTATTTCAAGAACTCTATAAATAGAGTTTCAAATCAATCTCAAAGCATCAAGAATGATCATAATCTCCTGCTAAAGTGTTGTTGCATCCTCCAGAGGCTCGTGTCTTCGATATCACATCGTCCAAGGGATAAAGTGATCATCTTCTGATCAGATTCCTATAGTTGTACTTCTCCAGAAATTAATTGTACTCTTATACTCTTTTCTAAGTTTGTAATAAAGAATTTTTGTTCTTGCAAACACAACTCCCCTCAGTGCATGGAATGGACAACATTTATTATTTGTGCCGAAAGTACTAAAAAAATGACCAGAAAGGTGCGCTTACTGGGGTAAACTTTCATGCACTTGACGACAAGGGAAAACGTCCATCCGGTAGCAACCCTGCTAACTCTAGCAGGGACAGAAAGGCAAAACAGGCCCTAGCCGTCAACATCTCCAAAGGTTTAGCATCCGTGAACTAAAAGCCGATGGAGGCATCAAGACCGAAGGAAACTTATTCCTTCAATGACGAGGACGTGGTGGAGCTCTTCAACATACTGATGAAGGGCGATAAGCTCCAACTTCCTCCCCCCGAGCATCCTGACGAGGTGGACAATCCTAAGTATCATCATTATCACCGATATGTGCACCATTCAATACGTGACTGTTATGTATTGAAAAAGAAAATACAAAGGCTGATTGATGCTGAAGTCCTCTCACTCGACTACAAGGATAAAACGGTCACTGCAAACATGGTGACCCTCCAGTTTGGTAGGTTTTCGACAATAGAGGCCCAAGACGGCGTCGTCCCGATCCGTAAGGCGACAATAGAGGTCGTCATCCTCCCACTGGCGCATAATAATGCCCAGGGCTTGGTTCCACTTACAACGTCACAAGGCGATGTTATATGGGTCCATTTCGATATGCTCCAGACATGATGGAACCCATAGCACATCCCGCCAAGGGAAAGAAGTCTAAATCGTGTTGCATGGATTTTGCCACGGACGATGAAACATTGGTTGTCACCCACTAAGGTCTGTCATTCTAGCAGGAAAGCATCCCGACACCAGAGAAGATACACCTCCACCTGCCACGACATCTGCATCTTATACCTCGGAGGATGGTTTGTCCCAGCCTCCTATGATGGATAAACAGAAGCAAAAGGAGACTCGCTTCGATAAACTACTGAGGATAGACTCTGTAATGGGGGCAATCGAGCCTTACAACTTCAATATATTGGCACAACTTGCCAATACTCTAGTGAGGCTCTCGCTCTTCGAGCTTCGCCTGTTAGGGTTATATGCTAAAAGCATCACTTTTCTATTAACTTTATTTTCTTAAATTTTGAATGAGAATCATATGGGCAAATGTTTGCATATTGTATTTGTTGCAAGTGTTAATGCAAGTGTCTGATATTCTATATTGTAGATAATATGGTGTATGGTGTCACATAGAAGATCAAATTATCAGTTCCCTATGGAATATGTAAATAGTTCATAACCTAGATGGACATGGACAATCCATTGGAAAGGTTGTAGTGTAATCTGGTATTAGTCTATCTTGACTATAGGTTTATACTAGTACACTTCGTGTGTATTAAACAGGACCACTTGAGATTGTTCTCTTTGTACTGACTACATAAGTGAACAAACACCTCTGTTATTATGGATGCTTATGCGCTTAAATTCGAATATAATAACAGACATGTATATGCAGTATGCATTACTTTGACTCATAAAAGAGTAAGATTTATTATGGGTCAACAACCTATTTGAATTGGGTAATAACATTGTATGTATGATAGGCTATTGATTATAAAAGGAATCCATGTCCCGATACGTCGGGTAGATGATGTCCCCTTAAGGAGCTCAAAAGGATTGTCATGTAAACCCTGTAGGTAGATTATATCTGACATGACAAATAAAGTTGAGTGGTACTACTTAAGGATAAAATATGTCGATCAATATAGTTGTCAGTAACTTAATTTGATCGACGGACGTTCGATATCTTAACGTGGGAAGCCAAACGAGCATATAATAAAAGGAGCCCACAATCATAATTTGGAATTAGGAAGGTAGTGCAACAATAGCTTTTTAGTGGACCGAGCTATTGTTAATGGGCCTGGGCTATGTGTTTGGACTGAACACGGGATACCCAGATCCGTTAGGAGACCTAACCCTAATTTTTTTCCCATGGTCCCTACTGTAGCCTTATATATATCCTCTATTCTCTGGTCGTCACAAAATTATCAAAAAATAGTAAGAAGCTTTCTCTAAATTTATGATTCACGTAAGAAGAGAAATGGAGGGCTGCCAAGAAGAAGAAAAGGTTGGGAGATCGTCGTCCACACGACATCCAACCCGCGTAAGGAATACATGCAGAAGATTTTGGGGTCATGACTGCTCGCGGTTGCTAGAAAGTGTCTTCTTTTTCGCGTTGTAGGTATAATTCGTAAATCCTAGTTCTACTATGAAGGGTTAGAACACGTCTTAGATCTGTTAAACTTCCATCGATCAATACGCACACCAAACTAAGCGTCCTGGGAATCTCTAGTTCCATCATCTTCGTCTTTCCAAAGAGATACGGGATGCCTTAAGCAAGGCATTGCAACATACCGACTCCTTACTCAGCTAGGTCCAGCAACCTTAAGAAGATCCGGCAGCTTGCCCACATTGCCATAGTGTGGTTAAGATGATCTCCAACATCACCTTCTCTCAGCAGGACATATTGCTAAAAAATAATAGGCACAATAGACATCTGCACTATATAGGGTATATTGGTGCTATTAAGGTGGATCGCATGTATATCGATCCAAGGTCTTCTCAGTATACCGTTGTATCATCTGTCTGCTTATAGTACAACGATCAATGGCTTCAATGCCGGTAAAAGCAGCCCCCTCGATAAAATTTTCCTGAAGTATCAAATAGGCGACTTGTAAACGAAGATGGCATGTTATGTCATCGGCGTCGATGTATCCTACAACATCTTGCTTGGACGTCCTTGGGTACATGAGTATATGATAGTCTAGTCCACGCTTCACCAATGCATGAAGTACATCAACAGCAACGGATGGGTCAAAACGGAGTTTGCCGATGTCGATCCTTTCAAAGGGATCGAATTCTACTACGCTGATGCATACCTCTACTAGTCGACTAGACAGATGGAATAAGACACTAACGCCAATGATGAGGTGGAGGCGAAGGTTACTTTTGATGAGCCTATAAGGGTTTGCCTCAAAGGACGTGCTCCTAACACCTCAGCTCCCATGGTGCTCAAACTCTCGAAGAGAACTTAAGAACCTCTCATGGCTAAACATCAGGGAAAGCCACAAGGACCCTGGTGGTCAAACTCCCAAGGAGAGCCCCATGACCGACATTAAGAGAGAGCCGGCCAGCTACAGAGACTTCGACGCCCCTATTTGTCAAGCTACGGGGAAAAGCTCCTAAACCTCCACTTGTAATAGTTGTAGGTTGTGAGTTAGATGAGTACTTAGCTGCTCATGTTGATGTACCATCATGAGATGATATAATCCCTAGTGATCAGATTCCATACTTTAAGGGTTATCTTTGAATTATTCTAATCTGGCACATTGGAATGTCATGTACGCTTTAGATAACTCTTTAGGCTCAGTTTAAACATAGATAGTACCCGCCAATATGGTAAACCGGGTACTACTATCCTATAGAGCTTGCTTTGTGGTTCAAGCCAAAAAGAAGGAGGAGATGCCCATTATCTTTGACAGAGTAGAACGTCATCAAAAACTTACCCCAGCTAAACCGGAGCCCGATAATGGCTAGATGCAAATTCACCGTTATACCAAGCCAAACACCTTATCCAATGGATGGGTTATGACTTGAATAACGCCAAGAGCCTAAACTATGGTAAAGGCTGACGCCTACCTGTATGCCATTCCGTCCCAAAAGAGAGTACTCAAGATTATTATAATCGCACTCGACATGGGCTAGGCTATGTAACGCCCCCAATAACTCCAGAGAATTCTAAAGTCAAAGTCGGGATGCACTCTCACTTATCCGAATCCTCTACCTTGGACTCAGATACCAACACTGGCCAAGTCTTAAGGAGAGTATTGTTCGTCAACATGACCTCCGTATACCCTTCAGCAGAGGATGATAACCAAACACTGGAGTTCTTCGAAGAAGAACCTTGGGCTCAACGCCTAGGATCTTAGTGGGAGCTGTATTTTGAACAACGAGAACCTCCCACCAAGGACTAGGTCGTGCAAATCGACCTAGGGGATGAATCTTCGCCCAAACCTATCTTTGATCAGTAAAAGTCTATCGGATGAAGACCGTGAATCTTTGGTACAACTCGTCGAGGATTATATCGACGTCTTCGCCTGGAGCTATGAAGATATACAAGGTTTAGACCCACAAGTCATGATGCACAAATTTAACATTAGGCAAGATGCCAAGCTTGTCAAATAGCAGCAGCGGTGCTTCCGTCCGAATGTCATAAACGCCGTTGAAACCAAGGTGAATAAACTTATAGCCAGCGGTTTTATTCGTGATAAGTAAAATTTAGACTGGTAGCCAACGTTGTTCCTGAAACCAAAAAGAATGGAAAGATTCATGTCTGCATAGACTTCGGGAATCTTAATTAGGCTTGTCCAAAAGATGAATTTCCTCTTCCGATCACGGACGTGATGATTGACAATAAATGTGGCTTCGAACACATGTCTTTCATGGACAAATTCTCAGGCTACAATCAAATAAAAATGTTCTTCGATGACGAAAAGCATACGTCATTTCGAACACCAAAGTGAGTCTACTGTTATAGAGTAATGCCTTTCGGTTTAAAGAACGCATCGGTGACATATCAACGTGCTATGAGCACTATATTTCGTAAACACCTTCAAAAAAATATAGAATGTTATGTTGATGACATCGCCATTAAAAGTCAAAGTAAAGGCGACCATCTGAAGGATCTGAAGACTGTGTTCGATTTGATACGGGCACATCAGCTGATGATGAAACTAACCAAGTCTTTTCTGGGGTTTCCAGTGGCAAATTCTTGGGCTTCATTGTAATAGCAAAGGGTATTCGTATTAACCCTGAGAAGACCAAAGCCATCCTTGACATGGCTCCACCGAAGAATCTTAGAGAACTTCGTGGCTCGCAAGGACGATTGGCATATATTCAAAGATTCATAACAAATCTTTTTAGGCATGCCAACCCTTCACCAAGTTAATGAAGAAGGGAGTTTCTTATGTCTGAACCAAGGAATGCCAGCAAGCATTCGACGACATCAAAAAATATCTCACGAATCCTCCAGTTTTGATGGCCCCAGTCATGGGAAGACCCTTTCTGATTTATGTCCATACAACGAACTATTCTTTTGGTGATCTACTAGCCCAGAAAAGTGACACAGGCCATGAACAAGCCATCTTCTACCTCAGTAGGATGATAATTGGTGCCGAACACCAGTATAATCCCGTTGAGAAGGAATGCTTGGCTCTAGTACTTGCCATACAGAAAACATGTCACTATGTGGCAGGACAGACACTCTATGTTATCTCTCGAGTTAAACCCTTCGAAGTTCTCAGGACTAAGTCGAAAGCGTTGAACTCACGGCTAGCCACATGGGCAGTCTTGCTATCACCATACGATATGGTGTTCATCCCGTAGAAGGCAGTAAAAGGTCAAGCATTAGCTGACTTCCTTGCAGCATGTCCCGTACGAGAAATGTCAAAACCCTATGATGATATTCCAGATGAATTCTTGGAATCCAATAGAGGAGCCCATCTGGTAATTGTTCTTCGACAGTGCCTCAAGAACAAGACTCAAGGGCAAAATTATCACAGGAGTTGAAGTGGTCATGGTTACCCCCGAGGGCCTAGTCATCAACCATGTGTACTGCCTCATGGAACCATGCACCAACATTGTGGCATAATACAAGGCCCTCATCATTGGACTCTAGCTCGCTAGACAACAGGGGGTTGACTATATATAGACTTATGGCAACTCGAAGTTGATAGTAAATCAAGTCCGAGGCTAGTACGAGGTCCTACATAAAGATCTGCTCCCCTACTAACAGGCGGCAGTCGACATAATCTTCATATTATAGGGTAGTTTATAGAATACGTACCTCGACTGCAGAACCTAGAGGTCGATGCTCTCGCTGGCCTTGTCGCTTCATTGGCAACTCCTGTCGTGACCAAACACTCTGTCACAGTAATTGGACGAGAGTTTGTGTGCCCCAAGAATAATCTATACATGTGTCTGAATTACTCTCTATCGACAGACAGTAATATTGACGTCAGAGATTGGCTATTCTGTAGTGCCCCGTACCGCAAAGTCAATCGGAGGAATCGAAACGCCGACGGCGTTCGAACTTAGCCTTGCAACGGCTACTCGAAGGCTCGCTCGGTCGAGGCAACTCCTCGCTCAGGTGGGGTAGTTTCGGTGAACTTGTCTCATCTTAGCCTTTAGATAATAACTTGCATATTTTCAACTTGCACAAGTAGGCTAATATAAAAGCTACGAATGCACATAGCTAAGAGAATAATCCCGACGGGTCGATAAATGCTTAAAATTGGAAAAGGTCCCACGGACGTCTTAAAAGTGTGTTTAGCGTGCTTTCAAAGTGACACTCGAATAAGCCTAAGTCATAGGTGTCGCCGCTTGAATGTTTGATAAAGCATGTACTGTCCCGTCGTTTTGCCCCAACGCTTGTATTGCCCTAAGTCATAGGCGTCGCCCGCGTGAATGCATGAAATTGCATGCATGGTGCCATCGTCCAAGGCTTGGCATAGCCTTCGCACGTCCCGCGAGTTAAAGTCGTATTGCATGACTTGTTGGCTTAAGTCTAGGCACCCGAGAACTTGGTTGTTCAAGTCGACCCCGTGCATAGCACGTTTCCTCGACGCGGAGCTCAGCGTAGCCTTTGCTCGTCGAGTCGCTGCCCGAATAAGTTAGACAAGAGTTATGTTGGGCTATCGAAGCCATTTCTAGCACTGTCCCGCTCTATCTACGATTGCCAAGTCGCATAGTCCCTTGAGAACAAGGCTCGTCGTATAAAGTATATGACTTGAGCGATAGCGTCGCCTATAGAACTAGGTCTCTCTAAGGCACGAGCTACGGTGGATTTAGTAAAGAGTATGCCATGATCAAAGGAAGTCCACACGATTGGTTGTCGCCGAGATCAGTCCCGCTACTTGAGAGTCTCGCTAAGTCTTGATAAGTTTCGTACACGAGATCGGTCCCGCTACTTGGGAGTCTCGTTAAGTCTTGATAAGTCTCGTACACGAGATCGGTTCCGCTACTTGGGTGTCTCGTTAAGTCTCGATAAGTCTTGGCAAGAAATCACACGAGATCGGTCCCGCTACTTGGGAGTCTCGATAGAAAGGAGGAAAGAATGGTTATGTTGAAAAAGGATGTTGAAAAAGGATTTGATAGATCGAGTTGAGTCTTGCATAGTCGTTGGACAACTTGTCGACAAGGTGTAGTCTTCTCGAGTGATCGCCGGGGCACCGGGATCACGTCGGCCGGGGAGAAGCGAGATGGCTCAAGTAGGATGCTGGATAACCGCATGGGAGACTTCGGCACCTCCAGGCTAGCTACCCGTGTAGGGATGAGCCGATATCCCTAAGCCGGGTTCATGATAGCTTGACATTGCTAGTGACCACTCTTGTAGATGGGTCGACAGAATAGTGGCAAAACTGCGTGTATGCCTTTGGATTGGGTCTAGAACTTGAATCATGTTTAGTCGGTAACAAAATATCTGGGCCTAAGATTGGGCTGCAGCATAGGCACTATGCTTGGCACGATAGGTGGCATCGAGATGTTTATGTAGTCGACCCTATGTTTGACAAGTCTTGTCTAACTTGGTTTATGAGTCGAACAGGAAGACCGCAAGGCGGTAGCGTGGATAAGTCTTGATAGCGAGGCACGGCCTCAATCTTGAAACATGAACAAGTCTAAGCAAGGACTTAAGGCACAAACCAAGTCTAGCGGTACGACCAGCACGAGTCATCCATTTGACGTCGTTGGCACGAGAATTAGTCTAGAGGCACTTGGGTTTAAGTAAAAGTCTTAGCACGACCGAGTTCGCATGAGTTGCTCCTCGGCGAAGCGCTATCTTGATTATGTTGAAGGCACGAATAGAGTATGGCACGACCCTGCCGTCCCGAGTTAAAGTTCGGTCAAGTATATAAGCGATGAGGCACTGCCTCGATCGAAATACACGTTGGCATGGCACGACCCCGTCGTTGCACGACCCCGTCGTTGTACGACCCCGTCGTTGCATTGTTAAGTATAGGCCGAGACGTTTCTAAAATGGATCCCAAGGCAAGACTAGAAAGACAATCGTAAAGGGACTTGTATTGCACAAAGTAAATGAACGTGTCGGTTTTGTATGGGTGGGCGAGGAGCTCACTCCACCAGTACAGATGAGTACTGATACCCATATGTACAGGCACAGGTAGAAGCTCGTGGCGCAGAGCTCGCTTGGATGCGTCGAGGCACGGAGTTCCTTGGCGACTTGAAGCGTACGGCAGCATGGACTCAAGACTTATACAGGACATAATGTATGGACATCACCTTCCGAAGCTTCCGCTGGATTCAAGATTGTATCGAGAGATAAGAGAGAGCAGAGTGACTTGTATATTGAGAGAAAAGCGAGTATGAGAGACTTGTAATCATGGCCTTGTGCCTATTGTAATCTGAATGTTCAATATCAATAAAAGAGTTCTTTTGAATAACTTGTGTCTTGTCTTTAAATTTCCGCTGCATGTTCAATGTTTCTGCTTGGGACTTCTATACGACGGCCCCGTCGCCGCCGATGTAACCGGCTGTTATAAAACTACCTTGTACGAGCGCAATCTTGGCTCGTGCGGCATCACGCCTTAGCGAGGACGATCGCTCCTATGGGAGCGGGACGTGACATATTCCCAGTTATAGACTACGCAGTCTACGGAATCCTCCCTGATGACCTGAAGGAAGCCACTTTCTTTAGGAGGCGCTCTCTCTGATTCAATCAGGATACCGCTAACAAATGTTGTATAGTCGCTCCTATGACGGACTCCTCCTCCGATGCCTATAGGATGCCGAAGCAAAGGAGGCACTCCAAAAAGTGCATGATAGTACTTGCGGAGCTCACCAACCCGATCCAAAGTTGCAGGGCCGACTCCGACGTATGGGATACTATTGGCCCATGATGATGGCAAATGTTGTTGTGTATGACAAGAAGTATAGAGTATGTTAGCTACATATCGACTTCATCCATCAACCCTCCGAGTTCATACATCCCACGGCTATGACCTGGCCATTCAAAGCGTGGGGTATGGGCATCACGCCTTAGCGAGGATGATCGCTCCTACGGGAGCAGGACGTGACATATTCCCACTTACAGACTACGCAGTCTACGGAATCCTCCCTGATGACCTGAAGGAAGCCACTTTCGTTAGGAGGCGCTCTCTCTGATTCTATCAGAATACAGCTAACAAATATTGTATAGTCGCTCCTATGACGGACTCCTCCTCCGATGCCTATAGGATGCCGAATAAAAGGAGGCACTCCAAAAAGTGCATGATAGTACTTGCGGAGCTCACCAACCCGATCCAAAGTTGCATGGCCTACTCCGACGTATGGGCTACTATTGGCCCATAATGATGGCAAATTTTGTTGTGTATGACAAGAAGTATAGAGTATGTTAGCTACATATCAACTTCATCCATCAACCCTCCGAGTTCATACATCCCACGGATATGGCCTGGCCATTCGAAGCATGGGGTATGGGCATCATCACACCTATCAGCCCTCCGTCTTCCAGGGGGATCGATTTATTCTCGCCATCACCGACTATTCTAAGTAGGCAGAAGCAAAACCACTGGTCAAAGTGAAAACCTTCAACGTTATTAGCTTTGTCAAGCACCACATCATCTATTGCTTTAGGGTACCTCGAAGGATCATCCATGACAACAGTCCTCAGTTTGTCAGTCATACTTTCCATCGATTTTTTAATAAAAATGAAATCCAGAATGTAGCTTCGATAGCCTACAATCCAATGGCAAATTGGTTGGCAAAAGCGTTCAAGAAAATAATTGTCAAGCTACTCAAGAAGGTCGGGTCATCTAACAAACGTGACTAGAATGATAAGCTGGGCGAATGTCTCTAGGCTTATCTTATGACGGTTCGGACTCCAACTGGCAATACGTTATTTTCCCTAGGGGAGCGAATCAGTCCTTCTCCTGGAAATCCATATCCCCTCTCTACGGGTAGCCATCACTAACCAGTTGACAGAGGAAGATAACCAATATCGTCGGCTACAAGAGTTGAAAATGTTAGATAAAAAGCGTCTTTTAGCCCAACAACGCATCAAGCTATACCATACTCGAATTTTTGGAGCCTTTAACAAAAAGGTCAAAGAAACGGCATTTCAAGTTGGTGACCTCGTGTTGTTAGTAAAAAGATCGATGGTCATGACCCCACAAGACACCCGAGAAGTTCTAGACCAAGTGGAAAGGCCCCTTCGCGGTGGAGTCGATGTATTCTAACTGCGCCTACCGGCTTACAAAGCCTAAAGAAAATTTACTAATGATGTCGATCAATGGCAAGTTTCTAAAAAAAGTACTACGTCTAATCCTAATATGAACTTTTCTATCTCCAATGGAGCCAAATAAAAAATGCAGAGTTTTTCCTCGCTGTATCTTATCCCCAGCGAAGCCAAATAAACGAGCAGTAGGGCCAGCTGCCCCCAAAATGATTCAGACGTCGTATTCCCAGCAAAGGTAATAAAAGTCTCTTCCTAACACAATTCAATTTCATATTACCTCTGAACTACCCCTGCGTCATTTGTTCCCATCTAAATTTAGCAAGCTGTTCTTTGGAGCCCAGTTCCTCTAGGACATCCCCTTATAATCTTCCCTAGTAGAAAAATAATTACATCCATATTACCTCTGAATTGTCCTCTATATCTCTATAAAATTCTATCTTACCACGTTCGTATAACCCCTGAGCAAGATACTTCTAAGTTAATGTCCACCATGTCTATAGTAACAAGAAACGACCAGGTCCATATCACCTCTGTGTTGTTTTTCGTATCCCCAGAAAGTCGTATCTTTCTACTTCGTATAACCTCTAAGTAAGATAACTCTACCACAATTTGGTATTTACCATGTTCATATTCCCTCTAAGAAAACATTTTTACCAATCGACTAACACCCTATCACGTCCATAATACCTCTAATAGGACCCTTATTTCAACAAAATTGATGAATAAGCCAAAAGCACAAAAAGTCTTTATTTCTTTATATAAAAAAGGAAAAGCAGGTTACATTATAAAATGTTCCTTTTGAAAGAAAAAAAGAAAGAGAAAAAAAGACAAACAAGAAGAACAAAAAGCTAAGAAGGATTGGCACACAGTTCGCCAATACGACGCTTCAGGGCCTCAGCTCGAGCCTGAACACTCGCTGAAGCCTGACTTCAGCTTCACGGTGCACCACCACCTCATCTTCAAAGGTGATAAATTTTGCATACTTGGCGTCCAACACAGCCTTCTTCTCGGTCAAACTGGCCACACCGAGCATACTCCTCTTCCTCATTGCGAAGGGTTGCTTGTTTGGTAGCCGCCTATTGTAACTCAGTCAACAGTTGAGCCTGTTGCTCCTGGAGAAGACGGATTTGCTCATCAACCTTCGTCAAACGCTAGTCCAAGATCTCCTGCAGGCTGACTTGAGTCTCCTCATCGAATGCAAGCTCATGCTCCTTGGCACTGGCTTCGTCCAGGTCATATTCCAGAGATGCTCGGCTGGATAAGTAGGATGACTTGGCCTAGAAACCTCAGCCAACAGCCTGCTCTGTTCGTCCACTATAAGAGATGTGAGATCATCTTCTTGAAGGGCTTGACCTCGCCAGATGATGTTCCAGTTTGCCCATCGAGGCTTCATGGGCATCGACTGTAGCTTCATAACCCTGGTAAGACCGCATTGTCGCTACCTGTAATATAGCTTAAGTCTTGGCCGCGGCAAAAGTTTGGCACACTCCTCCTTAGATAGTGTAAAACATTTCAATGTCGAGGCTTACATATTCATCTGCCTCAGTCAAAGAAATAAGCATCATCAGATGTACCGTTACTGGAAGTCTTGTCGGAAGCAGAGGCACCGAAGGCACTGAGGCTGTCGTGCCTGCTATATGGCTTGCGACAGCCGCTCTATGCAACATAACTATTCCGAACGACTGTACACCGGAACCTCCCGAAGAAGTTATCGAACAGGATTCCACGAAGGTAGAGGTTCTAGCTAATATTGGCGATGTCACCAGGGGTACCAACATCGATCCATTTCCCCGAGAGAACCACATCAGTAGTCGTCCCAGGGCAAGGAAGCATAGGAGTGGGAACCCCTGCTACCCTATCATGATAAGGCCATGAATTGGAGCCCGATATCTCAGGCTAAGAGGCAGCTCCTTCCTTTGTTTGGTCAGATACGGTCCCATACTCTGCCTTATCCAAAGTAGACGGGACCATCGCAGTCTCGACCTCTACATCATTAGTGAAGGAGGGTCCATAGACTTTAGTACATTATCGACCTAGGATTTGGGATCAACAACAGATTTTGCCAGCATGTTTAGGGCATTCATAGTCGTCTTTTCAATCCCTTTCTTGGTATCCCCAGCTAAGGTATTGGGTTCATCTACAGGGATTATTTCTGCAAGGTCCTTCTCGACTTGCTCGGTCCCTACTGCCGGCTCGGTCGTGATTGTCAATACACCTATGAAATTAAATTACTATAATAAAGAATAACCAAGCTACGTATTACAAATGGAAAATGGTAGGGTTACCTGAAGAACTCGCCTATGCCGGACTCTTTGCAGTCACAGCCCCAGACATGATCATTCCAAAATCCTCTGTCGAGTAGCCCAGGGAGTCTATATCCTTAGGGTCAAGTTCTTCATCAAAAATATTTAAACCTGCAGTAAGATCGACTGAGGGCTTTCCGACAAGGTCTTTTCGATCGGGGCAATGGTCACCACCAGGCTCGATATAGGAGAAGGGGTAGGTACTTTTCTTTTAGGGCATCTTCAAGTCCCCTGAACGACTTGCACAAACAGAAAAAAAGTTAATGACATGAACATTATATAAAAAGTTGGTTGTAGTCACAGAAAAGTCATTACCGGAGAAGTCACTATGGCGGATGACGTCCTTTGTTGTTGGATATTTCTTGCCCTGGAGGCCACCGTCTTCCTCTTCTTCTACCTCTTCTGAGGCGTCGAACCCCCCTCGGCATCTATTATCACCTCCGCATTGGGAGGAAGATAACTTCGAGCCTCTTGAATCGCGGCCTCCGAGGGGTTGAACCTTGTTCTCATAAGGAAACTCTATTTTCGGTCATAGTCTGGAGCCGGGTTGTTTGCAGGGCAGTAGTACTTTACTGCAGTAGAGAGCATCATCGCTGTTGGCTCCCGGGTAGGAGCTACAAAATGGGCCTTCGTACACCTGGCATTATAATAATACTAGGCTCGAACACTATCGAGTAGGCTGCCTTTGTACCCGAGGCAACGACTTGGGTTACCCAACAATAGCTAGCTATAGCTGAATTGTCATACAAATCAGCTCAACATATATGGCTCCAAGAAAACCTCATTCCGGTTTTGGTAAACCATATAAGAAGGCCGAATAGATTGCTACTAGTGGAAAGCTTCCTCCGGCAGACTCGTAACCTGTGTTCCCCTGTCAACGAGTTCTTTCCCCTCATCAAAACTTGTATAGGTAGAGGAATTCTAATGAATTTGTAACCATTCAGGTACGACAGCACCTTCCGGTAGAGTAGGACGGTCAGATAGAACCATTCCCCTTTACGGAAGCGGCAAAGAAAAGCATCACCCAGCTCAACACTGCTTTCCAACCCTAGGTGCATTAGAGATGGGTAGTATAAGATTTACCACCCCATCAAGTAATAAAGGGTAACTCTACCATAGGGAATTCCCCATTTCCTTCATAATAGAGCAATCTTTTCGTAAATTCTTGCAGATTACGGTGGATATCACAGACCATCGCGGGGAGGAGGGAAAGCTTGTGGCAAAATACTAGCTTAACGGCAGGGAGAATGAGGTTCCTACTCATGCAGTCGTGTGACCCTAATCCCCCTAAAACTACGCGGTTATGCAGGCACATCATCAAATACGCGACAACCACAGCCTCCGTAGAGACAGGGTATCTGTCATGCTAAAAGTAATGGAAGATCTTGTTACTAGGCTGGCCAAGCTCATCAACTGGATGGTTGGTCTCTGCCTATGAAAACTGCTATGCTCTTTGCTGAAGAAGGCCACGTCGGACGTCAAAATATATCTTTATTGGGTTCGTATCCGCCTGGACAAAGATATGCCTCTTCCAAGCGAGAACGTGGGGAGAGATCTCTGAGGTTCAAGACGTTGACACCTCATGTGATGGCATAGCACTTCATCGTAAACAACCATCGTATCTGAATTCTTCAGCTCCAGAGCTCAGAATTCCTCATTACATGGGGTATACTCCACAGACGGTTCAGACCCCCAGGGCAATCTTGAGATCACGTGCATCTCATGGAGGGCCAGGCCCATCTTCTTGCCAGGTGTGTAGAAAGTACCAGTATCGCCATGGTACAACTCTAGCAGTACCAAAAAATATGGGTTGGTTTACAGCCAACTCGTACTGATTGGCCCTAAGGCATATTACAACCCAATCTTTCTCAGAATCACCTCATACTTGAGGAGGACCCACGCATTCAAGTCAGACCACTCTAGGACACTGTGGGTCCAGTTGGTAACTCAAAATATAACAGGCAGGTATAATTTACCCTCTTCCAGTATCCAGTTTATGAAGGTAGTTGTTCCGTACGTCAGGGAACTGTCATCAACCTCACTAACCATTTGACCCTGGCGTAATATTCTCATCGTGTATGAAGTCTCATCCCTCTGATAATCAAACACATCCCTCTGATGGGAGTGAGATTTAGCCTTGATGAAACCAGTCATCGCTCCACCCTGGCTAGGGGTCAACTCTCAATTCATCCACCTTTTCGATTAAAGAAAATCGAAGGCCGACAAGGGTTATTGGCGGTCAATCTTCAGAAGATACAATTAGAGGTCCTTCGTCTGGAATAACCAGTCCTCCTTTATTTTTATAATTTATGCATCATTGCAAGTCATCAAGTCCCCAAAAAGGAACTAAGGACGTTGATAATAGAGCCCTCTACCACCATTAATTGGGATCTTGCCAAGACCCAGCATTTGTTGGAGGAAGAGAAAGGGCTACGTCTTTACACGGAGTATCCATCCTGAAGGTTGGCCTTCTTTTATCTGGTCCCTTAAGGGGTTTGCCATATCATCCTCGAAGTTCATACCCAAACAGAAGGAGAAATCGAAGACAATGTCATCTAGCGGAGGCTTCGCCATAGTAACTACATATGACAAAGAAAAAGAGTTAGACATCTCAAAAGACAGAAAATTCTAAAGAGCATCTACTTTGGTACCGCATGGCCCTAAGCCAAAGCAAGCTCGAGCATAACATTCACATGCGCCTCTGGGACGATAATGCATCATCTTGACTGCGCATTAGCACATCATCCAGACAAAGCCTCCCGACAAGGTCAAGTGCATCTGTGGGTCATAGGGTCAACGCATCATCTAGACAGAGCTTTATAGCAGAGTCATGTGCCTTGGCGAATTATGAGCGTCGGTGTATCTATTAGGCCTAGTCTCACAACTAGGCCCATGTGCTTCGATTGTGAGCTTGGTTGGAGCGTGATACTAGGTGGTTACCCACCCACGCAGCCAACCATGTACGAGTGTCGCTAGGTTCATGACAAAGCCAATGGCATCCCCTCACCCTTGATCTTCTTTTGAAGGTCAGGATGAGTTAGGTCAACAACGAGCAGCTCTTTAGCGTTCATGACGGGTTGAGCTTTGGCCTTGCCCTTTCCCTTGGCCATGGACCATGAAACGACCAAAAGGCTGTAGGAACCCTAGAGGGGGATGAATAGGGTCAAGCTAGCTAATCAAGCACTTAGCACAAGCTAATAGGCAATTTAAAAATATAAGTGCAAGAGAAGAAGCAATAACAATACCGTCACACGATATATCCTGGTATCCTCCCAAGAGGCACTCCAGTCCCGGAACTCTCTCCGGCTTTAATCCACTATTTGAGTAAATAGTTACATACGAGTTGGATCCGAAGAACTCGCCAACTTCAACACACAAGAGCTTTAATCCGAAGGGCTCTCCGACTTCACACCGAGAGTTTGTATACGAAGACTCTCCAACTTCAACCTTTCACAATCGGTTTTGATCTCCTTACAATAGGATGAAGATCTTACTTTTTAACTCAATAACTCTAACACAATTTGTGGATGGCAAATGAAAGCTTTGTAGAGTTGTTTGTGGATAGGCTTTGGTGGTTTAGAAATTTTTAGGCTCAAAGCATCAATCTTGAATGAAGGAGTTCAAGGCTATTTATAACCAAAGCATTGAAAAGAGCTCAAGGCAACTTTTCAGTCTGCGAACCGGCATACCGCCAGTATGAACCGGCATACCGGCGGTATACTGGTCTGGAATACAATGGCTAGAAATATAGCCGTTAGGATCATTAATTGCTCGGATTTTCGACCGTTAGAATTTCAACGTTACTAAACCGGTATACCGTCGATATGAACCGGTATGCCGTCTGTATGCCGATTTTGTAGACAAAAACTTTCTGTGAACAAAATCGGTATACCATCGGTATGGACCGTTATACCGTCGGTATGCCGGTTTTCATCGAAAAATGATCCTGGGCTAATTTCTACCCTAGCTTTCGATTTTACCATCCATTTCTTGTGTTTACAATTATTCCTAAGACTCATTACAGACTCCAGAAATACTGTTGCAGGTGCAGGCTTCTTCAGAGTCTTGAAATAATGATGGCATGGCATGGCTTCTTTCCTTGATAGATGTTGGCTTTTTCCCTTGGCGGCAGCTGTCCAAAGTTATCCAGTTTGTGAAAACAGAATACCTTTCGGGGGCTTCGCCCCCGAACTCCCGACGAGGGTGGTTCAGAGAAATCTTGTGGGATCCATCGTCTTTGGCCCACCATGATTTCTTTATTACATATGTCCACATTGATCTTGCTTATTGCTTTTCTGCATATACATGTTAGACGAACAAAGCAATATACATAGTAGCAAGTATGATAAGTTTAATGCACATCAGGACAATACTGAGTTTAAGTATAAGTGCTAAGGTGATAGCATAAATATTAGTGATATCATAATGATTAAACTTAATTGAATGTCCACAATCAAAAACATAGTTTTTATTTTGGCAACCAGATTAAATTTAAGATAGATATGCTCATATCACTAATATGTAAACCAATAGGCACATATCACCAAATGTATAAGTATAAGTAGAAATGTTATAGCGATAGTATGAAGATTAGTGATAATAAAATGCTAAACTTAACATATTAACCATATTAAAAAAATGATACAATCATTGGGCTAACAAAGGCATACACCTAAAATTCTGGTGCTCATGCTTCTTGTTCAAAGTATTTCAAAAACTTATTTTAGTTTTAAAAACATTGAAGGGGGTCTTGTAGAAGCATGGAATTATGCACCCTAAAACCAAAATTGCAAACAAGTATATCCATATGTGCTACCAATATCATGCGCCAGAATGTCTCACAACCAAACTAGCACATCTCAAAATAGCAGAAGTATGCGCCATACTATGTTTAAAGACAAAAATATATAAAAGAAGATTTTTTTTATTGATATTCATGATTACAATACAGTAAAAATCTATTACATACATGGATTTTTATTGATGTTCATGATTAAATGGAGAATCTACTAAAAATGGAGCCTACTCTAATTATTTGAGATAGTTCAACTCTTCTGCCATATGGATTAGTCGCTGGCAGCAGGGGCATGACCCTCTTCGGCCATGTGAATCAGCCGCTGGCAACATAGGCACAACTCTTTTATCGTCCACATGGATGAGCCGCTGGCAGCATGTGTATGACTTTCCTCGGCCATGTGGATAAGCCATTGGTAGCATGCATGGCTCCGGAGATGTCGTCGGGTGGTTCAGAGAAATCTTGTGGGATGCATCGTCTTTGGCCACCATGATTTCTTTATTACATATGTCCACATTGATCTTGCTTATTGCTTTTCTGCATATACATGTTAGACGAACAAAGCAATATATATAGTAGCAAGTATGAAAAGTTTAATGCACATTAGGACAATGCTGAGTTTAAGTATAAGTGCTAAGGTGATAGCATAAATATTAGTGATATCATAATGATTAAACTTAATTGAATGACCACAATCAAAAATATAGTTTTGTTTTTGGCAACTCAATTAAATTTAAGATAGATAAGCTCATATCACTAATATGTAAACCATTAGGCACATATCACCAAAGGTATAAGTATAAGTAGAAATGCTATAGCGATAGTATGAAGATTTGTGATAATGAAATGCTAAACTTAACATATTTACCATATTAAAAAACATGATACAATCATTGGGCTAATAATCTTCCCATTTTTGATTATGGCAAATCGGTTAAGTTTAGTATGGACACAATAGATGCATGTATCACTATTATACAAAAGACATAAGCAATATCACTAAAAGCATACTACTTAGATTACTTATAAAAGCAAACTTAAACTTACTTTTTCCCCTTTGACATGATCAAAAATAGGCTCCCCCCACTACCAAAATTTGTCGATTTAGCGACGGCCCGATCCGTCGCCCGTCCGACGAAAATTTCAATTAGCGACCGATCACTGACGGATCTTGGCCAAAAAAATCCGTCGACAATCAGCTCGTCGCTAATCATGGCCCGTCGCTACGTAGTCGTCAAGCGACGGAATAGCGACGGCATATCGACTTCAAAATAAGAAGCATTAGCGACTACTTTCCGACGGACTGTCGTCCATTTCAAGTATTAAATACTGAACTGTGTACACAATAGCGACGTAAAGGTCCGTCGGTAAACCGTCGTAAAAGCGTATCAGAGTGTATCATTCCGTCGCTATTCCGTCGAACTCCGTCGATAACAAAGGACGGATTAGCGACGGTAAACCGACGGATAATCCGTCGATCAGGTTCTGGAAATGGTAGGCATTTCCAGCATCATGGCGACGGATGAGTCGTCGCTATTCCGTCGATAACTGTCGCCAACAAAAGACGGTTTAGCGACGGAATACGGACGGATTATCCGTCGACCATGTTCTGGAAATTCTTGGTATTTCCAGAACCGTGGCGACTGAAAGGTCGTCGCTATTCCGTCGAACTATATACCATCAGAACTTTGCCGACGGATATTCAGTCAACCACCCGTCGCTACCTGGAAACATTTTTAAATCTCCAGTTAGCGATGGATTTGCCGTCGAACAGTAGTCGGAAACTGGAAGTATCCGTCGCTTACCGGTCACTAGTCCGTCGCTAACTGAGAATATTCTGAAAAAAAATTACAGCGCTTTCCCTGTTCGCAAAAATATGCATAAACCAAACCAATATATAATGCACAACAATTATCCAACAATCACATAGACCAAATATATAATGCACACCAATTATCCAAGCATCATATAGACCAAATATGCACATACGAATTTATTGCACACCAATTATCCATGAATCATATAGACCATAATTTGTTAATATAAAATAGACATCAATTATCCTGAAGAGTAACCTTCCGTCGTTATAATCCGATCATAGCACAAATATTCCAAAATTCCCATAAATATTCCAAAATTCCCACAAATATTCCAAAATTCCCACAAATATTCCAAAACACATAGGAAAATTGACTTTGGCCTCAGCAAAGACCGCAAGTCAGACGATGAATCCTCACAGCCAAGGATCATAGTTGCGTTGAGGCATGTAACATTCTATCAGCCACTTTGCATACGAAGGCTCAATCTGGTTGAGTCTTCTGTAGGGACAGGAGGGTCGGTCCCGATGCTACTACTCTCTGACGGTGGCTCCTCCTTAACTTCAAGCTTGGGAGCAATCTCTTCCCTGATGGTCATCGGTTCTTCCTTGATCTCGACCTTTGGTAACACCTCCTCCTTAACAGTCACCGGCTCTTGTTTGACGACGGGGACTTCCTCCGTGTCGACCTCCAAGGGTTTCCTGCCTCGGCCCCTTCCTCGACTAGCAGCACCACCTCGGCGAGTCCTAGGAGCCATCTCTCTGACAACAGAAATTTTCATATAGGGAAAAGAAATTTACTCAAATTATAAAAGTTGTGACGTTGGTTTTTTGCGTTCATCATCATTAGAGGGAGCAGCACTAAAAAAGTTGTGACGTTGGTAGCATGAGAGAGTACTAATCTGTATCACAAGACTAACAGAATTACTATGTAATCATGTACTCACCAATAACCGGATGTAACTAGAGTCGTTGGGCCTATCGTGCATTAATTGGTGGATCCGCTGGTATAGGCCAGATGTACTTAGTATCTAGTGTATCAGATTAGTATCGGTCTATCGGTTTGGTATAGGACATATCTGATTGGTATTGTCCTTAACAAATTGGTATCGTCCTATATCCGATATGTACATGTGTCGGCCGTATAGCTAGGATTCATATTGGCCTTATCGATTTGGTATCGGTCATATCCGATAGGTATCGGCCGTGTTGGATTATTATAGACCATTTCGGATTAGTATCGTGGAAAGTTTAGTAACAACTGTACTTGAATTTCTCTCTTCTCGAGCTAGAATACCATTGCAAGAGAGTCACCAGATCGTGATTGGCCAGTTACAGTTGTTACTAAACCTTCCACGATACTAATCCGAAATGGTATATAATAATCCAACACGGCCGATACCTATCGGATATGACTGATAACAAATCGATAAGGCCAATATGAATCCTAGCTATACGGCCGATACATATCGGATAGGACGATACCAATTCGCTAAGACCAATACCAACCGATACGGCCCATACCAAAACGATAGATCGATACTAATCCGATACGGTCAATACTTATAAGTACCTACGGTCCAGGAGGTTGATCCGCTAGTACATCATGTACGATCAACAAAGTAACGACCCATTTCAATTTGGATGTGAAAATCTGTATCATAAGACAAACAAAACATAATCAGTTCTATTTCACATGCTTAATTGCCAAGTAAGGGAACGAATGGCTCAGAACATAACCCAAGATTCATTCTAGCATACATTAGTATGAATCATCTATGTTCTATACATATGGTGTAGTATATGTTCTTATCGTATCTAGTATCTGAAGAATGTAACAGAATCAAGATGAACTCACATAATGTAATACTAAGACATCATCTACTACTATATAAGATATAGTGATAGGTTGTCATATCATCATTGCCGAGGGATGAGGGTCGGAGGATAAATACCGCTCGAGTGAGCCAAAGGCATGCAGCCACTTCCCTCCCTCCATTCACCCTCTCCCTCTCTCACGCCATCAACGTCACAACTTTCCCACCTTAAGTTTTGATCAAGCATCTTCTTTCTCCTCTCCTCCACCATGGCTCTGAACCCATCTGCTCCTCTCTACTTCCCTTCTTCTTATTTGACTCTCTCAGCCACGTATGATATCCACCTCAAGTGTAGAGTCGGGGGAGAAGAAGTGGGCAGAAAGAGGAGGGGGAAGCAGCACAGCCGACGGCATGACCCGGAGGAAGTACAGAAGTTTTCTTCAACATCCGTAGGAGAACTATAAGGATATATCTTTTCACAACATATCACCTTGTCAAAGACCCTTAATGTGACAACCTTGTTACTGCGGTGTCGGAAGACTAACATGTCATAATTTTCTAAGCCGTGTGTTTTGACATAATCCTTCAAACTCTTTCCTGCTATGTAGTAATGCAAGATTACTACATAGGAGGAAAGAGTTGGGAGGATTATGTCAAGACACACGGCTTAAAAAATTATGACATGTTAGTCTTCCGACACCGCGGTAACATGATATTCACATTAAGGGTCTTTGACAAGGTGACATGTTGTGAAAAGATATATCCTTATAGTTTTCCTACGGATGTTGAAGAAAACATCTGTACTTCCTCCGGGTCATGCCGCCGGCTGTGCTGCTTCCCCCTCCTCTTCTTGCCCACTTCTTCTCCTCCGACTCTACAATTGAGGTGGATATCATATGTGGCTGAGAGAGTCAAATAAGAAGAAGGGAAGTAGGAAGGAGCAGATGGGTCCAGAGCCATAGTGGAGGAGAGGAGAAGGAAGATGCTTGATCAGAACGGATGGCTCACAACACAACCCAAAATTCATTCTAGCATACATTAGTGTGAATCATCTATGTTCTGTACATATAGTGTAGTATATGTTCTTATCGTATCTAGTATCTGAAGGATATAACAGAATCAAGATGAACTCACATAATGTAATACTAAAACATCATCTACTACTATATAAGATATAGTGATAGGTTGTCGTATCATTATTGTCGAGGGATGAGGGTCAGAGGACAGTCAACTTTATCTACGGCTACATAGTTTCTGTCTCGCTAGTCAAATGGCTGCAGGGACTATGTCCTGATCACAATGTCGTACCGTAGATTAATGCAAATGGAGCTGGAAATATCCGTTGCTAACTCGTCACTAGTCCGTCGCTAACTGAGATTTTTTTGGAAAAAAATTACAGCACTTTCCCTGTTCACAAAAATATGCATAAACCAAACCAATATATACTATCCAACAATCACATAGACCAAATATATAATGCACACCAATTATCCAAGAATCACATAGACCAAATATGGACATACGAATTTAATGCACACCAATTATCCAAGAATCATATAGACCAAACCAAATTAATATAAAATAGACATCAATTATCCTGAAGAGTAACCTAATATCCGTCGTTATAATTCGATGTATCTCCAAGTATGAGAACGGATGGCTCAGAACACAACCCAAGATTCATTCTAGCATACATTAGTGTGAATCATCTATGTTCTGTACATATAGTATAGTATATGTTCTTATCGTATCTAGTATCTGAAGAATGTAACAGAATCAAGATGAACTCACATAATGTAATACTAAGACATCATCTACTACTATATAAGATATAGTGATAGGTTGTCGTATCATCATTGCCGAGGGATGAGGGTCGGAGGACAGTCAACTTTATCTACGGCTACATAGTTTTTGCCTCGTCAGTCGAATGGCTGCAGGGACTATGTCCTGATCACCATGTCGTACCGTAGATTAATGCAAATGGAGCTGGAGCCAAAATACAGAAACCAAAATACAAAATACAGAATCAAATCCCTGGGTTCACCGAAAATACAAAACACAGTTCTAATTCATATGTATTTTAAGTGTGAGAACGGATGGCTCATAACACAACCCAACCGGAGAGGATACTCTGAGAGATCCATCTGAGTAGGACGTATACTCTGAGAGATCACCTTTACAAGAATGATATCAGTAGTGGGATTGAGTGTTGGAGGAGATATTATCAGAGTATACGTCCTACTCAGATGTGTCTCTCACCGTTACTATTTTTTTCTGACAGTATGGTGGATGTGCTCCGTCAACAGATTCTTGCTCCGAGCCAAAATTTTGCCCCGAAGCTCAAGTGGACATCCTTCGTGTAGAGCTCGAGTGAGAGGTTCCTGACAACATGGTGGTCTCCTTTGTTAATGTATCTGTGCTCGTCCCACAAACAATGTGGGATGAGCACGGATACTTTGACAAAGGAGACCACCATGCTGTCAGGAACCTCTCACTCGAGCTCTACACGAAGGATGTCCACTTGAGCTCCGGGGCAAAGTTTTGGTTCGGAGCAAGAATCTGTTGACGGAGCACATCCACCTTGCGGTTAGAAAAAAATAGTAACGGTGAGAGACCTATCTGAGTAGGACGTATACTCTGATTATATCTCCTCCAACACTCAATCCCACTATTGATATCATTCTTGTAAAGGTGATCTCTCAGAGTATACGTCGTACTCAGATGGATCTCTCAGAGTATCCTCTCTTGTTGGTTGTCGTATCATCATTGCCGAGGGATGAGGGTCGGAGGACAGTCAACTTTATCTACGGATACATAGTTTCTGCCTCGCCAGTCGAATGGCTGCAGGGACTATGTCCTGATCACCATGTCGTAGTCCAATACAATCCAAAGATTGACACAGTACTAATTCATATATGTAGTCCAATACAAATAGTCTAATACAAAAACAACCCAATACAAATAGTCCAATACAAATAAGTACTAATAGCTAATGAGAACCACGCAGCCACGCAAACGCTCAGTGATACGATCATGCAACTACCTCAAAAAAGCGAGATCTTTGGCGTGAGGAAAGATGTCGTCACTTGCAAGTACTGCATGAATAGAACTCCCGGTCTCACTAGCTACCGGTACTGGATGAATAGAACTCCCGGTCTCACTAGCAACCGGTGCCACTTCCTCCTTAACTGTAGGAGGAGCCACCTCAGCATTCACTGTTTCCCTCAAACGACGTGCCGCTCCTTGGGTCATGGGTGCCATCTGGTAAGATCGATAGTCACAAATAATATAATTGTAACATAAGCAAGCTAACTAAAGGAACCATCATGTAATTTGAGTACATTTTTGAAAGTCGATAATGTATAAAAAATTCAATTTTTTGCCAAGGGTGAGAACGGATGGCTCAGAACAGAACCCAAGATTCATTCTAGCATACATTAGTGTGAATCATCTATGTTCTGAACATATGGTGTAGTATATGTTCTTATCGTATCTACTATCTGAAAAATGTAACAGAATCAAGATGAACTCACATAATGTAATACTAAGACATCATCTACTACTATATAAGATATAGTGATAGGTTGTCGTATCATCATTGCCGAGGGATGAGGGTCGGATGACAGTCAACTTTATCTACGACTACATAGTTTCTGCCTCGCTAGTCGAATGGCTGCAGGGACTATGTCCTGATCACCATGTCGTACCGTAGATTAATGCAAATGGAGCTGGAGCTGGAGCCAAAATACAGTACTACTTCACCATGTCGTACCATTTTACTCTCTTACTCTCTCTCTTCCCCCCCTCTGGCGCTCTCACTCTCTCCGGCGCTCTCACACTACTAATTTCTATGTGTTTTAAGCGTGAGAACGGATGGCTCAGAACACAACCCAAGATTCATTCTAGCATACATTAGTGTGAATCATCTATGTTCTGTACATATGGTGTAGTATATGTTCTTATCGTATCTAGTATCTGAAGGATATAACAGAATCAAGATGAACTCACATAATGTAATACTAAGACATCATCTACTACTATATAAGATATAGTGATTGGTTGTCGTATCATTATTGCCGACGGATGAGGGTCGGAGGACAGTCAACTTTATCTACGGCTACATAGTTTCTGCCTCGCCAGTCGAATGGCTGCAGGGACTATGTCCTGATCACCATGTCGTACCGTTGATTAATGCAAATGGAGCTCGAAATATCCGTCGCTAACCGGTCACTAGTCCGTCGCTAACTGAGGTTGTCACATACACATATGTATATCACAGCTAGATGTATAGATATATACATCTATATAGAAGCACACAACTGATACACTCTAAGGGTCGATTTTCCAGGAAAAATTTCACTTATTCAGTGACTTTGGCGAAGCGAATGTCCCAAGGATATTCTTAACAAAGAAAGCAGATGAAGAACTCGCACTGTCCTTGAGACAGTGAACATATACACCATGAACCCAAACCCCATATTCATATTTACTAATCCAAACACCACCAAACTAATAGATAACACCCAATATGGATAACACATTATTTAGCCAATATATAAACTCAGATGAATTTGAGAAGCAAAGCCCCCCGCTGCCCCCGACCAAAGCCCGCCGCCCCAAGCCCGGCGCCCAGTAGTTCGGTTGCATATATATATGAAGAGTACTTATGGCTGTGCGTCGGTTGCATATACCCCCGACGCCCCCGCCCCAAGCCAGCCGTCCAGCCCCCGACGCCGCCGCCCCAAGCCCGCCGCCCAGCCCCCGACGCCCCCGCTCCAAGCCCGCCGCCAAGCCCCCGACGTCGCCGCCCAGCCCCCGACGCCCCCGCCCCAAGCCCGCCGCCCAGCCCCCGACGCCCCCGCCCCAAGCCAGCCGCCCAGTCCCCGACGCCCCTGCCCCAAGCCCGTCGCCCAGCCCCCGACGCCCTCGCCCCAAGCCTACCGCCCAGCCCCCGACCCAAGCCAGCCGCCCAGCCCCCGACGCCCCAGCCCCAAGCCCGCCGCCCAGCCCCCGACGCCCTAGCCCCAAGCCCGCCGCCCAGCCCCCGACGCCCCAGCCCCAAGCCCGCCGCCCAGCCTCCGACGCCCCCACCCCACCCCAGCCGCCCAGCCCCTGACGCCCCTGCCCCAAGCCTGCCCCCAGCCCCCGACGCCCCCGCCCCAAGCCCACCGCCCAGCACCCGACCCAAGCCAGCCGCCCAGCCCCCGACGCTCCAGCCCCAACCCCGCCGCCCAGCCCCCGACGCCCCCGCCCCAAGCCCGCCGCCCAGCCTCCGACGCCCCCGCCCCAAGCCTGCCGCCCCCGCTGCCCCTATACGACACCGCGAGAGAGAGAGAGAGAGATCTAGAGAGAGAGAGGGGATTACCTTCGGGAGAGAGAGAGGAGAGAGAGTGAATTTGGGGGGAATGCGAAAAGTTTTCTCCGCCGTTTCATTTTAAGTCTGGAACGTATATTTAGCGACGGAATAGCGACGGCCAAGAATCCGTCGACCGGTAGTCGCTATTTTTGATACTTGCCGACTGACTATCCGTCGCTACGTAGTCGAAGAAATGTTCCGCCAATTCTCTACACAATTCTCGCCAAATAATCGACTGCGTAGCGACGACAAGCGATCCGTCGCTATATCTCCGATACCCTAGCGACGGATGTTCGACCTTTCCTCCCCCTAAAATTAAAATAAAAAATATAACGGCGTGTGGTCGGTAATCCGTCGGCGAACGGCCACGAAGCCGTCGCTAACGCCGACTGAAAATTTCTGTCGCTAATGTTCCGTCGCTAATTTACTGTATTTTGGTAGTGCCTGTACAGAGAGATAAAATGAAATCAATCTCAAGCATAGAAATCAGAGCATGGAGAACTTATAGACAATCATTATCAAGATATACTAATGAAAAAAATGGAAGAAGGGTGTAATGACAAGTTTATAAAGCTACATTGCCAATATAGAACATCAAATTTAAAAGAAGCATGTCAAAACACAATATAGTTGGTAAAACAAATAAAATTGATAAACATTCAAAAAATAGTTTTACCAACTTGAAATCCAAGAAAGTAACTCCAAAACATAATACTATATGAATTAAAACTCTAGTTTTGGAAGGAAGCGATATACCAATTGAAAAAGGATTTCAATCAAGGATTTCAGTCAAAAGCCCATGAGGATTAGATAATTGCAAAGTAATTGATATAAAAAATACCAAGTGAGATAGTTGGAAGATATAAGCTTAATACCAATTGAAATATACAATAGAGCAATTGATATAGAATAATCTCATTATTTGTAAAATCTGTAAGCTTACCCAAGTTCATGCATTAGAACTCAATTACCTTATCATGCTATATGAATACCCTTTTTGATAAACATGAAGGTAAAGGAGAAAAATACTTGAGAAGGAGAAATTCAGTCGACTTGAATGCTCCCCCTCAAAGTATTACCAATATAGATAAACAAGAATTTTAGGTAAGTCCTCAATAAGAAAAGCCAAATCAATTAAGCATTTAAGGAAAGCCAAAACAATGAAAGCACAATAGTCATCAAGATAAGATATAAATATTAATATTAACAAGATGACTTATTTAATCCATATAAAAGAGAGAGATAAATAATAAAGAGACACTTGCATACACTCTCATAAATCCTTCACAAATAAAAATATCATGACCTCAATCAATAGGATATGAAATAGGAGAAAATATGGGTCCATGATGAACTAGGTATACGACATATTAGAGGGTATAAATGAATTGAATCAATTAATTTGCTCCCCCTCAAAATATGCATCTAGTTCCAAAAGCACTTATAGCATAAAATATATAACTAAAGAATTAGATGGTAAATCAACTATGGATTTCTCCCCCTTGCTCAATGCATATAAGGCTACAATATCATCAAAAGACGAATAATATCATCTTTAGTCAAGAGGGGATATCCAATTAATAGTCGCTAAAGATGAAAAATTAGAAGAATATTCCAATTAAGCACGTATAATCAAAAGATGGCATACATTAATCTATATAGAAGGATCTCATATTTAAATATGATAGATCAATGTATGTTATCCTTTGAGAAAATGTCATCATGAAAAAGAATAAAGTCAATTAAGAACAATCATGATGATAGGCAGAATATAGCTCAAAAATAAAATAAAAATAAAACTCAAACATCATGTCCATGATTATCTAATTAAGAAAGAATCAACTAATTTATTACTTTACATGGGCTAGGTATGTTTCACCATATATGTACCCATCAACGGGTAAAATCCAAACCTTGCTAATGGTAAATAATAAACCATAAAGTTCAAATAGCAAAGGCCCATATGTGACAATCCATGAGTAGTCAAAGTAGAGTAATAAATTAGTTTGACATTTACAAAATTAGATAGTTTAGGACTACTCAATCATTAGGATCATTCATAAGGAAAACAAATAAATAAATATGATTTAATGAATCTCATCAAGAGAAAATCATAAATAAAAAAAAAAGTCTCACAAATCAATAGAAAATATGGGAAAGAGTCAATCTCATTTAACTAAAAATACAAGTTCAGTCAAAAAGAGATGTAAATGATAATACGATAAAATCATAACTCAAAAGTGAGAGAAATTTAAGAGATACATGCTAATGACTAATATGGAAGGAAGCTAAGGTAAGGAATCACAAACCTCTTTTGAAAACAAGATCAAATCAAATGTTTGTCAAACTAGTTTCAGAGAACAAGACATACGTATCTAAAATAGAATACAAATTACATCAAGACAATTCGTACAACTTGTTTTTGGAAACTAACATATCATATATTGATTGAAACGAAAAATAATAGCTAGAAGAGTGAATGTGAACATAGATTATATAGCTTAACAATATATCATAGCTAAGCAAGCTGCATAACTAATTAAGATTAATGAGGTAAGTCATTAATAAGATAAAAGTGCTCATTAATTCTTAAGTCACAAATACTAAAGACACTTGCTTAAGCATAGAGTTCACAATTAAGGGCATACATTTTGAATGATCAAAATGATTTATAGACTCTTTACTAAGCAATGATAAGAGCAAGAAGATAGCAAAAAAAAAAATGAACTAACTCTTATCAAAATATGGCTGAAAAGATATTCATAAAAATAATAAAATATATCTCTTTGCCAAGTATTGAGATTTTGTCCAAGATAATGAAATAATATATCGATCTAGAGAATGCAAAATATTATAGCCATTATGAAATAAGTGTATTCTCTAGAAATGGAAAATCTCAACACAAAAGCTCAAACCATAGTAGCTAAAGTCATAAGAAAAATGATGTAATAATTACATATATTCTCATGTACTACAAAAACCATTGGGCAACAATAATTCAAAAAGAAGCATAAACCCAAGGAATGAGCAAAAAAAGATCATTAAGATCAAGAAAGCTAAATGCTAAAGATATCAAAAAGTACATTTTTCAAAGAGCTTTCATTGTGCACCATAGTAAACTATAAAGATGCAGACTAGAAAATATGCACTAATTAAGGAGATAAATTTAACATGCAAGGTAAAACATAAAACTATGTGATCCTTAATAGAACATCCATAATTAGTCATGAGCAAGACATTAATAAATATTTTCTCTCAACATCCCAACTTAAAGGTATAAAACAAATAAATATCAAAAGTTAGGAATCATTTATATATGAAACTATATATATCACGAATAGGCATACATGAAGAGATCAAAAATTAATTAAGAACATGTATCCATAATGCCAACCAAAAAGTCAAGAAGATATCATCAAAGAGAAGACTTTAAGGAAGAAGCTAATTGATTCAAGAAACATAAATTTGGTCAAAGGAATCAATAGCTAAAGTATGAGATAAGCACAAGTTTGAAGATAACAAGTATAATTAAATACTCTTCAAGTCAATATAAAACTTTAGCTTAACTCATATGCCCACATAAAGATATTTATACAATAATATATATCAACATAAGAAATACATGATCAACATGTAAATGGAAATTTTAATGAATAAAGTCATGTATCCTTAATGAATGTTTGAAAAACTATCACAAATTCAAAGCACACATAAATAATCTTTATTAGGCAAAGACATAATTGATTCATAAGAGGTTTAATCAAAATAAAACATGAGAATCAATAATGAATATATTATGTGAGCACAAGGTTAAAGTGAAAGTATAAGTAAATATTTGTCAAGTGATAAGAAGCTTGTGCTAAACATATATATTCACAAATACCGATTAAAGAAAAAAAATGACATATTAAATCGACAAAAAGTAACTATCTCAAAAACTTTGAAGACGGAGAGTTAAAATCATATTAACTCAAATCAAAACCAAGCTCCTATGGACTAGAGTGATATGCATGATTTACAAAAGATTAAGAATAACGAGCATGCATATATAAATGTGTCACACTAATAGAAAATGAGTGATAAACTATATAGTGTGAACTAATCATTTAAGCCGAGTAACTAGTCATGCTAGATAAAAGAATTAATAAGAAAATTAACTAAGCATGCTAGTATTATATCTCACATTGATTTATATAAAAGACAACTAAAGGATATCAATGTGAGCGAGTAGCAAGACATCAAGAGAAACATGCTAGATTCTATAAATATAAACAATTTAAAGAGAATCACTTAGCATGTTACCAAAGTGGCTCTAGGGGCCATGCTTGTGTTGGTGCAATTGCTTGGAAGATGACCTTTGAGCTTTGCAACTACCAACACGCTCCTCGGTGCTATGTTCCGATACAAGAAGCTTCACCTACAACATTAGATAAAGACTTTGGTATCCAAATAAACTTGGATCCACATTTATTAGCTTTAGGGACCCATATACTATTTACTCTAGCATTGGTAGAAAAACTCCTACGAATAGGACAAGTGAAGCTCATGTGTCCAATGCGAGAGCAATAGAAGCACCTAATACTAGTGTGTGCACATGTATCGGAATGAGTATGATTATGAACATGTGACATACTAGAATGATGAATATCTCTAGAGTGAGCATGAGAAGATTTGGTTTTAAGAATATCATGTTCTAATAGCAAATCATCATGCAAACAAGTAAGAGAATCGAATTTAGCATTTAAAGCATAATTCTTTTTTTCAAATAAAGCAATTCTAGAAATAAAATCATCATTTTGTTTCTTTAAAGAATCAATAGAAGAATCGTGCAAAGAAGTTAACACATGCGTTTGACTTTTAAGATCTTCTATAGATGAGGAAAGATATTTGATTTTCAAGATTAAAGCCTCATTCAAACTCTTTAAAGAAAGACATGATGAGTTTTAAGAATCAAGTCTAGATAAAAAAATTATTGTTTTCATTTCTCAAAAACTCACTTGCTTCTTCTAAATGAATAACCTTTTCAGAAAGTTCTTCATTTGTAGAATGAAGGTTGTCAAGAATACCTAAGGATTATTTAGCCATGGCTTTCCACTTAGAGCATTTCTTGCAATTAGAAGAAACATGATTGTCTACGCTACTAGAAGTAAAACCATCTTTATCAGAGGAGGAGTAGGAGGAATACGATGCCATAGAAAAATAACAAGGATCTATTATAAGGATGTTAAACCTAATAATAGAGTCCTTGCTCTGATACCAATTGTAGGAACCCTAGAGGGGGGTGAATAGGGTCAAGCTAGCAAATCAAGCACTTAGCACAAGCTAATAGGCAATTTAAAAATATAAGTGCAAGAGAAGAAGCAATAACAATACCGACGCACGATATATCCTGGTATCCTCCCAAGAGGCACTCCAGTCCCGGAACTCTCTACGACTTTAATCCACTATTTGATTAAATAGTTACATACGAGTTTGGATCCGAAGAACTCGCCAACTTCAACACGAGTTTGGATCCGAAGAACTCGCCAACTTCAACATACAAGAGCTTTAATCCGAAGGGCTCTCCGACTTCACACCGAGAGTTTGGATATGAAGACTCTCCAACTTCAACCTTTCACAATAGGTTTTGATCTCCTTACAATAGGATGAAGATCTTACTTTTCAACTCAACAACTCTACCACAATTTGTGGATGGCAAATGAAAGCTTTGTAGAGTTGTTTGTGGATAGGCTTTGGTGGTTTAAAATTTTTTAGGCTCAAAGCATCAATCTGGAATGAAGGGGTTCAAGGCTATTTATAACCAAAGCATTGAAAAGAGCTCAAGGCAACTTTTCAGTCTGTGAACCGACATACCGCCGGTATGAACCAGCATACCGGCAGTATACCGGTCTAGAATGCAACGGCTAGAAATATAGCCGTTGGGATCATTAATTGCTCGGATTTTCGACCGTTGGAATTTCAACGTTACTAAACCGGTATACCGTCGGTATGAACCGTTATGCCGTCGGTATGCCGATTTTGTAGACAAAAACTTTCTGTGAACAAAATCGGTATACCATCGGTATGGACCGGTATACCGTCGGTATGCCGTTTTTGATCGAAAAATGATCCTGGGCTAATTTCTACCCGAGCTTTCGATTTTACCATCCATTTCTTGTGTTTAAAATTATTCCTAAGGCTCATTACAGACTCCAAAAATACTATAGCTGGTACAGGCTTCTTCAGAGTCGTGAAATGATGATGGCATGGCATGGCTTCTTTCTTTGATAGATGTTGGCCTTTTCCCTTGGCAGCAGCTATCCAAAGATATCCAGTTTGTGAAAACTGAATACCTTTCGGGGGCTTCGCCCCCGAACCCCCGACGAGGGTGGTTCAGAGAAATCTTGTGGGATCCATTGTCTTTGGCCCACCATGATTTCTATATTGCATATGTCCACATTGATCTTGCTTATTAATTTTCTGTATGTACATGTTAGACGAACAAAGCAATATACATAGTAGCAAGTATGATAAGTTTAATGCACATTAGGACAATGCTGAGTTTAAGTATAAGTGCTAAGGTGATAGCATAAATATTAGTGATATCATAATGATTAAACTTAGTTGAATGACCACAATCAAAAATATAGTTTTGATTTTGGCAACCCGATTAAATTTAAGATAGATAAGCTTATATCACTAATAAGTAAACCAATAGGCACATATCACCAAAGGTATAAGTATAAGTAGAAATGCTATAGCGATAGTATGAAGATTAGTGATAATGAAATGCTAAACTTAACATATTAACCATATTCAAAAACATGATACAATCATTGGGCTAACAAAGGCATGCGCCTAAAATTCTGGTGCTCATGCTTCTTGTTCAAAGTATTTCAAATACGTATTTTAGTTTTAAAAACATTGAAGGGGGTCTTGTAGAAGCATGGAATTATGCACCCTAAAACCAAAATTGCAAACAAGTATATCCATATGTGCTACCAATATCATGCGCCAGAATGTCTCACAACCAAACTAGCGCATCTCAAAGTAGCAGAAGTCTGCACCATACTGTGTTTAAAGACAAAAATGCATAAAAGAAGATTTTTTTATTGATATTCATGATTACAATACAGTAAAAATCTATTACATACATGGATTTTTATTAATGTTCATGATTAAATGGAGAATCTACTAAAAATGGAGCCTACTCTAAATATTTGAGATAGCGCAACTCTTCTGCCATATGGATTAGTCGCTGGCAGCAGGGGCATGACCCTCTTCGGCCATGTGAATCAGCTGCTGGCAACATAGGCACAGCTCTTTTATCGTCCACATGGATGAGCCGCTGGCAGCATGTGTATGACTTTCCTCGGCCATGTGGATAAGCCATTGGTAGCATGCATGGCTCATCTGCCATGTGAATGAGACGTTGGTTGAACAGGGTTTGGATTGGCAATCAATCCAAACTACGTAATCAACATCTTGGCACTCGACGTCGTCTTGAGGTAGAACGCAGCTAGTACTTTGTACGAACAAGGATTGCTCTATCTATAGTCAGCCATGCGCATCTCAGTTCTCTAACAAGTTCCTTTATCAAGACAATTGCTTGTTTGAACAAAGAGGTCTACAATTCATGGCTAACCGACTCGCTAAGGAGGAGACTCATGGCCATCGAAAACTAAGACAGTTTCTAACATGAAATTGTGTGGAAACGAGAATGAACAAGTCATTCTCTCTTTAAAACACCCCTATATAGGCCGAAGCACAGTTAGACCCATGCGCCAAGTGGCAATCGGTCAAAAACTATGAAATTAATGTGATGACGGAAGTATGCACCTCCAAGCGAAGGGCCGTATAGCGGATGCCATATGCGCACAAGGTCGGGGGGCCAAATGTACCCGGGATGCCATATGCGCACAAGGTCGGGGGGCCAAATGTGCCCAATGCCGGAGGTCCATATGCGCCCAAGGCACGACGGAAGTATGCACCTCCGAGCGAAGGGCCGTATAGCGGATCGACTACGTACGGCTCAAACGTGCCGCTAGGAGGATTGGCAGGAAATACGAAATTCGAAAACGAATTTCCCGCTAACTCCATATCCGAGGGAATCTGAATGGAGGGTGGGGGTTGGGGCAGAGGGCGGAGGCGGTGGAGGGGAAAGCCTGCTCGGAGAGCCGAAGCGAAACTGTGGTAGATTGGGGACCTACCAAAACGGCGAAGGGGGGACAGTCCAGCAAGAACAGAGGGTTGGCGGGGGAGTGGGAAGGAAAGCTGGCGAACGCCGGGGTCGACGAGGGAGAAGGAGGATGAGCGAGGCGGAGGCGGATGGGCAAGCTGAGGCGGAGGCGGTGGCGAAAGCCCGAGAACGACGAGAAGATCTGGGAGGGTTGGCTGGCTGAGCCCGAGGTGGGGTCGCCATGCGGAGAGGGGGTGAGAAGGAGGCGGGGAGCGGGCGGCCGCCGCCTAGGAGAGGCCGGCCCGGGAAGAAGCAGATGAGAGGGGGAACGGGGGAGGGCCACTGCATCTGATTTTCTATCATATATATATATATATATATATATATATATATATATATATATATATATATATATATAGACTTATATTATAAATAAATCCCATTAACTAACCACTCCTTTATAATATTTATTAAAAAATTATTTTTCCCGTCCTTTATATATATATATATACATTCATATACAACCATATATTTATATATACATGCACATATATATATATATATATTTATATAATAAATAAAACCCATTATATATATATATATATATATATATATATATATATATATATATATATATATATATATATATATATATATCCCATTAACTAACCACTCCTTTATAATATTTATTAATAAATTCTTTTTTCCTTCCTTTATATATTTTTTTTCTTTTTTTTCTTTTTTTTTCTTTTTTCCTTCCTTTATATATTTTTCCTTCCTTTATATATATATATATATATATATATATATATATATATATATATATATATATATATATATATATATATATATATATACATTCATATATACAACGATATATTTATATATACATACACATATGTATATTTATATAATAAATAAAACCCATTAAATATATATATATATATATATATATATATATATATATATATATATATATATATATATATATATATATATTTTATATATATATATATATATATATATATATATATATATATATATATATATATATATATATATATATATATATATATATATATATATATATATATATATATATATATACCTCATGTATGTAATAAATACATAGAAATTTATATAAAAGTAACCTAAAATTATTCATAAATAAAACTAAATATTTTGTATCTTATTTTTATTAAATATATTAAAAGTTTTATTAATAAAAAATCTATGTATATATATATATATATATATATATATATTTATCTTTAAAAATAATTTTTTTAACCATCAAGGTAATTATGCTAACAATAAAAACATATATAAATATTTAAATAATAAAATAATGTAAATGACTATAATAGATAGGGATAGTGGGGGTGACAAATAGCCATGATTAATATTATATCTCATGACATGTCATCATATATAGAGTCATTTCCATGTGTTATACTTTCTTGTACTTGTTATTCATGTCTTTCCACGCATGTCATTTACTATCATAGTAGGCATGTTATTATGTATCTTGCTATGTCCCATGTGGACCTGGTGATCTTTCCAGGTGCAGACGAACAAGTTTACGAGCCAGCACCAAAACACGGTACCACTGCAGTTGGCGGCGTTATTGATGCTTAGCTTGGCATAGCTTGGATTTAGTTATTTTATTCCTATCTTTATTTTTTTTGCCAATTGGTAGTAGATTTGTCTTCACCAGACATGACTTGAATTCTTGATGACTTGAATCTTTAACTTTTATATTCATCATTATTTGGACTTGTTTGATATATGTTTATTACTGTAGATTAGATATAAAATTACCTATACATGAGACTTTCCAATTTACAGCTTAAGATGATTTTCAATAGGTCTATTAAATTGGGATTGCCTTTGGAATGTATTTTCTGGCATGCTACGTGTTCCTAGTGACATATATTTTGGGACTGGCGCGTGACACATGCATATGAAACCAAACCAAATGAATACTTTTTCGAACCGAATTAATACTTCTTCAAATCAATTGACTCAGCATAATGCACTATGCGGTACGGGGCATTACAGGTATGTCAGTTTTAGATTAATATTGAAGTTTTAATTAGTTGGTTTCTAATAATTTTTCCATAAATAACAATATTTATATGCAAAAAATATTATAGTACAAATAAATAATATCTCTAATATTTGAATAGAATTAATATATATAAAAATTATAAACCTATTTTTTAAAATAAAGCAACGGAAACTTTGCTCCTATTTTTTCTCAAGTGGACCCATACAAGTTGACCTACTAAATATCTTGATCTTAAGGGTCTACTTGGATTAAGGGAAAAAATAAGCAGAGTTAAGTGGGGTTAAGTGAAGGAAAATTAAGTAAGGGGGAGGGAAGTCAATACTTATAAACTTGCTTGGATTGGAGGGCAAGTTTGCTCGGGGTGTACTTAATAGCTCTTGCTTAGATTCGAGGTTTTGAGTGGGAGGAGGATTAATGAAAATATAATAGATACCAAAATACTCTTATTACATATGCATAAAATTAGATTTGATTGGGTTTTTTAAATAAAACTTGTAAAAGTATCTTAAACAAAAAATTTCTTCACAAATGTTGCGGAGGATTAATAACATTTGACACTGAATTTTTCTTTTTTATTGTTTTCTATGAATGATTTTTCATATGAATAGATGCATCAATGATTTTTCTTATCCACGAATGCATCAAAAACATGGAAATTATTTTTTCCTTATCAAAAGATGCTTCAACAGATTTTTATCTTTATTTGAAATTATTTTTTCCTCATTAACTCAACAGATGCATTGTGGACAATTTTTCTTATCAACAATAAATAATAAATTATGAAAAAACAAGAAGTAACAAGACGCACCTGGACAAAGTCAAGAAGATACAAAAAGTAGGTTGAAAATAAGTTAAATGGAGAAAAAGTATTTATGACTTTTTAAACAAAATTACTCAGTTCCCCTCATTAACCCTTGATTTGGAGGGTTAAAAATGGACTTTTATGTCCCAGTGATAAAATATAGAGGAAGGAGACCAGCTATGCACTACAGAGCACACCAGCACCCTATAATACGGTCTTGGGTGTCACTAGACAAGGGAGTGCATACTATAATCAAGTCACATATAGCCTTGAGATAGTGTCCATATTTACATGTCCTAGTCTCATGTGCCATAGCCAGCTTTCATCTTGATTGGCTACTAGGCACTTTTATGTATTGTTAGTACATTCTAAAAAGAAAATATAAATATTATCTTCCATGATCCCTTCATATACGGGATTCCCGGTAGACATTTCATATACAGAACATTTATCTTTCACAAAGTTGATACCATAACCATTATCTGCCAAATGACTTATGCTCAACAGGTTATGTTTCAACTCCATGACTAGGCAAACGTCTTTTACTTCTGGATAGGGAGACATACCAACGGTGTTGTTACCAATAATATTACCTCTCAGATTGTTGTCAAAGAAAATATATCATTCTTTCTTCATCGATAGCGTAGCGAATAAAGATGCATCACCAGTCATGTACCGCGAACATCCGCTATCAAGTATCTACTTGCTTTTAGCATGAGAGGGTTAAGGGTCCACCTACAAAATGAGTAGATGAATCCTTTGGTGCCCATTTCTTCAAGGGTCCATTATGATTAGTCTTAGGAATCCATGCAAGTAAATTAGTATCAACAAGCTTTCTAGCTCTACAATATTGTGATATGTGCCTGTGTGTACCATAATATAAATATGTGAGTTTTGAAAACGTTCTCTTTATTTCTGTCTTGTTCTTATGTGTCTTTCTTAGAAACCTGTATGTGAAAGCATGACTGTGAGAAGCATGTTGCTTAGGTGCTTTCTTTGGTTTAGTCCTTTGTGATGTATGCTTGATATTAGGACTAACCTTAGGCCGTGTAACAAAGATGACCTTGTAGAAGCTCAAAAAATCTTAACAGAGTGTGTCGCGTTATTTATAGATAGCGCGAACTGCTATCTGTTAAATGGCGCCATACATTGAATAGCGCCAACCATCAGATAGTGCTAGGCCATACGTCGAATAGTGCCACCACATAGAAATCTTCCTCAAGAAGTTAAACTATCAGTCATGATGACTGACAGCAAGGCAGTCGAGAAGATATCTCTTCGAATTCTGTGCACGCGTCGCTCAAGGAGGATTTTCGTCAGATAATCTACGCCAACGCTGGATCATACAAATTAAATATAACTCAAATAGAACCTTGCAATAAAAATGCCATCACGTGGCAATCTTCCTCGAGATGCCAAATCTCACATCTTTTTAGAAAGATCTGTCATGATAATTGTCGGTCAATTTTACAGCGCCATTCACAGTTTGGCACCAATCAACAGAGCGCACCATTCATCAAATTGGCGCCAATCAATCATCATCAAGAAGCAGTTAAAGATGATGTGGCACGCATACTAATAATCTTGAAGAACGTGCATATGACATTGCCATGACCAAGCACCTTTCTCTCACAGAAAGTCGTACGTCCTGTGCAGTTAAGTTAACCGTTCGTTCCAATGGATGAAACGATACATTGCACGTAAAGCAGTACACAATCAGTGTACCTTCGTACTGAGTGCCAATCACTGTAACTGTCTGACAGTTATCCCAAAATCTATAAATAGATTCAAAAATCACTTCTCATAAAAGGGACACTTATTATTGACTCCTAGCAAGAATTCTCAGCTATTCTCTATCGCTTTCGTAGCAAGTTTAAGAGCTTTTCTTCTCCGACATCACATCGTCCAAGGGATTAAGTGATCGTATTCTGATTAGATTTCTATAATTGTATTTCCCCAGAATCAAAATTATACTTTGTACTTTCTTTCTTAGTTTGTATTTAAGTTTACTTTAGGAAACTTTTGTTTTTGCAAACAAAATGGCGACTTTGCTGGGGACGTCTTTCTCCTTCTGACGAGAAAGTGACAACTCAATACGATGTTGCGTCGGTCGGCACGACGCAGGAGACTTTGGTCATCGAATTCGACCAAATAGCTTACGAAGAGATGATTGGCGCCGAGGGTGCCAAGCGTGCCACTACTACTGCCGAGAATAGGAAGGCGTGCCTTATCTGGACTTCGAAGTCTATATTTATGCCAACCACTGTTGCTGATGCTCAAAACAAAGAAAAGCACCCAATGGCCATTCCCACTCTTCCCTAGCCCTCGGCTTGATAGAAAATACATTCGATTGCGCCTCTGTGTCGATCAGTGCTCAAACACTTCTGAACAGAAACTCTACATCTCTTGGCAGAGAAAATTAAGACGATGCTAAGAATGTAAGTCATGTTCAAAGTTCAACTTCTTCTGCCTATAGGTATCGTATCAAACGTGTCGTGCCAATGCACGAAAAGCAACAAGACATTCTACCTACTCCATGCCAAACTGGTTTATGCCAGGCATCTTCACGCCAATCAGGTCTGCGCCATGATCTCCCGATCCTACTCATATCAAGAACTGAACAGAAAAAACTAAAGGTGTCTCAGACTGACAACCAAATGACTCCAGACATTGACATGTGCGCCTATCTCAATAGGTGCAGAGCAAAACTTCCTCAACCAAGTCATATGGCACGCCAGAAGACTTTGATGCAGTCTACGCCAACCACCAGTTCACGCATAGTGAAGGCTTCTAAGAATAAGAACCCGCTCACCTATGCCAATGAACTCAATACTTCCCTGTACACGTAGGAAACACAAAATTTAGGAAGAAGAATCATATTCCTAATATAATCAGGCAGGGTCTGCCTTCTTCTTCTTCTCCTTCCAATGTAACAGATCTCCGCGAGCTTATCTTACAAAAGCGGAGGATCAAAGACTTACCTTATGTATAGTGACTGCACATAATGAACATTGCTATTATTTATATGAGGTAGTAATCAAATGTTGCTGTAAGTCAGCAAAACGGTCTGTGTTTGACCATTTGAATTACTCTCGCTCTCCTAACGTGATCCTGATAGGTGAGAAAGAGTTGATGTTTGCCTCTGTCAATATGACATCTCGTAGCACTGGGGTGGGAGACGTCTGAGGCGTAACTCATCACGGCCTCTGAGCCGGCAATTCCGAAATCAAATCCTGTACTCTTCCAAAGAAGTCTATCAAAACACACAATCGAGAAGCCGATACCTCCCCGGTCAGGAGAATCTTCTCGATTCCAACCCTGGGGGTAGCAGCTTACTAGACTTCGATACTGAAAGCGAGGATTCTGATCGGACTATCTTGTCCATCAGCTCGTCCTCAGTATCAAGAGAAGTGTTTACTTATATGACCAACGAAGAGCAAGATGCTTCCAGTTCTGCTAATCAAGAACAAAGGATCGTTGATTTGGAGGCTAATCTAAAGACCATGGCTGACATGGTGACAGGTATGCACGCGGTGATCATGGCATAATATGTTCTTCTACCAGTTGTGAACCCAGTTTCAACTCAAAAACATGCAGCAGTTTTTGTGCCTATCCACACTGGCCCTGGAGTACACCCTTCTCTAAATACCACCATCCCAGAAGTCATACACCTTCATGAACAGGATACTCCAAGTCACTCCGGTGTTGGGGATGGTACTTACCACGTGGTTCCACATCCCAATCCATCAAATCAATCTACTGCTCCTCAAACATTAAGGGACCCTCTTGAAGTAGTCAAGCTTCTGCAAAATTAGTTTGAATCTTTAAAGCAGAAAGAGGGATTATAGAAATTAGGGATCAAACAATCCTACCCTGGAAAGTGGAAGGAAGTTCCGTTCCCGCCCAAGTATAAACCGCAGACCATGATGCTATTCGAAGGCAACACATCTCCGAGTCAATATATCAATCACTTTAAGATGATAACAGATCACCTCCAGAAGAATGATGCTCTACTCACTATTGTATTCGTTGGTTGCTTAGCAGGTGTTGCTTATGACTGGCATCGAAGCCTACAGGATGGTTGTATAACATCCTTCGCAACCTTGAAACAGATGTTCCTAGAATGATTTTATGAAGGAACGAATGACATGACTATGTCTGCCCTTACTAAAATTAAACATAAGCCAAATAAAATACCCAAATATTTCATAGAGCGCTTCCGATGAGAGGCACTCAAAATGCCTCTGGGTATGCCTAACGCATTGACTATCGATACTTACAAATCAAACTTGTTACCTATGGTTAGCATGTGGACGGGACCGACACAATTTCAAGATTGGGGTTCCTTTACCGTTAGTACCAGAGCAGCTGAAGACAGTGCTGAAAAGTTTAAGCAACTAGGCATCCCGATGTCAAATCTTGATAAAGATAAACATCCTGCTACCAACAGCGGCAGTCACCCAAATACCCGCAAGGGTAAAGAAGCCTTAGCCATCAATGTAGGTCAGTCAACACCTATAGCAACAATACCTCCCCAAAGGACAGTACCACGACCCAAGGAAGAGTATTCTTTAAACGACAAAAACATCATGAGCATCTTTAATTGCTTAATCAAAAGTAATAAGCTTCAACTGCCCGAGATCAAGCGGCCAAATGAAGTAGGTAAAATTGACAATCCTAAGTATTATATGTATCATAGGTTTCTGGGTCATCCAACCAGGACATGCTATGTACTCAAATAAAAGATTCAAGAGCTAACGCCAAGGTGATCACTCTCCGAAAGGACGAGAAGACGGTGACTGCCAATGCCGTCTCTCTATAATTTAGAGACTTTCCTGCTCAGCTAGTCCCTGGCGATGTAGTTCCGATATCGAAAGCAAGTATGGAGATCGTCAACCTTCCGTCGGCACGAAATGACGGTTTGGTACCACTTTCAACAACTAAAAGCAAAATCATGTAGGTTCATCCAGACTAAGTCATCGACTTCGAGCAGATGACATCCACCTCTTCTACCAAATCGAAGAAGTCTGCCAAATACAAATAATGCAACATGACTTTAAGTGTGCCCACTGTACTTGATGGTCGTGTTCCCCTTTGAAGGTTAGGTTTATTCCAGCAGGATCTATGCCTTTCTCTTCAGAGACTGCTTCACTGACGTCAGAAGTCGACTACCAACCAGAATTCCATCGATACAGGCAATAATCTTGTGAGCTGATACGAAAGATAGGGTATGATTTTCAAAAAGCACCAAGTTTGAACAATGGAAAGGGGCCTACGATACCTCTATCTCTGCAACTTTAAGACAACAAGTCTCTTATTGGCCTGGGATTTGTGGTAAATCATATGTTATCTCATCAAAGAAAAAAATCTTCCAAAGGAAAGGCACGAGCGAAGACATGTAACATGGTTTATCTATCACCTGCTTCAGAAGAACAAGTCTTGGCCGGTACTAGGTATGGGAGACGCTATCTTTGAGACTACCCAGAAGGTCAGAAGAACGAAGTTGTCACTCCTCCTCTGGCTACTAATTGTCTTCCAATATCAACTCCATCCGCTGATTTGGGCCCTTCCAAGTCGACAGCAGCTGATAAGGGCAAACAGCAGGTTCGCTTCGACAAAAACCTGAAAAAGACCCCACTGTAAGATCTTAAAAAGCTGTATAACTTTGACATATTGGCTCAACTAGCCAACACTCCAGCAAGATTATCAATCTTTGAACTCCTTCGTCTCTCGAAGGAAACTATAGAAACGTTAAACGAAGCCCTAATACAAGCCAACATTTGTCTTGCACATCTTAAGAAGTCAGATGAAGAGCTTATGGCATGCCCTCAATGTCATAGTTTGATGGAAATAATTCAAAACATCACATTTACCCAGGATAATGTGCTGTTGGAAGATAATCGGCACGACCGACCTCTTTACTTTACAGGGTATGTTGACACAATAAAGCTAGATCATATTCTTATTGATCTCGGATCTGCACTCAGCATAAGTCTGAAAACTCTGCTGAATTCTTTGAATATTCCAGTCCATAGCCTCTCAGAGACGGTTACAACTATTCTAGGGTACAATTCTGGGAAGAGTAAACCATCGGGAAAGATTCACTTAAGAGTCCAAATTGGTGATCTTCGGACGAAAGTCACCTGCTATGTTGTGGCATCTGCCTCCTCGATTAGAAATTTAGGGATTTTTTTAATTTTATTGGATTAGATTACGATTAACTTTTATGATCATTAGGGTTTATACCTTAGCTCAAAAGAAGGCTACGACCACATTATGGTTGTATGAACTCTAGATAGGTTGGATAAGTATTAGATAGCTATTTCATAGTTTATTATTATTTTTAGATATTTTAGATAATTTTTAAATATTTATTTTATGAAGTTTGATATATTTTAAAGACTTCCAATATTTATTATAAGGCCATTTGGAACTATTTTGAGACAAAGTATTTTTATTTAGACTTTAGAAGGTTAAATATATTTTCTAGAATTTTTTTGGAATTTTTAGAATTTTATTTGGATTTATTTGGCTTATAATTAATTTTTAAAATCAATTTCTGAAATTATATACCCAGTCACAGGCCTAGTCAGCATTACAAGGCCCACCTGTCAGCTGCTTGGGCTGAGAGGGGCTGGCCCACCTGTCAGCTGCCAAGTGCTGAAACTGGTTTAGGCTTGGCTGAACCCAAGCTGATTTGCCATCGGACCGCTCATCCTTTGAGCGGGGCCGTCCGATGTGTGCCACGTGTCACGAGCCACAGCTCAACCGGCTCAAGGCTGCCCGGCTCTGTATATATATATATATATATATATATATATATATATATATATATATATATATATATATATATATATTAAAATATATATATATATATATATATATATATATATATATATATATATTTATATATATATATATATATATATATATATATATATATTTTAATATATATATATATATATATATATTTATATATATATATATACATATATATATATTTTAATATATATATATATATATATATATATATATATATATATATATATATATTTATATATGTGTGTGTTAAGAGTAAATCCAGAAACCCTATATTCTTAAGCCGATTTTGAGAGGATTGATCTCGGAGAATTCCTCGACTTCCCGAGGCGATTGCGGACAGCCCCGACTCGGATTCATGCGCCATTTTTTTATTGGATTCGTATTAAGGTAAAATTTCAAAATTTATAATTTATTTTTGAATATTTTGCTTCTAAATTTTTGTGGAATTATTTTAGTTTTGCTTGTCCAAAACTTAATACGGCACACGGTTTTCGAGATCCCGAGTGATCCCGAACCTGATTCGCGCGATCCGTTTGAAGTTTTGGAAAGCTAATATGACGATATTTGACATATAATTTTTCCAGAATTTTATAAGTTTGTTTTCTATTTTATTTATAAAGTTAAACTCAGATTTGATCGGTAAATCACCATTTTGGTCACGGTTAGCCATAGCGGCAATATCTTTTGACCAAAGTGTGATTTTGTGGCAGGTCGATTCCAGTACACTCATGGCACTAAAATCTACCAAGTTGTACTTTCCAAATCTTCAGTTCATGATGTTTGACTAGATAGTAAACGACATGCCTCGATTTACGTGCCATGGTTTCCAAAATTGGAAACATGACTTTCTATAACGAAACTTCCTTGTTTAAGTTCTATTTTAGATTATATTAGATTAAATTAAGTTTTTAGATGATTTATTTTAGAATAAAATAGAATTAGTTATGTTAAACCATTAGCCACTTTCTAGGATTTTTAGAGTGGGATTTTCATAATCTAACTTATGATTATTTATGTGACGGGGTAGATTGGTCTACGACGTTTGAGTTGTGTCTTCATCATCTAGCAGAGCAAGGCAAGTATCACTATGACCTATGTTGCCTTTATTTTATGTTGCATGTTATTTTTTTCCCTTAAACTGTTAGTCTTATCGTTTTTATAGATGTGCACGAGAGTTATACTTAATATCATGGTCATACATGTTCACTTACTGCTTTCGTCCAATATTTAACGTTCACTATTTAAAGTTAAAGTTAATGTTAAAGAGATCATGTTTACTTGTGAGAGAGTTGGGAGGGGGAATACAACTAGTATGCATGTGGTCTACGCAATGTACAAGTTTTTCCCAATGTCAATGTTAGTAGCAGTCGTTGCACCTCATGTACCAACTGCCAGATGTTTTAACCCATCCATGTGCGGAACACTTGTATTATTAAAATAATACACATGATTTGATTCATGTTGACATATTGTCCAGTAGTTTATCTTATATTCGTCGTTCTCTTATATTGTCTTCGTGTCTTAATTATACCTTTAACTGTTCCATGTCATAATTGTACTCTCAGCTATTTTCCAATGTATAGTGGTCTCTTTTGTATCATGTGATATTCATCATTTCATTATTGCTGTTCTGCGTGCTTGTATATTATATTGTGTAGTGTAGTGTTATGGTGACTTTGCTCCAATCCTGACTGGATAACTATTTTTCTGCTTTAGATGACGTGGTTTGCCCTATGGTTTATGGTGCATATCTTGGTGACACTGACGTTACCAATGTGCCAGTTGCTTCTTCTAATACGGAGTAGCATATTTCTTTCTTATGCCTTTTCATGTTATTCTTGGCTAGTGAGCTTAGCGAACTTTAGTTTAAGTTATTTTATATTTATTTTAGCGAGTTTGTTCTCGAGACTATTTTGAGTTGTAGTGGATATTTCTTTAAATTATTTATTCAGACTTGAGTTTAATTTTAAGTTATAACTTAGTTGTGGATGATAAATGCGAACTGTGTACTTGTATGGATAATATTTCTCAAAGACAGCGTACTACCGCCGATACTGCGACGTAGGCTGTGCTTGGACACGTACTCGCATCCCAAAAGCGGTTGTGGATTGTGACAAGTTTTTATGGCGGCCCATACAGGTCAGGTTTTGCATAAGGTTGCGAACTCACGGTTAGTACTTCAACTTAGTTGTACTAGCTGTGAGCCTGCGAATAGAACTGAAGATAGGATTTAGAATAATTTTAGGAGAGATTCACATCATCCACAGATAGAATTAGGCTCTTAAGGATCTCTTTCGCATGCCTTTATACGTTATTGATCTCTATCTTGACTCCAATTGCTCATTGATTTGCATCATGTTTGAATCTTCCTGCCATCTAATGATTTTCCTTATTTGCAGCCAATGGATTCTCAGGACAAGAACATCGTTCCCCTGAACACCCCATCAACTACAGGTGGATCTTTCGCGAGCGGGACCCTATCGACACATGGAGGTCAGTTTACTTATCTGGGAGAGACGTCACAGCCGCAGACCTCGAGATTTTACCGAGACAACATTCCACCACCTCCACAGTTTTCTCCGCAGACTCCACCACCAGCACTTTTTCTGCCTCCAGCACATGTTCTACCTCCAGTACCAGTTTTGCCTCCAACACCCGTACTAGACAAAGCTACGCTCCTTGGTATCTTCCAGCAACTCATCGCATCTCAGACGGAGCAGGCAAACATCTTCTATGATTCCCTGGAAGAGGTTCTTCAGACTAGAGATGCCCTCCAACTGCGCCCAGGAACTTCTAAGGACTTTATGGACCTCAGGCCCAAGGAATTCTATGGGACAGAAGAGATTATTTATGTTTATAAGTGGTTAGAGAACGTGGAGTAATTTCTTCGAATGGCTCGAGTTTCTGAAGACCTGAAGATCAAGTCGGTCAGCATGCAGCTTTTCGACATCGTCCGGACATGGTATAGAGATGAGCCCCGACTTTCTGTACCAGATGTGACGTGGGCAGAGTTAAAGGAGTTATTCAAGAAGAAGTTCTACCCCGACGTAGCTCGAAAGGCGTTAGTGAGTCAGTTCTAGAGTCTAGAGCTGGGAATCTCACCGTCGACGAGTACACCTTAGAGTTTTCTTGCCTCAGCCACTTCACAAAGAGCATGGTCAACACCCCTGAAAGCAAGGCTCGAAGGTTCAAGAAAGGATTATCTCACGAGATTCGCCTAGCCATCGCCACCAGTCGAGCCACTACCTACGAAAAGATCTTGAAGATCGCACAAGCAGTAGAGGAAGAGCTAAGTCGTAAGTCGAAGAGAGACCGAGATGCCTACGGAGGAGGTAGCAGCCAATTAGGATCGGCAAAACATCCAAATGTTCCTGAGAAGACTTCACCACAACATTATCACTTGTAGCCTCGTTCCCAGCAGCAGTAGTTCCAAACTTTTGGTAGAGCCCCAACACCACAGCAACAGAATCAACCCAAGGCTAGCTATCATTTTGTTGAAAAGAAGGGCATATTTAGGAGAATTGTAGGGTGCCACTAGGACTTTGCTTACATTGTGGATCACCCAATCATAGAGTGAAAGATTGTCCCATAGCTCCTCCTTTACCCACCAATAGACCAACCCAGAACCAACAGTTCGGAGGATCACCCCACCAAGGATAAGGACAACCATTTTTGGCTGTAGCACAACCCTAAGACGAAGGTAACATGTATAGATTTTCTTAAAACCTTTGTTGTTACAATTGATAATTAAGTTACATGCTTAGTACACCTTAGTGGGCTGTAGATATTATTAAGTTTAGCTTCTATTTGATTTACCTTTGAACAATGACCATTCCAAGACTTACCCTAACAAATATTATTAGATTATCATAGAAGATTGCTTGCATATATTACTATATTTATATAAACTTATGTGTTTGAGTTTTGAGGACAAAAATACTTTTAAGGAGGATAGTATGTGGCATCTGCCTCCTAGATTAGAAATTTAGGGATTTTTTTTCAATTTTATTGGATTAGATTACTAACTTTTATGATCATTAGGGTTTATACCTTAGCTCATAGGACGGATGTGACCACATTATGGTTATATGAACTCTAGATAGGTTGGATAAGTATTAGATAGCTATTTTATAGTTTATTATTATTTTTTGATAATTTTTAAATAATTATTTTATGAAGTTTTATATATTTTAAAGACTTTCAATATTTATTATAAGTCCATTTGGGACTATTTTGAGACAAATTATTTTTATTTAGACTTTAGAAGGTTAAATATATTTTCTAGAATTTTTTTGGAATTTTTAGAATTTTATTTGGATTTATTTGGCTTAAAATTGATTTTCAAATCAATTTCTGAAATTATATACCCAGTCATAGGCCCAGTCAGCATTGCAAGGCCCACATGTCAGCCGCTTGGGCTGAGAGGGGCTGGCCCACCTGTCAACTACCAAGTGCTGACTGTGCATGGCCAAATTAAGAAACTGGCTTGGGCTTGGTAGAACCCAAGTCGCTTCGCCATCAGACCGTTCATCCTTTGAGCGGGTGTCACTCCCGTTTCCCGTTGTACGTATCTTCAGTATGCGTATACAGATTTCTGACATTTATCAGGTGGACCATAGTTAGACTTGTCTTGCTTAGCCTAGTCTTGGTTTAATCTTGACTTGGTTTATTTGATTTGGTTGGCTCAATTTGACTTGGTTTAGCTTGCTTGGTTTATTTTGGTTTGGTTTGAGATGGTGAGGCTTACTATATAAGTCAACTCCACTCTCTCTCCTTCATTTATTTCCTATTAACTCTTCTTCTTCTCCATTAAAACCTCTCCTGTCACGACCCGCACCCACTGTTAGGGTATAAGAACGTAACAACGCCCAGCCTACGCCGCAGTGTCGACGGTACAACACTGTCCTAGGTCTCGTATATCTAACAGTATAAGGCTAAGCAGTTTATACTCCCTGAATGGGGGTGACAAAGCAGAATGTAAACTCAATCACATCTAAGGTAGGGCATAATGGAAGATAGATAAAACATGAAATCCAAAATAAATACAGCAGATAGAAGTCTAAGTGTCTAAGATACACAAACCCAGAAATACGTCTCAAAGCTCAAATACAGTAATCCATAAAGTAAATACAACTCCAGACAACTGAAAATAGCTAACTAAACAACCTCTAATGTGTCTCCTCTAGGCTAGCAGGCAACCTCCAAGCTATCTGTAAAATTTATCAACAGGTCCAGTCAGGACAGGAGCGAGCACAATACATCTCAACAAGTCATAACAGGAAAGGAAATGTAATCATGCTAGAGAATAAAATACAGGATCTGAAGAAATAGCATAATGTAAAAGAGAGACTGTAAGTAAATATCTATGATATATATAAAGAGAGACAGTGCTAGTGATTTAGAGTACAGACGAACATGTGAATGGCTTAGGACTGATTCATGACTACACTAAGAGTGGTTCATGACTACACTACTTTGGATATTTATTCACATGACCATTCATACTCCCCCGTACCCCAATCAATACATAAGGATCCAGTCAAGTTACGTTAAGATTCATGACTAAACTACTACCCGTATAGGGTGATTCATGAATTGATTCGGGAAGGCTCGATGATCATGAGGGTACATGAGTCACTAGCTGATTCCCGAAGATTCATGATGGTAGAAGCATATGATACGTGATGTAAGTGAAACACACATAACCAAAGTATCTGATGCTCCCGAGAGGGATAACATCTCATGAAGGGATCCATATAGTACCAATCCGTGTTACCAACGTGTCAGCATCAAGTAAGATAGTCTAAAGCAGGAAATATAATCCTAAACATGATATGAAATGATCAGAGAATGTACTCGCCTGATAACCTGAACAGCTGATAGGTATAGGGGTCCAACTGAAGCCATAGAGTCCTATTTAAAGCAACACAGGTTACAAGGTGTTCAAGTTGTAATAAATGAAACTCTACAAGCAATCTATATTATTCTAGGTTCTTCTAAGTCAAAACACACTAGGTCAACTCCGATCAATAATCTAGTCATAGTAGGTCAAGTGTTGACTTATAGTTGACTTTGGGTCAACTGGTCAACTCTGGTCAACGGGGTAAATTCTCGTCTAATTATTAAAGATATAAAGTGTACTTCGTTATTCGTACGTCGAAACTTACGACACGTAAATCGAGATAAGAAGATCAATGGTAAGGTTGATAATCTTATTATAGTGATCCACGTGTTCATCTTGTCAATTTCAGCGATGTGAGATCACTGGAATTGACTGATCTCAGTTTCGTTGTACTAATCCCGAAATACGAACATTATAAGAATTAATTATTAATTAATTATAAAAAGGCTAAACTCAGAGAAACTATTAACAAACATTGTCGGACGATGAAAAAAACATCGCCAACGTGTCCAGAATGGTCAAATTAGCTAGGATAGCCTACCCATCGGTCCAATTTGGATACAAGGGCAAAAATGTAATTTCAGGTCAAAACGGTGTCCGTGTCGGAGCCATTTTGCACCGAAAAATGTGCAACAAAATAAGTCTATAAAATATAACAAATTATATGTCCACGAAACCAGAATGACGATACGAACCCAACGGTATCTCCAGAATTGGATTCCGTTGACCTAATCTCAATTTGGTCCGTTGATCAGAACTTGGAATTCCGGTTTGTACGGAAATGCGTGCCGGAGACAATGTTCTCAAAACTCAGCAAACTACAAGTCAACGATTCCAGAATGACGATACGAACTCAACGGTATATCCAGAATTGGATTCCGATGAGCCGATCTCAAAATGACCCGTTGACCCGGATATTGGTATCCGACTTGCACCGAAATGCGTGCCGGATCCAACGTCCACCAAAACCTAGCAAATTATATGTCAACGAGTCCAGAATAACGATACGAACTCAACGGTATATCCGAAATTTGATTCTGATGAGCCGGCGTCAAAAAGTCCCGTTGACCCAGAATGTGGGACCCACTTTGCACCGAAAAACGTGTCAGGGCCCACGTTCTCCAAATCTAACAAATTTTATATAAAAACATGCCAGAACGATGCCACGAGTCTAATGGTGGTGTCAGAAATGAAATCTGGAGTCCCGTGTTCAAAAATGGAATTTTACAAGTTAGAAATTACGAATTCAGACGGCCAACTTTGGCGTGGAATTCAACCAATCAAACAAGCTCACAATGAAACGAAACTGGAGGAATAGCAAGAGGGTTATACCAGCTTCACACAAGAACTAGTAGCACGCCAAACGGATCTACGGTGGAGGAGATACAAGCTGACGAAGTTGGCCCCGCAAAACTGTCCAAATTTAATACAATTTAAACGGTCAACTTGGTGGCCGGTTTTGATGTATCAAACGATAAAATTAACGGACAAAAATAGATAGGAGTGAAGGTGGATATACCGAGATTGTGACGGAGCGAAGAAATCGTCGATCCAACGGTCAGATTTCCAGAAAAATGTGCGCGAAGTCGCTGCGACGGAGCGCCAAAATGAACTTGGTTTCGCGCGCGTCACGACGGGACTTCGTGCAAAACGCACGAATAGGCTATTCGGCCCGTCGGAGAAAAGGGTGGCGGCCACATGGTGGCTCGCCGGAGTGGGGCGCACCCGAGGGAGGTCGCCGGGGGCACAACGGCCGGCGACGGCGCGGCCAGTGCTGCCAGCGCGTGCGCGGCCTGGCGTCGTGCTGCTGCCGCTGTGCGCTGGTGCTGCTGCGACGGCGCAGCCGTGCTCGGCCAGGCCGACGGCGGTAGGGGCTGCACAGCGGTGGTCGAGATGTTGATGGTGGTGGTGGCCATGGCGTAGTGGTGGCGGTTTGGTGATCGAAATGGTGGGAATAAGTGGTGATGGTGATGATGTTATGAAGAGGAGGAAGAAGGAGGAGGAGAGGTTGTGTGGTGAGGTCGGCCGACGACCAGGCCGGGGGTGGCCGGAGCCACGTCCAGTGGAGGTCGGGCAGAGGAGGAGAGGGAGGTGAGGTGGTGCAATGGTGGTGGTGGTGTTAAAGTTGCTGTTGGTGTTGTGTACAAAAAGTTAGAAAGAGAGAGAAGAGCAATAATTAAAATAAGAGGGAGAGAAAAGTTGTCCCATAAATTTTAGGGCCGGCCACATGGCCATGGGGTGTGGGAAAAAATTGATGTAGGGAAATTGGATTGATAGGATTAATTTGGGGAATCAAATGGCTAGAATTTATTTGTAGGAAAAAAATAGGTTATTCCTATAGGATTAAATCAACAGAAATTTGCACTCAGTATTTAGAATAGAAAGCAAGGTAGTGAATATTATTTTTTTTGGACACGAAAAATGAGAGTGTCACGATGGAGGGTAGGACGAAGCTGGACTGGACTTGGTGGAGCCGGATTGGGTCAAAATCAGGCATTACGCAATAATCGAATTAAAAAATTTGGTATCGATGATCATGGGTAAATAAGTAGCACATGGGGATTCCAATAAATGGGACACAAGTGTCGGACGGGTAGTAGGCTCAATGTGGGCCATGTCCATAGTTGGGGCTGACAGGTTTTGGTCGACAGGGGACCCACAAATCAAGTTGGAAGATAAATGTGACACCGTGGGGTGAAATAAAATCGGGTCACGTGTCGAGAAATTTGTGTGAAGCAAATGGAGCACAAAATGACGTGTCTGAGTGGGACACGAAGGTCATGGGTGACGAGCGTCTCGAGTAGATCATGTATGAGAAGTTGGTTTCAAGAAACTTACTGGTCATGCGCTCCCAAATTAAAAGTCACGGTAACGTGCTAATAATGATCAAGGAAAAGAGTGGGAAAATAAATTAATGATCAAATGGTGTAAATCGACCCGAAGTTGTGCGAAGCAAAAAGAGTACAAGGGAACAAGTTTGGATAGGACACTATATACCGTCATGAAGGCAATCATGTCCACTTCAAAGCTCATGAAGAAGATTTCCAGAGTTGAACATCCCTGACACTCCAAATATCAAAGGCACGGAAAAGTACACTTAAGGAAAAATAACAGAATAAATTATTTATTAAAACTAAATCGATCAGAAAAAATTTTAAAAAAAATCAACCCGAATTTCAGGGTGCTCACATCCTACCCACCTTATAAAAATTTCGTCCTCGAAATTAAAATGTCCATACTCCTTCTAGGTCAAACCCCCACAATCAAAGTCCCAGAACTTAAACAAATCATACCAGCAAAAGGACGACATACCGGGTCATGGCATATGGTGGCAGTGAAAGTCTCATATAGGTATACTAGTCATGTTAACCGAAACGGTCATAGGGTAGCAAAACACACAAGCAGTCTAGGGTGTTAAACCAGAAAAGACACAGAAATAACAAATCATCAAAACTGTAAGACAGCCTACCATCCTATGTGAAAACTGGCACTTATCATAAAAATAAGGAAGGGTAACTACCAATCATCTATAAGGGTTCAGAAAAATCAAAGTTAAAGAATGAAAGTCACTTGCATGGAAATCCAATCACAATATATATTAAGAATATTTAGTTTCGATACGATCTAAGTTGATCAAAGTGGAGAAATCATGATTTAGGCAATATGGAGGACAGGTTTTTAACAAAGTCCGAGAATGAGCATACAAGGATGGGGATTCGGGTCGTAATCAAATTTAAGTCATTTGAATACAACCCAAGATAAGAAAAGATAATCGAAGTTGATTTGGTCGTATTTAAGAAAACTAGGATTCAGTGATATTGAAAACCCTTTTTGAGAAAAACATGAAAAGATTTCATACGAAGTCAGTAAATCATCTCTCTCTAATACTATCAGTTTATCATTTGCCAAATCATATTTTTATCTCACAAGCCCCAATATGAAAATCAACTTTCATATGACTATCATCGAAATTTTATAACCTTCAGTCATCTAAACCTTTACCATGATCACCATAGACAAAATTCCAACTTCTAAAACACTTCCCACGAAGCATACCCCTCTTAATTAGATATAAACACTTATTCATTTAATCAAATTTCCAAATTCCTTCACCTTGTTTTAATTTAGATCCGAAACCTCTAAATCCAGTTTATGGAATCCTTAAACTTATTTAAATCGAGTCTCGTATTTACTAAACTCCAATACCACTATGTCACACAAATTTATTCTTATTTATAAATCAACCTTCATATTTTCTTCAACGTTCACCTTCAAATATTATCCTTTTGAATTCCACAATTTCTTCCAATCATCAAAAATAATTCCTATAACATAAAATCCTTGTATTCTCTCTGTCTCTAGTCACCCTCTTAAAATATCTAATTCAATTTTGCATAATCATTGAATACAATAAAATTCTCTTTTTCATTTCTAAATTTCCACATCGCCTCAGAGTAAATTTTTTCCCAGAATCAATAACCAAGATTTCTTAAGTTCTCAAAACTTGGTTGACCTTGAATATCTTCATTAGTTTTGAGATACATCCATGAATTATTCATAACCAACTTTTTGTGATTGTAAAATTTGATAACATTTATCCCTCGATTTTATTTCAAACCTTTACCACATCTCCATTTCAATTTTTTTTTTCACATTTGACATCCAAAATTTTGATTCCTACAAAATCATCCTATGATAACCAATTACGTCATTTCCGAACTAGATGATTTACGTCACTTCCTCAATATTTCTCAGATAAAAACGATATAAAGATTCAGGGGTTCAAGTACAGCTGACAGAATGTGATACGAGACGGAATTGATATAATCAGGACAGTTATATAAGACAAGGAATGATGGTAATAAAATATTGGCATAAAAAAATGATAAAAGAAACTGTTCTGCTTATCTGTTTGAAAGAAGGAACCATTTTGAAACTAGAGCTATAATATCAAATCCAAGATAAGTTCTAGCAAAATCATCGATTCATTTCTTTAAGAAGAAATTCATAGTAAGAAGTTACACAAGGTTCATAAAAAAAAAGCTAAACCTACTTCTAAGTTAAATAATAAGAAACAAAACAAAACAACAAATATTAATTCTTTTTTTTGAAGGACTGGAACAAAAGTAGAGAAAACATGTTCAAAAACATTTAAGGTACAAACTGATAATCATATGCGTCTATCCACAATCATGGTACTCTAAATCCTCGTCATACTAGTAAGCAAGGCTACGATAATCACAGAGTCCTCGACTTAGGCACATACCTCTAGAATCATGGTATTTAACATTTTTGCGATACCGCTAGCTTGGCTGCGAAAACCTTAAATTCCCACACCCGAAAAATATATCCAAGTCAAACTATATGTCCTTACCATGCTGGCTAATATGACTGTAGAAGACTAGATTCCATAACTTAGATGACCTAGCCCATATAATTTCATCTTGCCAAAATTAAATTAAATCGACAATGAATACCCAAAAATCAAATTAAATTTTTCAACGAACTTCAAAATTCAAAAATGAACAAAATCTATCAAATCATATAAATACAAACTCGGATGCAACAGCTAACATCAAGATTCAAACTTTAAAAATCATTCATCAAAATCAATAAATACAAACTCGATTCAACAATAATCCATCGAAATCAAATTCGACAACAGAAAGTAAAGATAAATCAAATTAGGAAAAAGAGTTTTCAAATCGGAGTTAAATAAGATTCTCAAGGGTCATCCCAGGAATCTCTCAAGAGATCCTAGCTGTGATTGAGTATCTTCAAAAATATATCCTATTCCTACTGCAGGCTGTAGTGGTATTTTAGTTCGAATACCACTACACAAACTCGACCTGCATGGGCCACCACTAAAAATGTGTCACGACCCGTACCCACTGTTAGGGTACGAGAACGTAACAATGCCCAGCCTACGCCGTAGTGTCGGCGGTGAACGTTGTCCTAGGTCTCGTACGTCTAACAGTATAAGGCTAAGGAATTTATACTCCCCGAATGGGGGTGACATAGCAGAATGTAAACTCAATCACATCTAAGGTAGGGCATAATGGAAGATAGATAAAACATGAAATCCAAAATAAATACAGCAGATAGAAGTCTAAGTGTCTAAGATACACAAACCCAGAAATACGTCTCAAAGCTCAAATACAGTAATCCATAAAGTAAATACAACTCCAGACAACTGAAAATAGCTAACTAAACAACCTCTAATGTGTCTCCTCTAGGCTAGCAGGCAACCTCCAAGCTATCTGTAAAATTTATCAACAGGTCCAGTCAGGACAGGAGCGAGCACAATATATCTCAACAAGTCATAACAGGAAAGGAAATGTAATCATGCTAGGGAATAAAATATAGGATCTGAAGAAATAGCATAATGTAAAAGAGAGACTGTAAGTAAATATCTAGGATATATATAAAGGGAGACAGTGCTAGTGATTTAGAGTACAGACGAACATGTGAATGGCTTAGGACTGATTCATGACTACACTAAGAGTGGTTCATGACTACACTACTTTGGATATTTATTCACATGACCATTTATACTCCACCGTACCCCAATCAATACACAAGGATCCAGTCAAGTTACGTTAAGATTCATGACTAAACTACTACCCGTATAGGGTGATTCATGAATTGATTCGTGAAGACTCGGTGATCATGAGGGTACATGAGTCACTAGCTGATTCCCGAAGATTCATGATGGTAGAAGCATATGATACATGATGTAAGTGAAACACACATGACCAAAGTATCTGATGCTCCCGGAAGGGATAACATCTCATGAAGGAATCCATATAGTACCAATCCGTGTTACCAACGTGTCAGCATCAAGTAAGATAGTCTAAAGCAGAAAATATAATCCTAAACATGATATGAAATGATCAGAGAATGTACTCGCCTGATAACCTGAACAGCTGATAGGTATAGGGGTCCAACTGAAGCCACAGAGTCCTATTTAAAGCAACACAGGTTACAAGGTGTTCAAGTTGTAATAAATGAAACTCTACACGCAATCTATATTATTCTAGGTTCTTCTAAGTCAAAACACTCTAGGTCAACTCCGATCAATAATCTAGTCATACTAGGTCAAGTGTTGACTTATAGTTGACTTTGGGTCAACTGGTCAACTCTGGTCAACAGGGTAAATTCTCGTCTAATTATTAAAGATATAAAGTGTACTTCGTTATTCGTACGTCAAAACTTACGACACGCAAATCGAGATAAGAAGATCAATGGTAAGGTTGATAATCTTATTATAGTGATCCATGTGTTCATCATGTCAATTTCAGCGATGTGAGATCACTGGAATTGACTGATCTCAGTTTCATTGTACTAATCCCGAAATACGAACATTATAAGAATTAATTATTAATTAATTATAAAAAGGCTAAACTCAGAGAAACTGTCAACAAACATTGTCGGACGATAAAATAAACATCGCCAACGTATCCAGAATGGTCAAATTAGCTAGGATAGCCTATCCATCGGTCCAATTTGGACACAAGGGCAAAAAGGTAATTTCAGGTCAAAACGGTGTCCGTGTCGGAGCCGTTTTGTACCAAAAAATGTACAAGAAAACAAGTATATAAAATATAACAAATTATATGTCCACGAAACCAGAATGACGATACGAACCCAATGGTATCTCCAGAATTGGATTCCGTTGACCCGATCTCAATTTGGTCCGTTGACCAGAACTTGGAATTCTGGTTTGCACGAAAATGCGTGCCAGTGCTAATGTTCTCAAAACTCAGCAAACTATATGCCAACGAGTCCAGAATGACGATACGAACTCAACGGTATATCCAGAATTGGATTCCGATGAGCCGATCTCAAAATGACCCGTTGACCCGAATATTGGTATCCGACTTGTACTGAAATGCATACCGGATCCAACGTCCACCAAAACCTAGCAAATTATATGTCAACGAGTCCAGAATAACGATACGAACTCAACGGTATATCCGGAATTGGATTCCGATGAGCCGGCGTCAAAAAGTCCCGTTGACCCAGAATGTGGGACCCACTTTGTACCGAAAAACGTGCCAGGACCCACGTTCTCCAAATCTAACAAATTTTATATGAAAATATGCCAGAACGACGCCATGAGTCTAATGGTGGTGTCAGAAATAAAATCTTCAAAAATAGAATTTTACAAGTTGGAAATTATGAATTCGGACGGCCAACTTTGACGTCGAATTCAACCAATCAAACAAGCTCACAATGAAACGAAACTGGAGGGATAGCAAGAGGGTTATACCAGCTTCACATAGGAACTGGTAGCACGCCAAACGGAGCTACAGTGGCAATTTAAACGGTCAACTTGGTGGCCGATTTTGATATATCAAAGGATAAAATTAACGGACGAAAATTGACAGGAGTGAAGGTGGATATATTGAGATTGTGACGGAGCAAAAAAATCGCCGATCCAATGGTCGAATTTCCGAGAAAACGCGTGCGAAGTCGCTGCGACGGAGCGCCAAAATGAACTTGGTTTCGCGCGCGTCACGGCGAGACTTCGTGCAAAACGCACGAATAGGCTATTCGGTGCGTCGGAAAAGAGGGTGGCGGTCACATGGTGGCTCACCGGAGTGGGGCGCACCCGGGGAGGGGTCGTCGGGGGTACGATGGCCGGCGACGGCGCGGCCAGTGCTGCCAGCGCGCGCGCGGCCTAGCGCCGTGATGCTGCCGCTGTGCGCTGGTGCTGCTGCGACGGTGCGGCCGTGCTCGGCCAGGCCGGCGACGGCGGGGGCTGTACAGCGGTGTTCGAGATGTTGATGGTGGTGGTGGCCATAGCGTAGTGGTGGCGGTTTGGTGATCGAAATGGTGGGAAGAAGTGGTGATGGTGATGATGTTATGAAGATGAGGAAGAAGGAGCAGGAGAGGTTGTGTGGTGAGGTCGGTCGACGCCAGGCTGGGGGTGGCCGGAGCCACGGCCAGTGGAGGTCGGTCAGAGGAGGAGAGGGAGGTGAGGTGGTGCAATGGTGGTGGTGTTAAAGTTGTTGTTGGTGTTGTGTACAAAAAGATAGAAAGAGAGAAAGAAGAGCAATAATTAAAATTAGAGGGAGAGAAAAGTTGTCCCATGAATTTTAGGGCCGACCATATGGCCATGGGGTGTGGGAAAAAATTGATGTAGGGAAATTCGATTGATAGGATTAATTTGGGGAATCAAATGGCTAGAATTTATTTGTAGGAAAAAAAATAGGTTATTCTTATAGGATTAAATCAACAGAAATTTGCACTCAGTATTTAGAATAGAAAGCAAGGTAGTGAATATTTTTTTTTTTGGACACGGATAATGAGAGTGTCACGATGGAGGATAGCACGAAGCTGGGCTGGACTTGGTGGAGCTGGATTGGGTCAAAATCAGGCATTACGCAATAATCGAATTAAAAAATTAGGTATCAATGATCATGGGTAAATAAGTAGCACATGGAGATTCCAATAAATAGGACACAAGTGTCGGACGGGTAGTAGGCTCAATGTGGGCCATGTCCATAGTTGGGGCTGACAAGTTTTGGTCGACAGGGGACCCATAAATCAAGTTGGAAGATAAATGTGACACCGTGGGGTGAAATAAAATTGGGTCACGTATCGGAAAAGTTGTGTGAAGCAAATGGAGCACAAAATGACGTGTCTGAGTGGGACACGAAGGTCATGGGTGACGAGCGTCTCGAGTAGATCATGCATGAGAAGTTGGTTTCAAGAAACTGACTGGTCTTGTGCTCCCAAATTAAAAGTCACGGTAACGTGCTAATAATGATCAAGGAAAAGAGTAGGAAAATAAATTAATGATCAAATGGTCTAAATCGATCCGAAGTTGTGCAAAGCAAAAAGAGTACAAGGGAACAAGTTTGGATGGGACACTATATACCGTCATGAAGGCAATCATGTCCACTTCAAAGCTCATAAAGAAGATTTCCAGAGTTGAACATCCCTGACGCTCCAAATATCAAAAGCACAGAAAAGTACACTTAAGGAAAAATAACAGAATAAATTATTTATTAAAACTAAATCAATCAGAAAAAATTTAAAAAAAATCAAACCGAATTTCAGGGTGCTCGCATCCCCCCCTCCAAAGGCAAGTGCTAGCTTGCTTCATTGAGGAACTCCATTTTTGTTGTTCTATTATCTTCCCTACATGATTCTAAGGCTATTTAGTACTTGGTATTTTTGGTTTTGAAGGATTAGTTTTTGTAGATCTAAGTTTATGTAAAACTTGATTTTCTTGGGTTTTGATCTCTCAAATTTCATTATTTTCAAGTTTTAATTGTTCCATGTTATAGAGAATTCAATTTTACTCAAGTTAGACCTTTGAAAACCCAGATTTCAATTTGTTTTGAGTGATTTATGATCTTGAGAAGTTCATGGGTTCAATGAACTTGTGCTCTCGGGTTTGGGAAGAAGCACAATGTTGGACGCATAGATTTGTTATGCGCCCACTGCACGCTTCCTTGGGAGCATAACCATATGTATGCGCCCAAGTCTTCCTTACTCCCTCTAGTAGACGCATGGCCCCAAGGCCCTTCCTGGCTTGGGCGTATAGTTTTGTATGCGCACAAGTGCACCATGTCTCCTTCCTTGGGAATATAGACCCTGTCATGCGCACACTTGTCATTAAGTTAGTCTCTTGACTTTCTCCAAGACACCCTGACTCCACCCTGTGGGCGCATAGCTCCAGGCGCATGCCTTCCTAAAACCATTGTCTCTCTATGATACCCCCTGCCTCACTCATGTATGTGGACGCATAGACCATGCACCCTGCCTCACTCATGTGGGCGCATGCATGTGGGTGCATGCCCATAGACGCATATCCTTGGGCGCATGCCACTCTCAGCACATTCATTTTTGGGTGCATGCTCTTCATGACACCCCATGGTCCTTAGTGTGAATTGTGACTTTGTTTGTACCCTTTACTTGACTAAGTCCTATAATGTTATTTTCCATGTTGCACATATACTCTGAGCTCTAAACACAATCTTGGTGTGGCACGTACACTCTCTAACGACTCCTTGATAGTGACCCGTCGTGGTGCACTTACATGAACACGACATGACAATGTGACTTTACATGATAACTCTTGATAGTGACCCATCGTGGTGCACTCTTGACCAGCAACTTTGACATGATAATTCTTGATAGTGGTCCGTCGTGGCACACTCTTGACATGATAAGTAATATGACATGGCATGATAATCTTGAACGCTGATGTGACAACTACCTGGACTTGTGTCACGACCCGCACCCAGTATAAGGTCACGCGAAGTGGGTACGTCCAGCCTACGCCGCAGTGTCGGCGGTAGAACGTTGTCCTAGGTCACCACATCTAACATAATGTGAATATGCTTCAAAAGGAGAACAATATATAAAGTACAACTCAATCACCATATCTAAGATGGAATAGAAGATAAGATAATCTCGATAAAGAATCACAAATATGAATAATAAGTCTCGGTATAAACCACACCATAAAAAATATATCAAATGTCTCATAAGCTAGATAATAAGATAAGTCTAGACTAAGCTAATGGCAAGTCCTCAGCGACTGATGGATCCTCCTGAGGGTCCAGGTCACCTGTGTCAACTAGGCCTGCTCCATAGTAAGTATCGCAGCAATCTTCATCATCTGTAATATTTTCAACAGGTCCAGTCAGGACAGGAACGAATACATATCTCTCACACAGTTCATAACATGAAAAGAAAATATGAACAAGCTATAGAATAATATACATGAAATGCAGTAAAAAAATAGTAGAGAGACTGTAAAAAGAAGAACATAATATAGTGGAAATAGATATACATGATATAGTTAAGAAAAACTAAACTAACTACGTAATTCAGAGCACATGTTTGGTTATGTAAACATGTGTAGGTTATACATGACTTAAATCTAATTTGGAGTTGTACATGATAATGGTGTTGATCACATAACCAAATAAATACTCTCTCTGCCCCAATCACTACACAAAGATCTGTCCAGGTTATGTTATTGCACATGAAAGGTAGTGTCTCACATGGAGGATCAGTCCATATGAACCAACTGGTTTATACATAAAATGCTCACATGATCATGAGTGTACATGAATGTCACATGAGTATACATGAATAAATACGAATACAAGGAGTAGACGATGCACATGATAAAGTATATGAGCACAATATACCCGATGTATCCGAGGGGATAACATCACATGAAGAGATCCATATAGAACTAATCCGTGATAACATCATGACAGCATCAAGTAAACTAGTCTATAACAAGTGAATATGTCCAAACAAGTATGAAACGGTCAAAGAATTTACTCGCCTGATAATCCAAGCTACTGATGAGGAAATGTAACTGAACTGGAGTGATGTAATCCTATTTAAAATAACCATAAGTCATAACATGGTCTAAAATATCATAAGAAAGGTCTACAATGCAATTCTACATAATACTAGGTCCTTCCAGGTCAAAGTCAACCCTTGGTCAACTCTAGTCAAACTTGGTCAACTCTGGTAAAACCTGGTCAATGGTAAGTCAACTAGTCCCTTTACTAATTTTTAGGTCAAACACAAGTTATCAAGTCATTCTAAGCTCGTTTGACTCGATTTGGATCAAGTTTGACCCAAAGTTGACTTTTGTCAACTTGCTAATCAACTCGGCCAATCTAGGCTTATTGGGTCAATCCTAAACTGACTCATTACTCCCTAGGTTACACTCAATAGCAAACACATTTATATATACTTATATATACTCATTCGTTCAAGATAATATACATACATACATACATACATACATATATATATATATATATATATATATTTTTTTTACATACATATATATATATATATATATATATATATATATATATATATATATATATATATATATATTAAAAATATATATATACACACACACACACACACATACATACATGCATAGATATCTACCTAAGCTTGTAAAGAGGGGAAAAGAAGAGGGGGGTGTGTGTATCGAGTGAGGACTGTCATGGGGCTAAAACTGAGAATAAAACACAATACTCTCAGCTATCTACATATATATATATATATATATATATATATATATATATATATATATATTAAACATAGTCATGGATCTAAATACAATCAAGATCAAATCAACTAACCAATGTAACTTCAGAATTGAAATCGATATTCATATAATGTATATGTAGCTCCCCTTCCCGGAAATTTTTTGAAATATTTACTTATCTATTTATTTGATTTAAATGAGGATTTTAGAATTTTATAAATATTTATTTAGTTAATTATTACGGTAGATGATTTTAGCGATGGTTGAGTTTTGAAGTACTAGACGACTAGGATTTGTGGCACGGGAGATGTAGCAGTGTGCCTTGACTAGTGTACTAGCCATGCCTGGGGATACATAGCCATAGGGATGTCGTAACTAGGAAAACCAGGCCAAGTTATGACATGACCATTATAAATAGTTAATTATTCATTATTAATATTATTTGATGTTTAAGTGACCCGGTCGTACCGAACTAGTCAAACTGGACTCGAACTGAGCCCAAGCCCACGTAGTCGGGTAGTATGTTCAGAGACGACCATATAGAGGTATGTTGTATTGGCATTCTACCTTAGTGATTTAGAAAGCAATTTGGAAACGATTGTTGTATATATATACGTATTGTATGTGCTTGTCATTAGGAATAATATTTTATTTAGTAATATAGTAAATATTTCTCCTTAAACATATATGTTGGATTTTATGGCGATTATCTAGGTTATATATATATAGAAGTGTATTTAACGCATATGGAAAATAGGGCTTTTATATACCTATATAATATCATCGTATTTTATTGGTGCGATTTTTGGTATAAAATTAAGAATTAAATTTCTAAATATTAATTATACTAAATATTTATTGCACGTATTTGTGGTATGTTTGTATATATCGTATATGTGTATATGTGTCCGTATAAGTTATATTGGTAGCTTATATTAGAATTGTAGTATACATGTACATGTCATATACATATATGTATACGTGTGTATGTGTATGTATATATACGTATATTATGTGTGTGTGTGTATGTGTACATATAAATATATATATATACGCGTATGTATAGATAAAAATATACAAGTATTAAAATATATATAAAAGTATTAGAAAGAGAAGAAAAATAAATAGGAAGCAGTAGCATCCCGAGCAATCACAGCCTGGGCCAAACCGAGCCGGCCCACAGCAGGACAGGCCAGCCCAAGCTGCAGCAAAGCACCCATGGCCAATTCCCAGCCCGAGCAAATCACCCCAAGCCGACTTGGCTGTGAACTCCTGTGGGCTGAATTGGTCATGGTATCCTATTGTTCATTTGTGTTCAGTAATAAGTTGGCCAAATTCACCCAAGTATGATTTAGTTAGTTTTCGTGTCCAGGCATCTTTCACCTTAAAAATATGTTCGGGTTCATATAAATTGTTTTAAACTCCACATGCGTACTATTTTCTATGAGACAACTTATGTACCATTTTCTTGGAGACTATACAAGTGCTACTGTGTCGAGTTTTTATAAATCTGATACACAAGGTGGCATTCCTATGTAGCAACACCCAAGCCCCCACAAAGATTGAGATCCCAAGGACCAAACAACACAGGCCTGAGCCATTCCCCACGCGAGTCCGCTCAGCCTAAATCCAAACCGAACCCCAGCGGGTGATACACGCAGCGTATATATACGTAGAAGGACGAGAGATCGAGGACCTGATCTCATAACCTCCAAAACCCTAATGAAAACCAACGCCGCCAAACCCCAGTGCTGGGCGAACCGCCCAGCGGCCGCACGCTGCCGGGGGACCACCGCCGCCGGCGCGGCAACGCCGGACCAGGCGCGCGCGCGTACGGGATGCGGACGGAACGACAGTGCACAAGCAGCAGAGGTGCCACTTTGTCGCAGGAGTTCTTCGCACACAGTGGATCAATTCCCGAACCGATTTCTCTGGTACAATCTTAATCCATACGACTTCAACCTCCTTCTTTTGGTTTGAATTTAGAAGTCTTAGGTTGCTCGATAAATCGACGCAAACCTTGTCGAAAAACCACTTGGAAATAGTTAGAAAACTGTCCCAAACACCTGTTTTGGAAGACTGTTTACGAGCAGAATACTGGCGATTTATAAAATCTACCTGAAGGCATTCGTTAACAACATATAGGGCTAGAAAACCCTTTTTACCGAAATTAATTTCGATAACCGTGCGTCGAGAAATCGGTTTCCTAATATTGATAAAAATCTGTTTTGAAAATCACGAAAACCTTCCACACGACTTGCGTCCCGCCATTTTGGGCGACGTGGTCACGAACCGAAGACATCGAAAGCTGCGTAACGGCTTCGTGGTCGTGTGGGCTTTGACGGAATTCAAATTGGTCGCGTGTGCGCGACGAATTTGATACGTATCCGTCAAAATTTCCCGTATCGTGCACTTTGCAAATTTCTCAATTACTTTGTGCACGCTCATCGGATCGAGATAAAACTTGGGCCAACAGAACCGTATCGTTTTTCTGGTCATGTATGCCAAGTTTGGTCCAATTCTGAGACCATTGACAAAATTACCGTTTTACGGGCCCTACGGTCCCACTCAACGGGCGATTTTGTGCACGGCCCGCCGGAATCCAACTCTGGACATACGGTTGGGTTCGTATCGGAAAACCGGATTCGTAGACATGTAGTTTGACGACTTTAGAGAACGTTGACTCTGGTACACTTTTCGGTGCAAAGCGGATCCAACGGCAGACATCGTTTTTGCCCGAAATTATCGTTTTGCCTCTGTGTCCAGAAATGGACTTAAGGACAGGCAATCCTAGCTAATTTGACTATTCTGAGAATGTTGGTAATATTTATTTCAGCTTTCGGAGACAGTTGTGATGACTTGGACTTTTTGACTTATTGATTGGAGTTACATTGTTGGTTCTTCGTGCAACCCCCAGGCAAGTATACCTTGCCTTTCTATACAGCTTTATTTACAGGCACTGTCTTTATTTGTTACCCAGTTTTTCTCATACTATTGATATGTATCTTTCATATCCTGTTCGTATATTTTATCATTGCTTTAGATAGTGTTCACAGTTAGCCTTGTTTCTTATTGATCGTGCCTTGATTGAGTCGTGCCTCCGTGTCTTGAACCTTGAAGCTAGCCTGCGAGTCCACACTAGGGACGAGGGTTAGTAGTAGATGCTAGCCTGCGAGTCCACATTAGGGACGAGGGTTAGTAGTATAGGGTTTACGCCTGCGAGTCCACACTAGGGACGAGGGTGATGCTAGCCTGCGAGTCCACACTAGGGACGAGGGTTAGTAGTAGATGCTAGCCTGCGAGTCCACATTAGGGACGAGGGTTAGTAGTATAGGGTTTACGCCTGCGAGTCCACACTAGGGACGAGGATTAGTAGTTGTTCAAACCTGCGAGTCCACACTAGGGACGAGGGTTTGAGTATTCGTTTCGGTTATCCATTGACATCTTGACATGAGTTCTCTAGTCCTTGTTCAGCAGTTCATTTTCGTGTAGACAGTGTATAGATTCATAATTATTCATTACTCAGTTTTACTTGTTTATCCTGTATTTTTCTCCATGCATAATAAACTGTTAGAAAGGCTCGTTTTTATGTATCTTGCTAGTCCTCTGAGGACCTGATGATCTCTTCAGGTTTAGCGACTACATGGAGTTAGTTAGCAGAGCAGGATGATAGAGGATTGCGATGTATGATACAGGTATTTGTTTGTGTTATTTCTTTATTATCTTCTCGTGCTTTTTATTCCATACCATGATATACTCTGCTTATTTATAGGCTCATATCATTCTTAGAGTCTAATCGAACAATATGCTAATGGGCTGCAGACCATGACCCATACTTGTTCATTCTTGTTTTATATGATTCGTGTGGATTGAGATATAGTTTAGATTAGATATGATACCATGACCTTGACAGCTTATACGTACTCGAGTCGGGCTGGAGTCCGCTCGATACGTAGCTGGCTTGCTCACGAGCTCGCGTCCGAAAAGTGGGTGCGGGTCGTGACAAGTTTTTGTGGTGGCCCATGCAGGTCAGAGCATATCGTATCGGTTACGTAACTGTACTGATACGAGCCTGCGACCATGACTAGACCTTAGAAATCTCAATCCACTCTGCCTTGAAAATTCTCTTAGAAATTCTCTACGCCCTTGAAAACTCCATATTTACTCTCGATTATACTCCCTTGCTTTCTGTACTATTGATTCTCGTCCCTTCCTATCTCGGAGCGACGAACGATCGTGATGTCTAGAATTCATTAGGACTCCTTAAAATATAGTATATATTGCTTGACTATTGAATATTAGTTGTTTATATATATGAGGGATTATAGGTACCATATGTCCTAGATAGTCCTGGTAGAATTTTTAGTTACTAGTTAGAAGATTATATGATTTTAGTGACCTGTGTTTCAAGGGAGTAGTGTGACCAAAGGTGGGTAGAAGTCCTCAAATATGGTTATAAAATATTTTTTTAAATTAAATTTGAGGAGATTAAGGAAATACTAAACTTTGAATTTTAAGAAATAGTTATGAATTAGAATTTCGAGGACGAAATTATTTTTAAGGTGGGTAGATTTGTAGCTCCCCTTCCTGGAAAATTTTGAAATATTTACTTATCTATTTATTTGATTTAAATGGGGATTTTAGAATTTTATAAATATTTATTTAGTTAATTATTACGGTAGATGATTTTAGCTATGGTCGAGTTTTGAAGTACTAGACGACTAGGATTTGTGGCACGGGAGATGTAGCAGTGTGCCTTGACTAGTGTACTAGCCATGCCCGGGGATACCTAGCCATAGGGATGTCGTAACTAGGAAAACCAGGCCAAGTTGTGACATGACCATTATAAATAGTTAATTATTCATTATTAATATTATTTGACGTTTAAGTAACCCGGTCGTACCGAACGAGTCAAACTGGACTCAAACTGAGCCCAAGCCCACGTAGTCGGGTAGTATGTTCAGAGACGACCATATAGAGGTATGTTGTATTGGCATTCTACCTTAGTGATTTAGAAAGCAATTTGGAAACGATTGTTGTATATATATACGTATTGTATGTGCTTGTCATTAGGAATAATATTTTATTTAGTAATATAGTAAATATTTCCCCTTAAACATATATGTTCGATTTTATGGCGATTATCTAGGTTATATATATATAGAAGTGTATTTAACGCATATGGAAAATAGGGCTTTTATATACCTATATAATATTATCGTATTTTATTGGTGTGATTTTTGGTATAAAATTAAGAATTAAATTTCTAAATATTAATTATACTAAATATTTATTGCACGTATTTGTGGTATGTATGTATATATCGTATATATGTATATGTGCCCGTATAAGTTATATTAGTAGCTTATATTAGAATTGTAGTATACATGTACATGTCATATACATATATGTATACGTGTGTATGTGTATGTATATATACGTATATTATGTGTGTGTGTGTGTATGTGTACATATAAGTATATATTATATATATACGTGTATGTATAGATAAAAATATACATATGTGTACATATGTATATATATAGGTATATGTATATTTATACTCGTATGCATACATGAATGTATATATGTATATATATACAAGTATTAAAATATATATACAAGTATTAGAAAGAGAAGAAGAATAAATAGGAAGCAGTAGCATCCCGAGCAATCACAGCCCGGGCCAAACCGAGCCGGCCCACAGCAGGACAGTCCAGGCCAAGCTGCAGCAAACCACCCATGGCCAATTCCCAGCCCGAGCATATCACCCCAAGCCGACTTGGCTGTGAACTCCTGTGGGCTGAATTGGTCATGGTATCCTATTGTTCATTTGTGTTCAGTAATAAGTTGGCCAAATTCACCCAAGTATGATTTAGTTAGTTTTCGTGTCCAGGCATCTTTCACCTTAAAAATATGTTCGGGTTCATATAAATTGTTTTAAACTCCACATGCGTACTATTTTCTATGAGACAACTTATGTACCATTTTTTCGGAGACTATACAAGTGCTATTGTGTCGAGTTTTTGTAGATCTGATACACAAGGTGGCATTCCTATGTAGCAACACCCAAGCCCCCACAAAGATTGAGATCCCAAGGACCAAACAACACAGGCCTGAGCCATTCCCCATGTGAGTCCGCTCAGCCTAAATCCAAACCCGACCCCAGCGGGTGATACACGCAGCGTATATATACGCAGAAGGACGAGAGATCGACGACCTGATCTCATAACCTCCAAAACCCTAACGAAAACCAACGCTGCCAAACCCCAGCGCTGGGCGAACCGCCCAGCGGCGGCGTGCCGCCGGGGGAAAATCGCCGCCGGCGCGGCAACGCCGGACCAGACGCGCGCGCGTACGGGACGCGGACGGAACGACAGTGCACAAGCAGCAAAGGTGCCACTTTGTCGCGGGAGTTCTTCGCACACAGTGGATCAATTCCCGAACCGATTTCTCTGGCACAATCTTAACCCATACGACTTCAACCTCCTTCTTTTGGTTTGAATTTAGAAGTCTTAGGTTGCTCGATAAATCGACGCAAACCTTGTCGAAAAACCACTTGGAAATAGTTAGAAAACTGTCCCGAACACCTGTTTTGGAAGACTGTTTATGAGCAGAATACTGGAGATTTATAAAATCTACCTGAAGGCATTCGTTAAAAACATATAGGGCAAGAAAACCCTTTTTACCGAAATTAATTTCGATAACCGTGTGCCGAGAAATCGGTTTCCTAATATTGAGAAAAATCTGTTTTGAAAATCACGAAAACCTTCCACACGACGTGCGTCCCGCCATTCCGGGCGACGTGGTCGCGAACCGAAGACATCGAAAGCTGCGAAACGGCTTCGTGGTCGTGTGGGCTTTGACGGAATTTAAATTGGTCGCGTGTGCGCGACGAATTTGATACGTATCCGTCGAAATTTTCCGTATCATGCACTTTGCAAATTTCTCAATTACTTTGTGCACGCTCATCGGATCGAGACGAAACTTGCGCCAACAGAACCATATCGTTTTTCTGGTCCTGTATGCCAAGTTTGGTCCAATTCTGAGACCGTTGACAAAATCACCGTTTTGCGGGCCCCACGGTCCCACTCAACGGGCGATTTTGTGCACGGCCTGCCGAAATCCAACTCTGGACAAACGGTTGGGTTCGTATTGGAAAACCGAATCCGTAGACATGTAGTTTGACGACTTTAGAGACCGTTGACTCTGGCACACTTTTCGGTGCAAAGCGGGTCCAAGATGGACATAATTTTTGCCCAAAATTACCGTTTTGCCCCTGTGTCCAGAATTGGACTTAAGGACGGGCAATCCTAGCTAATTTGACTATTCTGAGAACGTTGGTAATATTTATTTCAGCTTTCGGAGACAGTTGTGATGACTTGGACTTTCTGACTTATTGATTGGAGTTACATTGTTCGTTCTTCGTGCAACCCCAGGCAAGTATACCTTGTCTTTCTATACAGCTTTATTTACATGCACTGTCTTTATTTGTTATCCAGTTTTTCTCATACTATTGATATGTATCTTTCATATCCTGTTCGTATATTTTATCATTGCTTTAGATAGTGTTCACAGTTAGCCTTGTTTCTTATTGATCGTGCCTTGATTGAGTCGTGCCTCCGTGTCTTGAACCTTGAAGCTAGCCTACGAGTCCACATTAGGGACGAGGGTTAGTAGTAGATGCTAGCCTGCGAGTCCACATTAGGGATGAGGGTTAGTAGTATAGGGTTTACGCCTGCGAGTCCACACTAGGGACGAGGGTGATGCTAGCCTGCGAGTCCACACTAGGGACGAGGGTTAGTAGTAGATGCTAGCCTGCGAGTCCACATTAGGGACGAGGGTTAGTAGTATAGGGTTTACGCCTGCGAGTCCACACTAGGGACGAGGATTAGTAGTTGTTCAAACCTGCGAGTCCACACTAGGGACGAGGGTTTAAGTATTCGTTTCGGTTATCCGTTGACATCTTGACATGAGTTCTCTAGTCCTTGTTCGGCAGTTCATTTTCGTGTAGATAGTGTATAGATTCGTGCTTATTCATTACTCAGTTGTACTTGTTTATCCTGTATTTTTCTCCATGCATAATAAACTGTTAGAAAGGCTCGTTTTTATGTATCTTGCTAGTCCTCTGAGGACCTGATGATCTATTCAAGTTTAGCGACTACATGGAGGTAGTTAGCAGAGCAGGATGATAGAGGATTGCGATGTATGATACAGGTATTTGTATGTGTTATTTCTTTATTATCTTCTCATGCTTTATATTCCATACCATGATATACTCTGCTTATTTATAGGCTCATATCATTCTTAGAGTCTAATCGAACAATATGCTAATGGGCTGCAGACCATGACCCATACTTGTTCATTCTTGTTTTATATGATTCATGTGGATTGAGATATAGTTTAGATTAGATATGATACCATGACCTTGACAGCTTATACGTACTCGAGTCGGGCTGGAGTCCGCTCGATACGTAGCTGGCTTGCTCACGAGCTCGCGTCCGAAAAGCGGGTGCGAGTCGTGACAGTATACAACATATATATATATATATATATATATATATATATATATATATATATATATATATATACAATGGAGATATATATAACATTATTTGTATATATGTATACATAGAGATATAAGGGCTATATATATAATATATGATAGAAAACTTAAATGTTAAATTAGAGATCAATACCAACAAGTCCAGAACCTAATTAACCTATTATAAACTCAGAAATTATAACTAAATTATCAGGAAATCAAATTATGATAAAAATCCATTCAATAAATATATAGTCGAAACCCGAAAACTCAACTCGAGACCCAAATTGCAAAGTGCCCAACTAGAACCCGTGAAACTTGGCAAACACGAAGGTGTCTATGTGTATGACGTGCTCGAGTACTCTCGGGGTCGAACTCATGTCCGTATCGTGTCCACGGAGTGCATATCGGAAAACCGGATACACGTGTCGGAACGTGTACATGCACGTGCGTTTCGCCCGATTGAACGTCACACGCACAACGAGAAGTCTCGTGCTCGTGCACATAGCTAGATAGGGTCCCGACTATGTCTAGGGTATACTGACACGACACCATGTCGTATCTACGCGACACAGGACACGCGGATCCCGTGCGGCCTTTGCTCGCACGTACGTGCGTGCCCGTGGGCGCGTGTCGAGCCACGTGGCTCACAATTCGAGCCACGCCGTGTCTCGAGATTGAATTCCTGGGTAGCCCAGATATAGGGCTTCGTGCTCGTGCTCCTAGAACGGGTCCTCGTCGCATCGTGTTCCCGTACGAAGGTCGTGGCAGCAGCACTTTTCATCCGTATGCACAGTACGGACGGAACCGTGCGCGTCAGATTTCTCTGCGCACGCTCCACAAAATTTTGTGAAATTTTAGGAGCATGTGGACAGAAGTTGCCCCACGCGCCCATAAAATTTCATGCGAAACAGAGTCCTATGCGTCGAGTTATGATGCACAGACAGCAGGGCATGCATGGGGCCGTGCACGGGCCTCGTGCACGCGTGTCCGTGTCCGATTCGGACACTGAAATCGTGTCGAATCAAGATCTGTCTTCACGAAAGTTATTAAAAATAATATTAGCAAGGAATTCGTGAAAACAGAATCGAAAAATAACAATTTTCAGTTCTAAGTGGCATTTCGTCGAACACGTGTTCCATAGGACCGACACGTGTCCGATACGGCTATCAGACGAAGTCACAAACCTACCAAACTTCATGCACAGGTCTGGGGTACCTATATGGATGCATCTACGAAGAAAAAATGGAATTAACAAGGGTTTAGAGAGATTTACCAATTGAGTGTTAAAACTCAATGAAACAAGCCTCCCAAACACGTCGATTGCCAATTCCCTTCGGTCAAACGCCTCTGATCCCTCGCTAGCAAGTCTCCAGAAGGTTACTCTCCTTCCAATGGTCACAATGCACTTCGTTTGGAAGGATTTGGGTGAGAAACGAGAGAATGTGACTTTTGGAGGAGAAGGGAAAAGTAGGGTTTTGAATTTGTGACGGCTACTAGTTTCTCACAAATGAGAAGGGGGGCTGCTGTATTTGGCCGGCCAAGTCATGGAAGATTAGGGTTAGGGTTTAGTCATGGGCCAGCACTCCTCAAGTTGCTAAAAAAGCCCATTAACAAAAAGGCTTAATATAAAAAATGACTTAAAATGAATTAAATAATTCTTAACGACAATAATTCTAAATTAAAATATAAAAAGCCAGTAATAAATCTAATTACATTATTAAGCTTCTAATCAAGGTTGATTACGGTCATACCACCTTCTACTACTAAAACACCAATCAAGCCACACACCAATCAATTTAATTAATAAAAAAATAAGAAAACCCAAATTAGCACATAATGACTAGAATACCCTTAATTAGAAAAATAAGTGTGACAAATCTACCCTCCTTAAAATAATTTCGTCCTTGAAATTAAAGTGGTCATACTCCTTCTAGGTTAAACCCCCAACAATCATAGTCTTGAGAAAACTTATCTAAATCATGCAGTTGGAAAGTTATCATACAGGGTTATAGCAGGTAATACCAGTCTGAGGTCTCATCATCTAGCTATTATAGTCATACTAGATCAAAAGTAGTCATAAGGTATCAAAATATACAAACAATATGGTAGGGTACAATAATCATCAAGATAGGATAAGGTATAGGTCAAGAACTCACATCTACATGTCTGGTAGCTGGAACTCTCTCTTGGAGATAGGCCTCGACTAGGGGCAGATGCAGTAGAACAATATAGAATCATGTGTCCAGCTGACCCACATAATAGGCACAATCCTAGTCTCTTCCTATAGTCTTCCCATGCGTGCCCAGGCTTCTTACAGAAGGCACAGGTAGGCACTCGCTCAACTGGCCTCTGCTGGACATGAATCTGAATTGGATAGGCTGGTCTAGGCTGGAAATCGGTGTACTCCTGAGGCTCTGGGTATATATTGCTCCTCGCCCTCTTGGGGCTAGGCTCTTCCCTTGAATGCATGTAATCCCACAACAGTTGGATACTGAGACTCTACTCTCTCATAAGCTCAGCCTGAAGTCTCTGTACCTCCCACACATCCTGAAGAAGTCTGTATATCTGAGCCCCATTAAGAATGGCATGGGGTACCACTCCCATAGGCAAAGGGAGGCCCTCAGTCTCCGGCTGAACTACAGCCCTCTCCTGAAGGATAGGAAGGAAAACTCTCTGGTAAGGCTGATAACACCTCTTGAGCAATGGAAGGAGAAAGTACAATCTCGATCTCATCCCTAACTGCAGTTGTATACTAGGAAAAAATGCTGGTCATGGGTGCCATAGTGGAAAAGATAAGGAAAACAATAAATCATCGGGCTGTAAGGTAGTCTATCATCCTATATAAAAACTGATAATTATCAAAAAACAACTAGGAATTAACTATAAAGCGTTACTATTCTAAAGATGATCAAAATCGAAAGTTTAAAGCACGACTGTCAATGGCATTGAAATCCAATCACGATATATATAAAAGAAAATTTAGTCTCGACACGATCTAAGTTGATCAATCTCTGGGTAAATCAAGATTTAGGCAAGATGGAGAACAAGGTCATCGAAGTCTGAGCACGAGCATCCAAGGATGGAGATCCAGGTTATAATTAAATTCAATTCAATTGAGTACGACCCAAGATATTAATACGATAAGGAAAGGTGACCAAGTCGGTGATCAAGGGAGTTAGGATTCAATGATATTGAAAACTTTTAGAGGATAATTAAAAGATATGGAATAAGTCAATTTTCTCCTTTTGATAGGGAAAAAAAAGACAAGGTTTCATAGGGAAGTCAAGTTAATTATCTTTCTTTGATACCATTAAGCTTTTCTAATCAACATTTGTCAATCATATCTTTATCTCATAAGTCCAAATATGAAAATCAACCTTTATATGCCTACCACCAAGAATTTGTACCCTTTTATTATGAAGATTGGACCTTGTCATGACCATCATAGGCTCAATTCCTAAATTCCAAAACATTACTCATGAAGCATACCCTTTTATTCATTAGCACTCAATACTAACTACTTAATCATTTTTAAATCCAAATTCTTCCACCTTGTCCTAAATTAGATCTGAAACCTCTAAATCAAGTTTTATGAAATCCTTGAACTTGTTCAAATTACTCTCCTCATATTATTCAATCTAAAAATACTAGGCCTTACAAACTTATTCTTCATTATAGAATCAACCTTCATATTTCCTTCAACGTACACCCTCAAATATTATTCTCCTTAAATTTAAAATTTTCTCATAAATCTCTATATTTTCTATAACTCAAAAATCCTTGTCTTCTTTCTGTTCTTAACCATTTTCTTGTAATATCTTATTCAATTTTGTTTTGCCATCGAATACAGTTAAATCTCTTCTCTAATACTAAATCCCTAAATTTAACATCATAGCCTTAAAGTTAAATGTCTCAAGAATCAATAACCAAAAATTATCCAAGTCCTCAAACTATATCTACCTCGAATATCCTCGTTAGTTAGAAAATACATCTATGAATTATCTATATCCACAATATTTCTCTATGTGTGATCGTTTCCAATTGATAATATAAATCTCTTGATTTCATTCCTAATCTTTACCACATCTCTATCTCAAAATTCTATATCAAGGTCCAACATATTATATTTCTACCTAGATTATCATGAGATAACAAATTACGTCCTTTCCGAGCTAGATGATTTACGTTACTTCCTCGACCCTTCCAAGGTAAAAGGGTATGGAGATTCAAAGGTTTCAAAGTATAGATGACAGAATTAGATACTAGATAGGTGATTAATGCAATTGGGACAGAGTTAACTAAGATAAGGAAAAAAATGGTAATATAAGAAATAATTGCAAGAACGAAATAATGATAAAATCTGTTCTTGCTCATCTGTTCAAAAGGAATGAACCAATTTTAAGATATAATCTGATAACCATACACGTCTTCCTGAAATCATGTTGCTAGAATTTTGCCACGTCAGTAAGCATAGCTGCAATAAACAATATAGTTCGTAACTAAGGTATACACCCTATAATTATATTATTTAGAATTCTTACCACGCCAACCGGTATGGCTGCAAAAAAATTTAGATTCTATAACTAGGATAAGTATATCGAAATCAGGCTCTATGTCCTTGTCATACTAGCCAGTATGACTGCGATAAATTCTAATTCTACAAAGTAGACATTTACCTTTCTTACTGTCCTTATCAAGTATGTTATCAGGTTATACACTAAATTTCAAAAATAAAATAAAGAAAAATATATATATTTAAATACAAACTCAAAGTAACAACTAACATCAAGATTCAAAATTCAACAATGAATCCATCAAAATCAAATTCAATAACAAGGAGTAATTGGTGAATCAAATCAAGGGAAAAGATTTCAAATTAAAGTTAAAATAAGATTTCTCAAGGGTCGTCCAAGGAATCTCTCAAGGAATTCTAACAGTGATTGAGTATCCTCTCATTCTAACACTTTACTTCCTATACTCTATAGCAGGCTCGTAGTAGTATAACTTGTTTGCCATTAAATATCAAAGATAGGTATTACAGAAATACTGAAATTGATTGCAAACTCGCTTGTACAAAGAAGTGCCTAGAAAGAAATCCTAGGAAACAATCTAAGTACAATTGTTTAGTTTTTGATTCTGTGGGGTGACGGTGGAGGCTCGGGAGTGTATCAACTCTGCCTTACTCTTTGGACTATTCGACGCAGTCTTTAGCTCTTGAAGAAATTGCCTTTCGAAGGTTGCCAGCCTTTTACAGGGGTATGGCACCCTGCTATTTATAGTGATATGTGTTTTGAGCTGCATAGATGGCCCGTGGCCACATGGCTAATCAGCACGTATAGACCCTCTCTTTGGCCGCCAGCTAGCAATTTATTGGGATTTTGTTACAGAAAATCTGGGTGGTTGAGACTTGGTCAGCCTGCCACGTGTCCTATCGTAGGATAGGAATCATTTTGAGCAGCATGAGTCTCTCAGTTTTCGGCCAGGTTGGGCCGCATAAGACTCATGCGGCTTAGGTCGTAGTCTTCCTTAGCCCGCATGTAGCTTAAGGACTTTTGAGCCGCATATATTAGGTTACAGTCACCCTTGGCCGCATGAAGCTCAGAAACTTTAGGGTCACATAGGTTGCGCCACGTAAGGTTCATGCGGCTCGGGTAGTAATCCTCTGGCCGCATGACTTTGTCTGATCATATCTTATCTTTTTGTTAGAGTGTCAGAGCTGTCATTTTTTTCAGCTTTGACAGAATTTGTCAGCTTTATCAGACGGACTTACCAACTTGGCCGCATATCTTTCTTGTGCAGCTCGAATCAGTCTGGTTACAGACGGGCCGAATAGGGTGTTGAATATGTCATACAGCTCTCCTTTATGCGGACCAGTTTGGCCCAAAGTACTTATGCGGCAAATTGTAACCCGCATGAACCCCCTATTTTTTATGCTTCTATAAGACCCCCTTCAAAGTTTTCAAATTGCAAATTCGGAACACTTTGAATAAGAAGCATAAAAATATATCAAGCCGCAGGGAGTCTTCAAGTCAGGAGAGACCTTTTAGTCGCAGGGAATTTTTGAGCCGCAGAGAGATCTCAAGCCGCAGGGAAATCTTGAGCCGTAGAGAGACCCCATCTAGCCTGCTAGCTGTCACTGCTGCATTTAATTTCTTGATTCGATTTTGGATTTGGGTTCTCTTCCCGAGATAAAGTCAACGATTACTAGAGATAATATCCCGAACGTCGTCATTATCTTTAATGATCTCGAGAACCAAAGAGGCACTTTTCGAGATAAAGCCGACAGTTACTAGGGATAAGATCCCCAAACATCGTCATTATCTTTAATGATCTCGAGAATCGAAGAGGCACTCTCTAGAAACTTTATAAATAGGGGTCATTCGGAGAGAGATTTTTCTCTTTCACCTTCTTCTCCTTCGTCTTCATTATACTTTATCCTATGGCTCCAAAAGCTTCCAAGTCAACTGGTGCGACGGCCAAAGGGAAGGGACTTGCCTCTCCGTCAAGAGCGGCATACTCTCCTTCTATTCATCCCGACGTGCAACCCCCTATCAAGAGTAAGGACGTGGGAAGACGACGACTGAAATTTTGAATGGCCATATCGTATATTTTGCATGGGCCTGTCATATATTGTCTCTGTTATTTAAGCCTGGTCGATGCATTCCCTATCTCATTTGGACCGCATGTATTTTGTATGATAGGGCCGCTTGGGCTGAGCCGCATAAGCGCTGTCCATTCGAACTTGAACCGCATCAGTGCCCCAAGATGATCCGCATGAACACTTCATGACTGAGCCGCATAAGTGCCTCACGACTGAGCCGCATGAGCACTTCATGACTGGGCCGCATGAAACGCATAGGTACCTTATGACTGGGCCGCATGAGTACTTCATGACAGAGCCGCATAAGTACCTCATGACTGAGCCGCATCAGCACTTCATGACTGAGCTGCTTAAACTGCATAAGTGCCTCATGACTGAGTCGCATGAGCACTTTATGGCTGAGCCGCCTAAGTGTCTCATGACTGAGCCGCATGAGTTCTGTTAGGCGTATAGCTAAAAAAAGGAGTCATTTCTTTTTATATGACTATCTTCTTTGATTTTTGCAGCATCGATGCCGAAGTCTGAGACTATTATGAAGGAGGAGATGCTGCCCCCTTTCATCAAACAAGAGTCACCATTTGCTAAAGAGGAGGTGATACCAAAAGTTGAGGAAAAAGCAGAGCTGGCGTCCACCGGGGAGGGAATTACTCCCAAGATTGAGGCTGCTGTAAAGGAGGAACCCAAGTTTGAGGGTAGCAACACTGGGAGTTCTGACCCTCCTGCTCCCCCGAAGACTTTAATCTAATAGATCTTTCGTATGCGAAATGGCTGAGAGAATGGTATATGCCTTAACGCAACTATCCTTGACTGTAGAGATCAATGGGATGCCATGTAATTGCTGTTTCCAGGAATATAACAAATAAGCGTTCATATTTATCTTTGTGTTTCTGTCTGTCTTTAGCTGTAGTTTATGTTTTGCTTCTTTTGGACACTAGTGTAATCCTTTACTGGAGGTGTAGTCCTATGAATGTAACTGGTGTTGAATAAAATAAAATACAATCACTCTATTTTCTTGCTTGTGGTATCTTTGTGGTGCTTGTATTAGAGGGCCTAATAAAGCATAAAGAATATCCCACTCGGGGACTTTTTGGACCTATTGCCCTTTTGTGCATCTGGGAATGCGAGCAAATAAATTTGAATGATATTTTGTGGACCTACTACTCTTTGGTACACCGATGGTGCGAGTAATAGATTAGGATAAGTTTTATGCACCTATTACCCTTCTGCGCACTGGTGGTGCGGGTAATAGATTAGAATAACTTTTGTGGACCTATTACCCTTCTGCGTACTGGCGGTACGGGTAATATATTTTGAAACAAAACCCAACAGAGGTAATATGGACGTGACAGGTTTTGTGTTCTTAATATCATGTCTTTTATCCCAGGTTGGGCACAGGTATTAAGTCGAAAGACTATCGGTATCGGAGGTAATATGGACGTGACACACGATAATCATGACTGATTTTTGGTGGACCTATTACCCTTTTGCGCACTAGTGGTGCGAGTAATAGATTCGAGACAAAACTCATCAGAGGTAATATGAACGTGATAGGTTTTGTGGACTTAACACCATGTCTTTCATCCCGAGTTGGGTACAGGTGTTAAGCTAGGAGATTGTCTATAACAGAGGTAATATGACGTGATATATGATAATTGGAATGTCAGAGTGGAAGTTCAGATGTATTAATACAGATGACTTGTCACTAGGAGAGATGCAATGTGAGTCCCCTTGGAGGGAACAGAGTGTAAGTTCAGAGGTACCTGATGTACATAACTCGACACTCTAGGTAGTATGGGGATGTTTTTAAACATAGTATTTTTTTAGAAACTTGCCATTTATGGGCATCATGAGCAAGACCCCATTCTGCTTTGCGAGCCGGTATGCGCCATTGGAGAATACATTCTCGATGATGAATGGACCCTCCCATTTAGGCTGGAATTTGTCGGAGGTCTTATGAGTCATGACCATTGGTCGGCGAGCAGCCAAGACGAGATCACCGACTTAGAATATTCTCTGTTTGACTTTCTTGTTGAAAGCCCGAGAGATACGGGCCTGGTAGAGCTCTATGCTTTGTTCAGCCTGTAAATGCTTCTCGTCTAAGGCCTCTAGTTCTTGTAGCCGTCGACGGTGATTATCATCCGACGTCAATCGGTAAGTAAGGGCCACGCGAAGCGAGGGGATCTGAGTCTCCAATGGGAGAACTACCTCGCTCCCATAAACCTAGGAGAATGGTGTATTTCCTGTAGCCGTCCGAATCGTAGTGCGATACGCCCATAAGCACTCGCTAAGCTTTTCATTCCAGTCGTGCTTGTTTGAAGAATCAAACTTTTTGAGCAGCTTGATTATGGTTTTGTTGAAAGCTTCAGCCAGACCATTAGCCAATGGGTTATATGTTGTCGAGGCTATGTTCTGAATCTGATTCTTGTCACAAAATCGATATAAAGCGTGGCTTGCGAACTGCAACCATTGTCGTAATAATCCTCCGGGGCAGTCCAAAATGGTAGATGACGTGATGCTTTATGAAGCTAATCATGTTTGATGTTTTTACCTCTGTAAGTGGAACAACTTTCGCTATTTGGAGAAGTAATCAGTGATTGCAAGTATGAACCGATGCCCCTAGACGACGGTGGGGTGATTGGCCCAATGATGTCCATTCTCTATGCTTCAAATGGCCAAGAGGCCACTGTTGGGTACAAGAATTTGGACGGCAGGTGTATGAAATCTACATAGATTTGGCAAGCCTTACACTTCTTTGCATAATCGACTACATCTGCTACCATTGTGGGCCAGTAATAACCCATCCGGCGGAGACGATCTTGCAATTTCGAGCCAGGTTGGTGAGCCCCGCAAGCGCCATCGTGAGCCTCACGTAAGGCTTCTTTGGCTTCTGTATTTGATAGGCATCTTAATAGTAGACCATCGTAGGATCGTCGATATAACATTTTCGTCTCTGTATCATCGAAGAATCTGAGAGAGCATCTTCTGATTGAAGTTCTTCCTTCACATTCACTGGCAGAATTCCGTAGACTGCAAAGTCGATGAGCGGGCGTCTCCAGTCTTGTATGTCATTGGTTATCTGGGCGGAGTAACTCGTACCTAGTTGAACATTATTCTTAGGACAAACCAGCTCATGGCCTATCACGTCGACTAGATGATAAGTATCATTTGGAAGTGCCGAGGAAGCGACGAGGCCTGCTAGGGCATCGGCTTCGATATTCTGGAGCCTAGGAACATGCTCAATAAAGAACCCTTCTAAGGTTGCAATGATAGCGATTGCTGTCTGATAGTAGTGAATCAGGTCCTCGTTGCGAACCTCGTATGAGCCTCGGATCTGGTTAACAACCAATTGTGAGTCGCCATAAGCTTTCAGGTACTTGATCCCCACTTCTTTTGCGAGTTGAAGTCCGATGACTATAGCGTTATATTCGGCTACGTTGTTTGAATAGGGTTCTGTAAGATAATACACCCGATTGACCACTAGTACAAAGGAAGAAATTAATACCACCCCGACTCCAGCGCCGATATCACCTTTTGGCCCCGTTCTTGAAGCACCATCAAAGAACATTCGCCAAATGGCATCATGTAAGTCATGCTTGAGGCGACGACTTCGTCGGGGATTTTTTTCATAAATTCTGGCTATTTTTGAGCCCGGATGGGCTGCTAAGAAGTCGGCCAGGGTTTGACCTTTGACAGCCTTTTCTGGAACAAAAACCATGTCGCAGGGGGATAACAGTATTGCCCAGGTGGCTAGACGATAACTAAATGCGCCTGGTTTGGTCATGAGAACCCTGAGAGGATTAACCCGTGAGACAACATGGATGGTCTGCCCTGTCACATAGTGTCGTGTTTTCTGAATAGCGAACACTATGGCAAGGCACTCCTTCTCCACGGCGATGTACCTATGTTCCGGTCCTACCATCATTCGGCTGAGATAGTAAATAGCTAGCTTGTTCAAGTCCCGCATCATTATTTTGTGATAGCAAAGCATCGAGCGAGTGTTCCATCGCCCGTACATAGAGCAGGAAGGGCTTTCCGGCGACCGGGGCTACAAGAACTGACAGATTCGTCAGGTATTCCTTAATGTCGTCAAAGGCACGCTGACATTCCTCATTCCACACAAAAGAGACACCTTTCCTCATGAGTTGAGTGAAGGGTTGACATCGCCCTGAGAGGTTAGATATGAACCTCCTGATGTAGGCTAGTCTTCCCTAATGGCCGCGGAGTTCACGGAGGTTCCTTGGTGGACTCATCTTCAGGATTGCTTTTGTTTTATCGGGGTCAAGTGAATGCCCCGGGAAGTAATAACAAATCCCAAGAACTTCCCGCTAGACACGCCCAGGAAAGACTTGGTGGGATTCATCTTCAGATTGTGTGCTCGTATGAGGTTGAACACTGTTCTCAAATCATGCAAGTGATCATTTTTGGAGCGACTTTTGACGGCAGTGTCGTCAACATAACACTCCACCGTCTTGCGTAAGTGATCTCTGAAGATTATGCTCATAGCACGTTGATATGTAGCACCGGCGTTCTTCAGTCCGAAGGGCATGACCGTATAACAATACACGTCGATCGGTGTTCGGAATGACGTATGCTTCTCATCATTAGGAGACATTTTGATTTAATTATATCGTGAAAAGCCATCCATAAAGGACATGCGTTTGAAGGTATTATCGATCATTATGTTGGTGATCGGAAGAGGGAATTCATCCTTAGGGCATGCCGCATTCACATTACGAAAGTCGATGCAAATTCGGATCTTTTTGTTCTTCTTGATGACTGGTACTATATTGGCTACCCAGTCTGGATGCTGCTCTTTTCAGATGAAATCGCTAGCTATAAGCTTGTTTACTTATGCTTCAATGGAGTTCATGATGTCTGGACGTAACTGCCGCTGCTGTTGTTTGACTGGTTTTGCGTCCAGATAAATATTGAGCCTATGAAGTGCGACCTCAGGATTTAGCCTTGGAATGTCTTCATAGCTCCAAGCAAAGACGTCGATGTATTCTTTGACGAGTTGTAACAACTCTCGCTCGTCGTCTGTCAGGCTTTTACTGACGAAGATTGGCTTTGGAGAGGATTCATCACCGAGGTTAACTTACATGACCTCGTCTTCAGTGGGAGGGTCTCGTAGTTCGAAGTGCTTCTCCTATTATGCATCCAGTTGTTGGACCCATGGCTCCAACTCAAGCGGTTCGAGTAGGTCTTTGTCTTCCTCTTCAATATCAGCGGATGTCATGTTGACAGATAATGTATGTCTGAATATATCTCCAATGCTGCTATCGGAGTCGTAAGTGGGTGACTCGGACGAATGAGAGTGCCACTCGCATTCTTCATCATAATTTTCGGACGTTGTCGGTGTAACATACCCGAGGCCGTGCCTGGATTTGTGATAATAGTCCTAAGGTTTCCCAATCGGTGTTGACGGCTGTAGAGGCAATCGTCGACCGTTGCCGTAATTCAGACCCGGGGTAGCCTCCATGTTGTACCCCTGCTTTTGCATGAAGTACTTGGCTTGAGGACTATACAAGTAGAGCGGTAATCTTCCAGCGTCGGGTCCGAGATTGAACTCTTGTAGCGTGAAAGATTGAGGACATTCTTTTTGGCCAAAGATGATCGTGTGATCCCATACTCTTATGTCTGGGACTAGAAAGTAAGCGCCTTTAATGGGAGCAAGTTGATTTGGGGTATGGACGGTTGTCACCTGTGTGTACAGGTTAACGTCTAGACAGTCCCGTGCAACATACATTAGATTAAGCTTATCATACTCAGAATAGTCTAATGATAGCCTCTTATTGATGAAATAAAGAATTTTGGCCATAGGGATTACATCATTAGGAGAGGGGCTATCCACCTGTGTAACCAGGTATTTGGCGAGTTCAACGTCCACTTCGGCTACCCCCTGCGAGCTCAGAGGCCGGGATGCTGTCTTGGGCAACTTGACCACCAAGGGTTCAGCTTATGGTATTGACTTGCCTGAGGGTATCGGATCGACACTTGGTTGCGGCTCGTCTGGAAAGACGGATGACAATTGGCTCGACAAGGGACTTTGTGTCTTTCGGTTGACCTTGAGTGGATTTTGGCAATCGGATCACCATCGGCGTTACAGAGGGCCTCGTATCTTCCTATTGCCTTTGACTGAATTTCGGCAATCGGATCACCATCGGCCCTATGACGGATTTTGGCTCCTAGCTGGATCTCGGGAGCCGGATGACCATTGGTTCCAACTATGCAGGTGGGGCAGGAGAACCGAGCTCCTTTTTATGCAAGGTTGCGACGAGGGGTGCGGCTTTGCCCGGTTACGGGCCTGGAGATGAATCCTCAAGGGTGCCTCTGGCCTGTGATGGCCTCCAGTTCGTCAGTTATATGTTTCTTGGTTTCGTCATATAGACAAGCCTCCGAAGAGTAATAAGATTTAACCCCTTTGAAGGGATCGATGTCGGCGAATTCGGTCTTCACGAAGCCGTGCTTACTGACATACTTGAAGCACTGATGAAGGGTGGATGGCACGATCATATAATCATGTATCCATGGACGTCCCAAGAGGATGTTGTAGGACGTATCTGCATCTATGACGTAGCAGGTAACCTCCGTTTTCAGGTCACCAATCTGACATTTCAATCGGATCTTCCCTAAGGGATAGCTCCTTTCCGAGTTGAAACTGCTAATGGCAGTGTTGGTCGCCGCTAGCCGGTGCCCTGTAGATCTGCTGATGGGTCTTCCCCTGGAGGCTTGACCTGGGCTAAGTAGGCGTCAGCATTTTGGAGTGCTTCGCTCAATACGACACGAAGATCCTTGGAGCCTTAGGAGCTCGTATAACGATAACTTTGTTGGCGTATTAGCCAATTGTACTAATATGTTAAAGTTGTAAGGTTTCTCCAGCCCTGTGGTCATCATTACGGAATGGCCTGTCGTAGCGGACTTCTTTTGGCTTGGACTTATCTGCCGGTGGGGGCTGAGGCGGCCTTGGAACATCCGAGACAGGCAACGTTGTCGGCTGAGGATCTTCGACTGAACTGCTGCCCAGTGTGGGCTGGACTTGTGCTCCAGACCGGGTAACAACGGATGCCGCTTCCTCAACTTCGACTGAAATTGTATGGCAATGTAGACTTTCTGTCCTTCTTCTCGTTGGTAGGAGATGACACCGCCTGGGTAACTTCGGGCACTAAGTTCGGGTGCACCCACATGATCTCTCCTCGCGAAGTGGTGAGAGGTACCAGGCCAAATGTCTGGTTCCAGACGGATGGAAGATTGGTAACCTCTATCGTCGCCCGAGGGACAGGTCTTACCCCGTCTGGAGTGCTCGTTGGAGGGAAGTCACCGAACTGAATTGACACTATGTTCGCTGCCACGGTAACCTCTTCAAAGTCTATCGACAGAGCTTTGGAGTCGATAAGACTCTAGATGTACCGCTTTAATTGGAAGCAGTCGTGAGTGGAATGAAGGACATAGCGGTGGAAGTGACAATATTTTGGGTCCTCTATTTCTGCCGCTCGGGGCTCGCGCCTTAGTGGAGGGAGCTGGATCCTACCCCCTTGCAAGAGCATATCGAAGATAGGTTTGACATGACTATCTTCAAATGAGTAATTCACTTGGGCCATTGACCTTCCGCCTGTTTTTGTTCAGGCTTCTTGGTCGCATCAGCGACCATGGCCTGTTTGCTTTTATAGTCCCGGTTGGAGGTGTTGCTGCTGTTGTTGTTGCTGGAGGTGGAACCATGACATTTTCCCTTATCTCTCCATCTGGGATGTGTAATCCCAACTGGCGAGCCTTCTTCAATTTTGCCTCCGCATTGGTAGCACTTATGATGAAGGTCGTCCAATCCCTGAACTGATCGTCGCCCATCCAGAGGCTAATTGCGGGGAGCAACTTCTTCTGGCAGATTTCAATCAAGAAGCTCTCGGGATTGCCTTGGGGCAATCTTTTTGCGGTTTGGCAGAACCGCTCAATATAGTTCCTTGTCAGCTCTCTCTCTCCTTGAACGACGTTCATGAGAGATGATATTGTCACATCATGCCCTACTTCGTAGAACCTCTCCAGGAACATGTGCTTAAAGCCGTCAAAAGAATGGATGCAGTTGTCGGGAAGGTTGCTGTACCAGTCGAACACGATCTCCTCCAATGCTCTGATGAATAATCGTGTGAGGATGGCGTCACTATGCGGTAAGTGGTCGGTTGTGACTTCAAAGTAAGTCATGTACCGACTAGCAGAGGTCTTCCCGTCATACGAATTGATATGAAACGGCTTATACCGTGGTGGAAAAGGCACATCTCTCCATGCAACGGGATACGACTGTAGAAGTATGAAAAATTTCAGCAAATGAAGCCCCATGCACCCAAGCCAGTGAAGCTCCATGCGCCAAGCTAGTGAAGCTCCATACGCCCAGTCAGTGAAGCTCTATGAGCCCAGTCAGTGGAACTCTATGCGCCCAGCCAGTGAAGCTCCATACGCCCAGTCAGTGGAACTCCATGCGCCCAGCCAGTGGAAGTTTCATGCGCCCAAGACTAGCTCCTCCAAAAGGAGGGCGCATAGAATGAGACATGGCTGTGCGCCCAAGCCTGACTCAGTCAAAGCCATGATCAAAACGTGCACCGAAGCGCACGACCATGTCAGTCTCCACGACCAGTCGTGCACCGAAGCATGCGGCCATGTCAACACCACGACCAACCTACGATCTCGCAGCCTGTATGCCCTACATCCTATGCACCCAAAGAAGGACTATGCGCCCATGTAAAAACTAGCGTGTTTCCTCATATGGGCACATAACATCATCCCAGCTCCACATCCCTCTTCAAAACACAGAACGGAGAGCATTTTCAAGAGCCAAATTGCTGCACTTCTTGCCAGTGAGCCGAGAGTTAGCAATTTTCTTAGGTTTTATCCCACTTTTGTAATCGGAGTGTCAACAGAGTAAAGGAACAACTATCGCTCGATCTCCATCGTCCCATTCCCTAGAATTCTTTTTTACTCGGGGATCTTCAGCTCAGGATCTCTCAGGCGTACTCGATTTGTGGTGCCTTGCGCCAATAAAGAAAGACAGCGTTTTCTTCCTCTTTTTGTGTGTGTCCACAAAAATGGCGACTCTGCTGGGGACTACCTTTTCCTCTGACGAGAAAGTGGTGACGCAATCCGATACCGACAAAGTGGGGAGCACCTAGAAGATGCTGATCGTAAAGTTCGATCAGCAGGCGTTCGGAGAGATGCTCTCGATGGATGGCTCTACTCCCTCAAAATCAGCAAAGCTAAACAAGTCTCGCAAGACTTGGCTTCCGAAGGCTCGCTGTGCATATCCTGCTAGTGTCATACCAGATATACAACTGGAGGACTTTGTCACATGGGCGCATGACTCTGCCATAGAAGTTCCCCAAATAGAGAAGGCTCACACCGTTCCTGGCTCTACTAGCCCAGTGACTTCTTCCCTGCACAACCAACAACATGGTGTTCAAGACCCGAGACTTGGCAAAGAAAAATACTACGATGCCAAGAATCGGGGTGTGCGACACTCTGGCCAAACCCGACGAGGCTCACAAACGAAGGAGGCAAAACTGAAAGAAAATATCGCTACTCCACCAAGCATGTGCCCAAAGCCATGCGCCCAAGGGAGTGTTTGGGTGCATAGCCCCAACCAAAACACTTATGTCTTCAGCAGGCTCGGCATCCAAAGCCATGCGCCCAAGGCTATGCGTCCAGGCTCTCTGGATCCATACTATACGCCCACATCAAGGAGGCTCAGACATGCTGTCAAGGAGCATGCGCCCAAGGCCAGTCTCCAAGGCCTATGCGTCCACAACAAAAAGGTAGGCCCCAACGTGTATAGCACGGGGCTGTCTTCAAGGACATCACAGAACTTAGGTGTGGGGGTTGCCCCTGCACATGAACTAAGTCTGGATGCGCCTACACTCCTTACGAACCCGCATGCAAAGCTCGGCAATGCATGCAACATAGGTTGTGAGGCAAAACTCCCTTCCGCTGACTTGTGCAATATGATAAATCATAAGCGTAAAGTGAGGGAGGACATAACAATTCATAGTAAACATACGTGCACCAGTATTGTTATCAACTGTTGTTGCTCCAAAGCAACGAGAGTGCCTCAGAGAAATTCCGTGTTTCGACGGCTGCACTTCTCTGACGATGAGAAGCCACTGTGTGTTTCATCCAACATGGCTTCAAGGGGTCCCACTTACGAAAGCCCCAATCAAAGACGGTGGACTACGAACCCAACTTTCTCTCTCAGTTCCGCGAGAAGAAAGAAGAAGTCTACCAAAAGATGGCCAGCAGCCTGTCATATCTGAAGGAGTTTATATGGGTACTCGGTCAAAGGCAAGGTTCGTACGAACGATGAAGAATCCCAAGCTGGGGGTAGTATTCTCCCAGAGTCTGAAGCGGATGACCCTCACACTGGGGGTAGCCTTCTAGAGGACGACGATCCCTCTGAATCTGATGGCGACTATCTGCCTCCTCTACCTGAAGATGAAGGACTGGTCCACTAGGAGACAGACATTATCAGCACCAATTGTACTGTTTTCTCTGTTCTTCCTCACATGTTATCTATATACATGGTGGACGAAGACCTGAGGAAGCTAGGGATCAGACCAGCAAACGGCTAGAGGGTCTTGAAATAGCATTCGCCAAGATCACCGATATGCTTACCAGTATCATGGCGGTTCAAGCTGCTGGGGCAGTTCCTCCACCTCAACAAAACGTCTCGGCCCATGCTAGTCCGGCACACAGCAACAACCCTCCTTCACTGTAAAAGGAGTATCATTTCGTTGCGTCTCCTCCAAATCTGGCAAATGCTGGGAGTGGTACTTCGCCAACAACGCCTGACAACCGTTCAGCAACCATTTTCCAACACCTGCTCAATCAACAGGATGCAATTGATTCCCTGGTCGCTCGTCTCGACACCATCTCACACAAAGACAAGCTTCAGAAGATGGGGATATCTCAACCGTATGCCCCTGAGTGGAAGAACGCTACTTGCCCTCCTAACTACAAGCCGCTGACGCTAAATTCATTTGATGGGTTGACTTCTCCTCGTCAGCACATGACATACTTTAACAAAAAGACTCTGCACTTTCCTAGAGACGATCTGTTTTTGTCGAAATTGTTTATTAGCACCTTGCAGGGGGTAACTTTAACAAGCAGACTCTGCACTTGCCCAGAGACGATCAATTCATTCAAAGACTTGGAGAGATTGTTCCTCAATAAGTTTTACGAGAGCGACATGCATGTTAGTATGTCCACCCTCATCGAGACCAAGCAAAGGAGGACTGAGTCTGTCATCGCCTTCATCGAACGCTTCAGGCGGCTAGTACTGAAGATGCCCTTCGGCATACCAGATTCAGAACTTATGGATACTTGTCCTACAGTAAAGTTTTGTCGGGGTATACATAAGTATGATACATGGCCCACTTTCATTAGGGCCGCTGATGCTGCTGAAAATGACGTTCCTAACTTGGAACAACTGGGGTTGAAAATACCCAAATTCGAACATAAGGGCAAGCATCCTCAAACTATCCCTGTTCGTGGAGGTACAGGAAAGAAGTCCTGAAGTTCGACACATCCAAAGGAACTTCCAATTCTCAGGGCGCCTCCGACAAGCCTAAGGAGACCTTCTCCTTTGACGAAGACGATGTCATTACCATCTTTCACACATTAACGAAGGGTAATAAGATGACATTGCCTCCACCACAACGTCCTGCAGAGGCGAGCCAACTCAACGATCACAAGTACTGTCTCTATCATCAGTACGTACATCACTCCACCAAGGACTGCATCATCCTGAAGAAGAAGATACAACAGCTTATCGATAGCCAAGTAATCAACCTCGAAGCTGAAGACAAGGTCGTTTCTTCTAACATGATCTCTCTTCAGTTTGGTGACTTTCCTCCTACAGAAGTCCCAGACGGCGTGGTCCCGATTCACAAGGCAATAATAGAAGTCGTCAACCTACCGCCAGCTCGCAACTCAATATTGTTCCGCTCACGACTGAACGTGGTGAGATCATGTGGGTCCATTCGGACCTTGTGCAAGAAGTGACACAGGGGGTAGTACCTTCCAAAGAAAAAAGGAGCAAGAAGTACAAGTCATGCCATATGGTATGCTCTTCCATCTACGAGGTTCTATCTGGTGAGACGCACTCGGGGAAGACTTATCTTCGGACGTACGATCCCGCACAAGAAGAAGCAGTACCTCCTCAAGCTTCTGCTACCCCCCAAGCTCAGAAGCCGGCCCGTTTAAACCTCCAACTATGGACAAAGCCAAACAGAAGGAGACGCGGTTTGACAGGTCTCTGAAGGTGCCAGCTCCGAAGGCATGGATCGGCCCTACAACTTTGACATACTGGCTCAGCTAGCCAATACACCTGCCAGGTTTTCTGTTCGATCTATTGTGACTCTCCAAAGAAACATGAAAGTCCTTAAGTGAGGCATTACTACATGTCGACTCTTACCTCGCTGAAGTCAAGCCCCCCGCTGAAGATCCTGTCTCCTGTCCCCACTGCTACAGTACCATGGAAGTGGTGCCCAACATCACCTTCTCACAGGAGGACATGCTACTCAAAAATAATCATCATAATATGCCCCTATACTATACAAGGTATATTGGGGCGATCAAGGTGGACCGCATGTACATCGATCCAGGATCCTTTCTCAACATCATTCCTAGAAGTCGGATTTAATTTCTGGGAATCCCTCTGCACAAACTATCTGCAACCAACACAACTATCATGGATTTTAATGCTGGTCGAAGCCATCCGCTGGGCAAGATCCATCTCAAATGCCAGATCGGTGATCTCCGATCGAGGT
>JANAVB010012553.1:0-23860 GCA_029216955.1 Iris pallida
ATATATATATATATATATATATAGATATATATATATATATGGAAAATTCTACATACATCCGCTGGAAATGGATGTATCGATACATCCGAAATCTGGACCGTGGATGTTAATCCAACGGTTCAGGTTTAATTCAGATAAAATAATACATGATACATCATTTAATGCTGATTTAGACTTTTGACTGTTGGTAACTTGCTTTAGCAGGTCATTCTTCACTTTAATTTTTTCAATGAACACCCTAAAATAACTCATATTTACTCTCTCAAAGTCCATCCAATTTAATCTGAACCTTTTATTTTTTTTGGGTACAGGCCATGGTAGTCGTGGTGGTGCTGGTGGTGGTGGAAAGAGAAACGGAGATGAAGAAGGAAATAAGAAACGGTTCGGATCGTCGAACGTCGTCGAGCACCCCTAGAACAACGAGGACTACCAGCTGCGCCGAGAAGAATCGGTCCGCTTCGCGTCGGACGTCGTCGAGACCTCCTCGAACAAGGAGAAGTACCAGCGGCGCCGCTAAAATTTTACTGCCCATGCCATTGTCTGAAATTTTATTTTTCATTTAACAATTTAATATTTTGTTAATAAAGCTATATGTCATGGTGGTGGTGGTGAACTGAGGAAACCTACTTCTGAGGTCGGGCGGATTATTTTTTAACTTTTCTAAAGATAATATTTTCGAGGAGAATATTTTTTTGGACAAAAAATGGCCATTCTCTTTGCTTTTAACACTTAGAATGGTACATTTAGGACGAAGAATGGTATATTTAGGACGGAGAATACGGCGAATGGCCATTCTCTTTGCTTTTAATGTGGCGATGGACGGTGAATACGGCGAATGGACGGAGAATGGCCATTCTCTTTGCTTTTAATATGGCGAACGGACGGTGAATACGGCCAATGGACGGATAATGACCTTTCTCTTTGCTTTTAATACGGCGAATGGACGGAGAATGGTACATTTAGGACGGAGAATGGACGGAGAATACGGCGAATGGCCATTCTCTTGCTTTAATACGGCGAATGGACGGTGAATACGGCGAATGGACGGAGAATGGCCATTCTTTTTACTTTCAAGAAGGAACATGGCCTTTCTCTTTGCTTTTAATACGGCGAATGGACGGAGAATGGTACATTTAGGACGGAGAATGGTACATTAAGGAAGCCTACAAAAGCCGTTCTCTCAAATCTCTCTTTGTGTAAATTTAAATCCAAGAGGACACAATCCCTAATTTTAGTTATTGCTTAGCAAGTCTGCTAGTTGTTGTAAAATTGTGGTTGTTGCTTCTGGACACTTTTATCTTTAATCTCATATTTTATGAATGTCTTCTGTTTGATTTTGATTTAGTAATCTTCCGTATTTAGTTTTTTGTTTCATCTAACATTTAATATTTTTTTATAAATCTACAGGGCATGGTGGTGGTGGAAGGAGAAACGGAGATGAAGAAGAAAGAAGTAGAAGTTCCGGTTCGCGGTGGACTTCGTCGAGTTCCTCAATCAAGCGGAATTAAACCTCTTATAGAGTTCCTTAATTGGAGTTGATCACGATAACCTTTTGTAATTTCAAACGGATAGTAGAATCTTCCTCGAGCCCTCCTCAATCAAACGGCTAGTAGAATCTTCCTCGAGCCCTCCTTAATCAAACGGCTAGTAGATTGTTTGCTAGTCTCGAAATTTATTTGTCTTTCCATCTTCCTCACTTTTTGTACTTCTCTCTTGCTATATATACAATAGTTTTCTTGTTTCATAGTACTATTATTCATTCTGAAATACATAGAATAGTTTTCTGAAATACAATAGTTTTCTTGTTCTCAAGATGTCTACTCGTACGGGAGGAAATGTAGAAGACGTAGAAGATTGGATGCCAAATCCAAATGAAACCTTCATTCCGCGTTTGTTGCGCAAGATTGAAGAACATCTGGCGACGATTTCAGCTGATGTTGCAAAGATAAAAATTGAACAAATTAAGTTATCTCGGCGTTTGGATAAGATTGAAGAATCTCCAGCTTTGAAGCAGGCATCTTCATCTAGAGCATTTAATAATGTGAAGGTGGTTTCCGTTGAATCTTCTTCCGAAGAGGAGGACGTGGAGCTACAGTCTCGTAGTAAAGGATTGGACCGATATCTCGCATTGGAAGCTATAGAAGAAGAAGAAACTGTCTTTAGCAGTCCTTCTAAAAGAATGCGTATAAATATAAATCCGGTCACACCATCCAAAAATTTAATAAGTGGTTCAACCTCGAAGCCTAGCAATTGTACTAGTGTTTCTTCGAGATATTACGACTATATTTTTGCAGATGATAGAGATGACGAGTAAGTAATATGAGTTTTGATTTTATTCCAACAGTTTTTTTCTCCTAATTTATTCGTTTCTTTTCTTAGTGAAATAATATCATCTTGCAACAAAACCTATGTGTCTCGGTGGGAGATGAAGACCTTAGCTCCTTTAACGAGAATTACCAATGGGGTATGTATAGATAGTATATTTCTTCTTAGATGCCATCTATGTTTACTTCGATTCCATCGCTGATATTTTTAATGTTTTATTCAGATTATAAGTATTGTCTCTGCTATTCTCACCGCAGAGGAACGGAAAAGAACCTCCAATAAAGCTAAAGTATGGTTTTTACCAATAAGGATGTCGGTGAGTGAGCATTTTATTCTTCAATGCATATGCATTAACAATTTTCTCGTTTGTTTGTCCTTCTTAATGTATTAATTGATGTGAATGTAGAAAGCCACGTTACCTCCATCCGTCAAAAAGCCTTATGAAATATGGAAGAAGTATAAATACTTTCAGGATTACATGGGATCTTTAAGCACTTGTAAAGAGGTATTAATGTATTTATGTTTAATTATTAATCCTAATTTTCTAAAAATTTACTAATTTGTTTTACCTAATTATCCTGATTCAGATATACATACCCATTCATTTGGGCGAACACTATACTCTTGCAAGAGTTGTGTTTAAAAACAGGACTGTTGAAATTTGGGACTCACTTGCATCTGAAGATGATCCGATTCAAAGCAGAACAGTTATAAAAGAAATAGTAAGCTCATATTCATCAATTTTTATGAATTGGGTACAAGAATACGCATTATACTAATACATATTTGTTTTCTGGTAATTGTAGCTTTCAAATTTGGATATCTTTCTCTAAGAAGAGATTTTGAAGCTGAGAGATGCTAGGTTCAGCTTTTCTACTTTTGCAATAAAACGTCCTTCTTATGTTCCCCGCCAAGGCAATTTACTTGATTGTGGAATTTTTTTAATTGCATTCATGAAAGACCGATGTAGCCTGGACTACCGTTCTATCGATGTAAGTATGAAAATATGTCGTCAAAAACTTCAACTTTTTAGAGCAATATTTTTGATGTTATGTTTGTTATATGCAGTTTGATACGGAAAAGGAAAGACGCATAGTTGCTGAATGGATTACAACTTCAGAGCACAATGAAGAGCTAAATAAGAAGTCCAAACTGGTTGAATTTGGAAGACGATGATTTTTTTTCCTTCTTCTTTTATATTTAATGTATGGAAAGCCCTAATGTATTATGTTCATTTGTTTTGTTGAGTTGTAATGACATTTTTGCCAAACGGCTTCAATTCTTTTTGATTAAGCAGAAAAGAGTCTTTTGCACTTCCATCGAATGACATTTTTGCCCTTCTAATTAATTCAAAACACCCCCGAACCCTTTTTTTTAAAAAAGAAAAGGGAAAAAAAAACCGTTTCGGAGCTTCCTCTTCTTCCATATTCCAGTCTGTACTCAAACCTAGGTCATTCTCCTCCAAAATCTTCAAACCTTCCTCCCCATTCGCAATATTCATACCATGTCGGCATCAGCGGCAGAATCATCACCGGCAGCATTACCAAATAGAGAAGATGCACCAGTTACAGAAAATCCAAAAGCGACAGACGGAGAACAACGGAAACCCTATTCTAAGAAAGTTGCAAAAAGAAAAAGGAAAAAGTTGCTAAATAAAAAGAAGTGCAAGAAGAAGTGCAAACAGAAGGTATAACTTTGATTTTATGTTCGCAAATTCTGTATATATTTCAAGGAAAATGACATTCTCCGTCATAAAACGCATTTGAATGTTAAATTCTATTCGTCGTTTAATTTGGAACGGATAATGTCATTCTCCGTCTAACTTGAAACGGAGAATGCCGTTCCCAGTGTTAAAACCCATAAGAATGGCCATTCTCCGACCTAATTTTTGGTTTTTTTTTTTTTTGCAGAAAGAAAATCTGTCCGGAATAAGGATTCAAGACTTTTCCGTTCTACCTTCAAGCCAATGCTAAATCTTATGGAGGAGGTCAATCGAGATGCTGGCCGTTTACCTGAGCCAGTTATTGGTTCCTTGAAGAATACCGGTTTCTGGAATTTTGTCGAGGTTTTCTACCAAAACAGAGTCCACGTCTCCGAAATGGCCAAGGTAACGGAAGGGCTTGAGAATTTAATTGCAAGTTACACAGAAGAAGAAGATGGCGTCGGGTGCTTTGAATTGAGCACCAATGTTAAAATCGCGCCAAGCGTCAAGGATATGGCAGTCATATTCGGTCTACCGCTGAATGAAGAAAGCGTTGATGATGTTTCTTACAGAAGATTGATAAAGGAAAAACAACAGTAGCCCACACCACCAGCATCATTGAGCCTGTGCAGAGATCATTTCACAAGATTGCTGACTAATATTAAGGGCAAACACTCAGAAGTCACGAATAAGGAAGTGAGAGACAAGTTCTTTGAATTGTTACGACGGCTTCATGGCGGAGATAACGCTGTTAATCCAGATGATTTGGCCAAGCTAATAATCTTCCACTTGTGCCAAACTGTATTCTTCACAAAGTCTGGCGGTTCAAATTTGCCGTACAGATTCTTGGCCTTGGTAGACAGTGTGGACGTGATCAAGAGTATATGCTGGCCAAGGTTAATCCTGGCATATGTAATGGATAGCTTAAAGAGAAGTAGAAGCAAAACTGAACAGGGGGATTACTCAATGGCTTTCCACAAATTGGAAGGTTGCACAATATACTTCCTCTATTGGTTTGTAGAACATAGTAAATTTGTGGAAAGGAAGTTCGCCCCAATTCCTGATTACCCAAGATTTTTCACATGGAATGGGTACGATATCTCAAACTTCCTCAAGGCCGAATATCACAACAAAATGAGATCGAAGATGATATTGGAAGATCTGGTTATACCTGTTGGGGAAGAAGAAGGGCACAAAGAAGAGGAGCCACCTATAGAAGAAGTTGAAAAAGAGGGAGAGGAAGAACACCAAGAAGCAGGTGGAGATAATTTTGATGAACAACGGATAACACCGCATCATGAAATGGGCGCTGTGATGGACGACTCAGCAAAGGAATTGGAGGATTTGAGAAGACATCATTCTGATATTCTTGTGCAGAATGAAGAACTGAAAGAAAAGTTGAAAGAGATGGAGGCACAAGGAGCGCAGTTACGTGCAGCCAACTTTGAGAATGCCATACTCAAAGAAAAGCTGAAAGTGCTCCAGGCAGAAGAAGAGCAACAACGTGCAGTCAACGTTGTGATGGAGGGCTCTGTGCATGAACTGGAGGATTTGAGAAGACATTATTCTGATATTCTTGCGCAGAATGAAGAACTCAAAGAAAAGTTGAAAGAGCTCGAGGCACAAGAATCACAACAACGTACAGTCAACGTTCTGATGGAGGGCTCTGTGCATGAACTGGAGGATTTGAGAAAGCAGAATTCTGTTCTTAAAGCGCAGAATGAAGAACTCAAAGATAATTTAAAAGAGATGGAGGCACAAGGAGCGCAGTTACGTGCAGCCAACCTTGAGAACGAGAAACTCAAAGAAAAGCTGAAAGAGCTCGAGGCACAAGAATCACAACAACGTGCAGTCAACGTTCTGATGGAGGGCTCTGTGCATGAACTGGAGGATTTGAGAAAGCAGAATTCTGTTCTTAAATCAGATCTACATGCACAAGGTAAAATCTTTTCTATTTCAAATTTCTGATTTGTAATCTTCCAGGAGAATGACTATTCTCTGTGTACTATAACACGGAGAGTAGTCATTCTCCGTATTATTTGGAACGGATAATTGCTATTCCCTATCATGTCGATACTGGAACTGGTTATTCTCCGTGTAATTCCAAATGGAGAATTCTATTCTCCGTATTATATTATACGGAGAATGTCATTCTCCGTGTTAGGTTCACATCATACATTTCATTGTTGTTTGTTTTATTTCAGTGCAAACAACCAAACAACTCAGAGAAACAAATGAAAGGCTCGTTGAGGAGAAAAGGGAGCTTCAAAATAAAGTTGAATCATTTAAGATTGAAGCCAATGAAAAGGATTGCAAAATTAAAGATCTCGAAGCCATGGCTAAAATACTTCAGAATGAGGAGTTACAAGCTGCTGCTGAACCTGCTGCTCCAAGAGAAGTCAGAAGAAGAGGAGGATCGGGGGGAAAGAGGTTAAAAAAAAGCAATACAGTTGGAGAGGCTAATAAAAAGCGGAAGGTTAATGACGCTACGAAATCCCGAGAAGACGCCAAAATGGCTGAATTAAAGAAGAATCACGTCATGCTAAGGGAATGCGATGAACTCTTACTTTGGAAACATGCGGATGAAGAGCTGAAGAAACAATACATCGACATCGTAATTCCCAGAAAGAATTCTCCAAAGTATGTATTCTGAACCCTTTTTTTCATTCGTTTTTTCTAGACTTTTTTCACAATTATGTAATGAGAATCTATCTTTATTAATTAAATCTAAAGTAAATTTATATGCAGTGATATTGTATACGAATTTTATCCGGAAAAGGGTGAAAATGGAGTTTCAGTCGAGCTGTCGGCAGTAGACATGCAAGACATACTCAACTATGACGACATGGAGGCTGGCATACTAGACATAATAATAAGAAAGCTGAGAGAAATTCAACGCAGTAAAAGGTGTGCCCCGTCTAGTTCGAAGGAGGTACCATTGATCCAGAAAAAAAAGCCGGGGCCCAATCACATAAGTGGTCTGCATTCATGACGGCCCACACATTGGTAAGTATTCAAACAGAAAAATCCATATTCATGTGTACACCGATGAAAAATGACAGAAAAAAAATTACTCATGATATTGTGTATTGTTTTTGGGAAACAACAGACCGTCATTCAACGTGTCAATGAAGAAACCGCAAAACCCGGCGCCTATGAAGACATCCAAAAAATAGAAGACTTCGTCATGGGTTTGGAGGACGACATAGAGTTGTTATTCATCCCACTTTTTAATGCAACCATCAAACACTATACTCTGCTCACATTCAACTTTATCTCCTACGACTGGACACACTACAACTCCTTGTTGCAAACCACGTACGATACGTGCAAGGTGGATGCAGAATTAACGAAGAAAACCTTAGAGCCTATCGTCAGGAGAAAAGTTGATATGATGAGGGAGAGATGCCCGGCGAAGAAGGAGTATGAGAGCAAAGTGCTGAATTATTCTCTAAATTGCCCACAACAACGGGCACCCAACTGCCTCTTGTACACGGCGTATTATATGAATAGGTTGACGACTCCTCCCTTCGAAATACCGGGAGAAAATGACAATGAAACTCACCAGAAGATTACAAAGATGAGGTTGTCATGGGCTAAGGAGTTGCTTTCAAGCAAATATGTAAATCGATCCTAGCAATGACATTGTAAAACAACAATGTAATTATGATGTAATTGGACAAGGAACTTCTGTCTTTTATAAGCTCTGCTTTTATAATATAATCATTTTTGAATTATATTTACATCGTCGAAACCACGAAAAGTTTGACTTTTATTTACATATGAAACAACTCGAACTCATGCGCCAAAAGGGCAGTGGGTTCCTTAGCCTCAGGAGTCTATCTGTTCGACATGTTCCTTGTTGAAGAAGTGTGGCCTTGCATGGTGCTCTCCCTCAAAACAAAATTCCTTGAGGCAGTGGGTTCCTTTGCCTCAGTGAGTTCCTTTGCACGGAGGATGCACGATGAAGTGACTTGCCTCAAGGAGTCATGCTACGGTTCCTATGCTCTGACCATGCACGATCAATAGCATCTACCACGCGGACACGAACTGAAAGAAGACAGAGAGCAACACTCCTTGACAGTCGAAGCTTTCAATTGGATTACTTGAAGCAAAACACTTCATCGTGCATCGTCAGAGGTGTGTTGTTCTCAAGGAGTTCAATTGAAGTCCGCGTCGTATTCATCGTGCATCGTCAGAGCATAGAAACCGTTGCATGACTCCTTGAGGCAAGTCACTTCATCGTGCATCCTCCGTGCAAAGGAACTCACTGAGGCAAAGGAACCCACTGCATCAAGGAATTTTGTTTTGAGGGAGAGCACCATGCAAGGCCACACTTCTACAACAAGGAACATGTCGAACAGATAGACTCCTGAGGCTAAGGAACCCCCTGCCCTTTTGAATTTTGTTAACTTGTGGCAGAGCACCGTGCAAAGCCATACTTGTTCAACAAGGAACATGTCGAACAGATAGACTCCAGGCAGCAAAGGAACACCGTGCATAGTCCGAGCCAATCAACGTACGGGCGCTTCGACAGATCGTGGGTTGGCAATAATTCCAAACCCACGCACATGTCAGTCTTCTGAAGGACTTCACCACCAAAGCTTCTTCAAACGGGGAGATCGACAACCAAGAGGAAAGAGTCTTGCCAAGGTGGAGGATCGGTAGAGTCCATCGCCGCAAGAAAAGCTAAGTGAGATGAGAACAAACTCTCTCTACACTACTGGCATTTATAGGCATGGAACAACTCGGACTCATGCGCCAAAAAGGCAGCCACTTCGAATTCTGCCCCTGCTCAATTAAAGCTAAGTAAGACTGGAACAATTAATTTCCTTCAATACCAATGCCATTAATACCAATGAATATGCCCCTTCGAATTCTGCCAACTTTCATACCCCATACTGTATCAAAGTTTTTTCTTTAGACAGTTGGTGTGCTCATAGCAGTGATCTTAGTAGGTTCATCTTTCCTAATAGCATAATCTATGTCCATGCACCCTAATTGAAGGAGAACTCTCTCCTTCCAAATCTTAAAGTTGTCTCCCCCAAGTTCAGGAACCTCACAGTGAATATCAGAGATACTAGGTAAAATTGCACAAAAGATTACAAGTTTATTAATATATAAGACTTTTAAAAAAAAATCATGTTTTACCAATATAAAAACATGCAATAAAATGAATCTGATTTTCATTAAAAATTGCCTGTGGGCTAAAATTCCAATTCAATCAGATTAATTAACTTACAAAAAAAGTATAAATAAAACAAAATATTGTTATAGTCAAGATTTGAACCAATGACATCTTGAATACAAGTCTAGCAGTGTAACCACGATACCACAATAGCATTCTCCGTGTTTTATAAAACGGAGAATAACATTCTCCGTTTTGAATTAAACGGAGAATAGCTTCACAGTGTTAAAAACAAATTAGAATGTTCATTCTCCGTTTTAAATTGAAACAGAGAATATCATTCTCCGTTTTAAAATAAAACGGAGAATATCATTCTCCGTTTTAAATTAAAACGGAGAATGACATTTGCCACATAAGAATGACATTGTAAAACAACAATGTAATTATGATGTAATTGGGCAAGGAACTTCTGTCTTTGATAAGCTCTGCTTTTATAATATAATCATTTTTGAATTACATTTATATTGTCAAAACCACGAAAAGTTTGACTTTTATTTACATATGAAACAACTCGAACTCATGCGCCAAAAGGGCAGTCATTTTTATAATAAGATCTCCCAAATTATGCCATTTATTGGCAAAATTTAACAACTCGAACTCATGCGCCAAGCTGCAGTCACTTTTATTGTCATTAATACCAATGAACCTGCCATTTATATGCCATTAATACCAATGAATTCTTCCATTTATATGCCATTTATTCCTAATGAATCTGCCCCTTCGGATTATATTCTCCGTTTTAGTTGGAACGGAGAATGCTATTCTCCGTTTACTTGAAACGGAGAATAAGTTTCCCGTTTAAATTAAATCGTTTGAGTATTCTATTCACCGTTTATGTCTGCTCTTCTATAATAAAATCATTTTTGAGTTACATTTACATTTACATTGTGATAACCACGAAAAGTCTGAATTTTTGAGTTACATGTACATTATGAAAGTCTGAAATACTACATAAAATACTACATCAAGAAAAAAGTCAAATGTGAGCTGCGTGAGGGCATCGCAGAGCAATGGAACTCCTTGAGGAAAAGGAATTCCTTGAGGCGGTGAGTTCCTTTGCCTCAGTGAGTTCCTTTGCTCGGAGGATGCACGATGAAGTAGCTTGCCTCAAGGAGTCATCCAACGGTTCCTATGCTCTGACGATGCACGATGAATAACATCTACCACACGGACAAGAACTAAAAGACGGCAGAGAACAACACTCCTTAACAAATGAAGCTTTCAATTGAATTCCTTGAGGCAAATCACTTCATCGTGCATCGTCAGAGCAATGAAACTCCCTGAACAAAGGAACTCCCTGCATAGTCAGAGCAATGGAACTCCATGAACAAAGGAACTCCGTGCATCGTCAGAGCGAATCAAAGTGCGAGCGCAATAAATCCAAACTTCACTGCCTCAAGGAATTCCTTGAGGCAGAGCACGTGAATGAAGAAACTTCTTCAACAAGGAACATGTAGAAGAAATAGACTCCTGGCTGGCGCTTCGACAGAGCGTGGAACGATAATAATCTCCAAACTCATACACATCTCAGTCTTCTGAAGGACTTCACCACCGTGCATCGTCGGACCAATGGAACACGTTGAAGATATGAACTCCTGGCGGCAAAGGAACACCGTGCATAGTCCGAGACAATCAACGTGCGGGCGCTTCGACAGAGCGTGGGTTGGCAATAAATCCAAACCCAGGCACATGTCAGTCTTCTGAAGGACTTCACTACCAAAGCTTCTTCGAACGAGGAGATAGACAACCAAGAGAAAAGAGTCTTGCCAAGGCGGGGGATCGGTAGAGTCCATCGCCACAAGAAAAGCTAAGTGAGATGAAAACAAACTCTCTCTACACTACTGGAAACAATAGAAGAAGAAAGAGTAATGATATTATCGTACCTCCATATTGACCCTCTATATATAGCCCTCCCATCTGATGTGGCATGTTAAATAAATGAGCTTCTTAGCATTTTCCTAAATTAATAGTATGTCATCTGACATGACTGATGACATGGCAAATTTTAATCCAAAAAGTTAACAACCCAATTTTCTCCATAATAATTTAACGTTAATATCAAAGTTATTTTAGTGTTAATATTAATTTATGTTAATATCAATGTTAAGGTTAATGTTAATATTAATATTATTGTTAATGTTAACGATAATATTAATATTAATGTTAATGTTAATCTGGAATATTAACTTTAATGTTAATTTTTATTTTTAGTTTTATTTACAAAAAAATTTGCCACGTCAGCTGCCAGATCAACATGTCACGTCAGCTGCCACGTAAGGATGGACAGTTTGAAAGTGCAATTTGGAGGTACAAAAAACATTATGCAGGAAGAAACAACTTCTAGCAAGGCAACAACACAACCTTTTCGTCTTCATTGTAACTCCGCCACGTGGCCCTCTTTTGATGGCTCATGAAAAATCTTGAGTGATTCTAGGAGCAAGCATAATTCTGGGTACGTGCCTTATTAAAATGTGTAGCTAATAACGCATGAGGAAGCATGCAACAGCAATCTCCACGTGGCCCTCTTTTGTAGGATAACACATGCATCAGCATTTAATGCTACGAAACCCTATTGTCTTGTTATGTATTGTGTATCCTATGTGGCATGAGACAGAGCCGCAGAAGACAATAACTTGCATAGGAGGCTATATTTAAAAATGACAAGAAGTTTAAAAAGTCATCTCCAATGCAAAAAAAAGTATTGAGAAGACAATATAAAGCAATTTTTTACGACTTCCAAGACAACCTTTGCTCTTCTAATGATATGGTATCAGTGTTTATTAATAAATTGTGTAGAATAACGCATGCAGAGTATTTAATGCTACGGGACCTGTTGCGTTAAGGAACACAACATGTGAGAAAGAACCCGAGAGAGATAGAGAGAGAGAAAGAGAGTGTGGGAGATGGGATAAAGAGGAAGGATCGAGCTCGACTAGATTTTAAACTTAAAATTCAATTTTTGGTTATCATTACTAATAACTAGTTGGCACGTACTAGTTTAGACGAACACTAACCGAGCCCCGAGCAACGTGACATCAGCTAGCTAGGTTTCTAATACCGTGGCATTCATGTTAATTTAAACATTTACAATATTATTGAAACTAATATGACTACTAAAATTAAAAATAGTTTTGGATTTAACATTTACTTCAAACTAGTTAAAGTTAAAATTAAATTCTTTTTTATTTAAAATGTAATTGGAACTACAATTAATAATAACATTCGCTTGTCCCATAGTTTAAGTCGTATTTCCCTCGATGCTAGTCGTAGCCCTTGCTTGTCAAGTCGTTGCACGAACACATTAGAAAAGAGATTTGTTGGACTATCGAAGTATAGCAAGCACCGTCCCGTGTCACGTGCATTTGTTAAGCAGTGAAAGGGTGTGAAGGCCACTGGCAATGTCAAGACATTCCATAACGTGACAGCGTCCCAGCCTACACCGCAGAAACGACGTAGAACGCTGTCTAGTTCTACTATTTAACAACATATTTAATATCAAAACCTGTCAAGAACGATCAACTACGAATGGAGGACAAGCAATGTCAATATAATATACTCAATAAGCTATGATATTGTTGCGACCGTCCAGTGTACGTATTTATGTATGGTATTTATGGTGCACATCATCTTAATTCAATGTTTATGTTAAGATTATGTCTAACTGTATCTGCCGCAGGGACACGGTGGTGGACAAGTTCAAGATAGGTTCGGCCCGAGGCTGGACGTAACCACGTAACCACGTACTCGTGCCCCTAGTCAGGGTGCGGGTCGTGACAGAAACACCGTGACCTTCATATTGATAGGGCGTAACCACGTACTCGTGCCCCTAATCAGGGTACGGGTCGTGACAGAAACACCGTGACCTTCATATAGATAGGGCCGGTGGGCTGAGATTAGCGCTGGGTGCAGGCGCAGGGCCTGCCACACTTATGCATATGTTTAAGTTTACGGTTGGTTGGTTGAGTGAAATGATATAATTTCTTATGTAAAGTTCTAACCTTGCAGGCTAGGCGAAATGGGACATAGATGAGCACGATCCCAATGTTTATGTTAAGATTATGTCTAACTGTATCTGCCGCAGGGACACGGTGGTGGACAAGTTCAAGATAGGTTCGGCCCGAGGCTGGACGTAACCACGTAACCACGTACTCGTGCCCCTAGTCAGGGTGCGGGTCGTGACAGAAACACCGTGACCTTCATATTGATAGGGCGTAACCACGTACTCGTGCCCCTAATCAGGGTGCGGGTCGTGACAGAAACACCTGTGACCTTCATATAGATAGGGCCGGTGGGCTGAGATTAGCGCTGGGTGCAGGCGCAGGGCCTGCCACACTTATGCATATGTTTAAGTTTACGGTTGGTTGGTTGAGTGAAATGATATGATTTCTTATGTAAAGTTCTAACCTTGCAGGCTAGGCGAAATGGGACATAGATGAGCACGATCCCAATGTTTATGTTAAGATTATGTCTAACTGTATCTGCCGCAGGGACACGGTGGTGGACAAGTTCAAGATAGGTTCGGCCCGAGGCTGGACGTAACCACGTAACCACGTACTCGTGCCCCTAATCAGGGTGCGGGTCGTGACAGAAACACCGTGACCTTCATATAGATAGGGCGTAACCACGTACTCGTGCCCCTAATCAGGGTACGGGTCGTGACAGAAACACCGTGACCTTCATATAGATAGGGCCGGTGGGCTGAGATTAGCGCTGGGTGCAGGCGCAGGGCCTGCCACACTTATGCATATGTTTAAGTTTACGGTTGGTTGGTTGAGTAAAATGATATGATTTCTTATGTAAAGTTCTAACCTTGCAGGCTAGGCGAAATGGGACATAGATGAGCACGATCCCAATGTTTATGTTAAGATTATGTCTAACTGTATCTGCCGCAGGGACACGGTGGTGGACAAGTTCAAGATAGGTTCGGCCCGAGGCTGGACGTAACCACGTAACCACGTACTCGTGCCCCTAGTCAGGGTGCGGGTCATGACAGAAACACTGTAACCTTCATATTGATAGGGCGTAACCACGTACTCGTGTCCCCTAATCAGGGTGCAGGTCGTGACAGAAACACCGTGACCTTCATATAGATAGGGCCGGTGGGCTGAGATTAGCGCTGGGTGCAGGCGCAGGGCCTGCCACACTTATGCATATGTTTAAGTTTACGGTTGGTTGGTTGAGTGAAATGATATGATTTCTTATGTAAAGTTCTAACCTTGCAGGCTAGGCGAAATGGGACATAGATGAGCACGATCACAATGTTTATGTTAAGATTATGTCTAACTGTATCTGCCGCAGGGACACGGTGGTAGACAAGTTCAAGATAGGTTCGGCCCGAGGCTGGACGTAACCACGTAACCACGTAACCACGTACTCGTGCCCCTAATCAGGGTGCGGGTCGTGACAGAAACACCGTGACCTTCATATAGATAGGGCGTAACCACGTACTCGTGCCCCTAATCAGGGTGGACGTAACCACTGTACTCGTGCCCCTAATCAGGGTGCGGGTCGTGACAGAAACACCGTGACCTTCATAAAGATAGGGCCGGTGGGCTGAGATTAGCGCTGGGTGCAGGAGCAGGGTCCTGCCACCCTTATGCATATGTTTAAGTTTACGGTTGGTTGGTTGAGTGAAATGATATGATTTCTTCTAACCTTGCAGGCTAGGCGAAATGGGTACATAGATGAGCACGATCACAATGTTTATGTTAAGATTATGTCTAACTGTATCTGCCGCAGGGATACGGTGGTGGACAAGTTCAGGATAGGTTCGGCTCGAGGCGGGGCTCGGCTTGGACTTCCAGATGCATGGAGTCCTTAGCGTTCAAGAGGAGCTACCGCATTGGCGTTCGGACTTGCGAGACGTTCAGCCGAAGACTACTTGTTGGCTATAAAGAGGCATAATGTATGGAACAATGTACTCCTTTGTGAGCTAGAGAGATCATGAGCGTTGTAGCCAATTGGCATGATGAGTTGAGCTATTCAGAGCATTAATATTAAATCTACGTTGGCTTTTCTGTTAAATTACAATATAATTAAAACTAATTTTACGAAAATGCTATTTGCTCCCAAATTTTTTGGTAGATACCATCTTCCATTATGTGGCATATGACATGGTTGCTAACATGACAGCTGACATGGCAAAATTTAACAATAAAATTAATATTAAAATAACATTAATAGTAAATAAATAATTTAATATTAAATTAACATTGATTAATATTAACATTAACAGTAGCATTAGCATTAACATTAATATTAATATTGGCATTAACATTAACATTAAAAAAATTTGGGTAATTAATTTTTAGGGGTTAAAATTTGCCATGTCAGACGTTATGTCATCTGCCATGTCAGATGCCACATAATGGGAGATGCCATCACCCAAATTTTTTGGGAGCCCAAACGACTAATTGCTAATATTAATACAGTGGCATTACCGTTATTTCTCAATAGATTCGTGACTTGTTCGGTCACACCCCTCCACGAGCGGGTTACATACACGGCGTAAACGAGGGTTAAATAGCCTTTTCCAAAGAAGAGAACCCATCCGACTAGAGAGAAACAAAGGAAAGAAGAAGAAGAACAGTGGCAATGGAGAGGAGCAAGATCAACTGCAGCGGATGGGCCGTCATCCCTACCGAGATTCTCTCGATGATACTGGTACTGTCGGGGATGCCGGCGGACGAGGTAATGTGCAACGTGGCCCCAGTTTGCCGTTCGTGGTGGAAGGCGCTCAACGGTCCCTTAGACTATTGGTCTAACGTCGACTTGGTACAGTGGTGCCGGAGGACCCAGCAAACCGCTGAGATTAGTTTGACCGTAATGAAGCTCGTGGCTCGCAGTGAGGGACATCTAGGGTCCCTCTCCGCGTACAAGCTCGACGAAGCAGCCTTCTCTTTTGCATGTTTAAGGCCAGTGCAAAATTTTATTTGGTCTTATTCTAATACTTTATTTTTTCTATTACAAAATTTTACGTATACTTTTGTTAATTTCTATTGATGTTTTTCCATTTTTATAATACAGTGGGAAATTTCTAAGGGTTATGCACATTCCGAAGTGCAACGTGAGTGATGAAACTTTCGTGAGACTCTTGGAGTTTCTCCCTGTGCTGGAAGAACTCGACATTAGCTACTGCCTCTACATCACGTCGAATGGAATAATTTCTGCCGGAAATTATTGCTGCCGTCTGGTCAAGCTGATTAGGAACATACTCCCTCCGGGTTTCATGCTCAGGAACATGTTCGTGCTGAACACGAAAAACGAGGCGGAGGGAAAGGCCGTGGCTGATTCGATGCCGCGTCTCGAGCACCTACATATGGGATTCGGCATGTTCAATGGAGACACGCTGCGATCTATCATATGCAACTGCAAGGGACTTCGCGTGCTCGACATACGTGGGTGCTTCAACGTGATCTTCTTCGACGACGAACTCTTGAAACTTTGTTATTCAATACAGACGTTTAAAAAACCCTATGATGATCATATCCCAGTACCAGGAGAACCTGTGAACGATTGGTATAATGATTTAGAAATGTTCTATCATTCCTGGAGGGAATGGTGAAAACATTATCATGCATGCATGCATGCATTTCTTTATACTCCCTCGAATTTTGCTTTTGTACTTATTGTGATCTCTAATTGGGTTAATGAATGCCCATTAAATCTCTAATTGGATTTATTTAATGATATCACATTCTACTATGTAAATTAAACTTTGGAGACAATATTTTGGTAAATTTTAGTTTGAATTTTGGAGGCAATATAAACTAAAGTGTCTTTTCAGTATCCATCATTAGAGCTCAAGTATATTTTCAAAATACATTCTTAAATGCATAGAGAATTGTAGAGTTTATCTTGATATAATTGCAGTTTAAATAAGGCTAAAATTGTAAATTACTCCACAAACATCCATTATATAAAAAAAATTCTCCGTCCTATATGGACCATAAGACGGCTAAGACGGCTCACTTCTGAGATTTTGACAGTTCCCAACACAGATTTTACCATAAATACAATATCTCAGTGTAATCACATCCAAGAGATTTCGCCATTTCCCAACACAGATTTTACCTTATTCAAAATGAATTCTCCGTCCTATATGGACCATTCTCCGTCCTACATGTATCATTCTCCGTCCTACCTCCGTCCTAAATGTATAATTCTCCGTCCTACCTCCGTCCTACATGTACAATTCTCCGTCCTACCTCCGTCCTAAATGTACCATTCTCCGTGTTAGAGGAACGGAGAATGGCCATTAACAGTCCCAAAAATTGTTCCCTACTAAGTTAAAAGCATATATTAGCACCCAAAAATTGTTAACAATAGAAAAATTCTACAGAACCCAAACACCTGACTCGAACCTAGGCCTTCCATGTAAAAGCCAAACAGCACAACCAACTAAGTCTGGAATAAGACATCAATAATGCTAAGTATACTACCAAAGACGGCTCACTTCTGAGATTTTGACATTTTCCAACACAGATTTTACCATAAATACAACATCTCAGTGTAATCACATCCAAGAGATTTCGCCATTTCCCAACACAGATTTTACCTTATTCAAAATGAATTCTCCGTCCTATATGGACCATTCTCCGTCCTACATGTATCATTCTCCGTCCTACCTCCGTCCTAAATGTATAATTCTCCGTCCTACCTCCGTCCTACATGTACAATTCTCCGTCCTACCTCCGTCCTAAATGTACCATTCTCCGTGTTAGAGGAACGGAGAATGGCCATTAACAGTCCCAAAAATTGTTCCCTACTAAGTTAAAAGCATATATTAGCACCCAAAAATTGTTAACAATAGAAAAATTCTACAGAACCCAAACACCTGACTCGAACCTAGGCCTTCCATGTAAAAGCCAAACAGCACAACCAACTAAGTCTGGAATAAGACATCAATAATGCTAAGTATACTACCAAAGACGGCTCACTTCTGAGATTTTGACATTTTTCAACACAGATTTTACCATAAATACAACATCTCAGTGTAATCATATCCAAGAGATTTCGCCATTTCCCAACACAGATTTTACCTTATTCAAAATGAATTCTCCGTCCTATATGGACCATTCTCCGTCCTACATGTATCATTCTCCGTCCTACCTCCGTCCTACCTCCGTCCTAAATGTATAATTCTCCGTCCTACCTCCGTCCTACATGTACAATTCTCCGTCCTACCTTCGTCCTAAATGTACCATTCTCCGTGTTAGAGGAACGGAGAATGGACATTAACAGTCCCAAAAATTGTTCCCTACTAAGTTAAAGCATATAATAGCACCCAAAAATTGTTAACAATAGAAAAATTCTACAGAACCCAAACACCTGACTCGAACCTAGGCATTCCATGTAAAAGCCAAACAGCACAACCAACTAAGCCTGGAATAAGACATAAATAATGCTAAGTCTACTACCAAATGCTTACAACACTCTTCAAACCTTCACCCATTGCTGACATGTGGGCCATGGCCCACATGTCAGCAATGGGTGAAGGTTGGAAGAGTGTTGTAAGCATTTGGTTGTAACTTTAGCATTATATCCCAACTCCCAATAAGGAATACGAAGAGTCGGTTAGGAACGTGTATATATATACATAGGGGTCCCCATTCATCTGAGTAGGTTGCACATTTAACATGGCTCCAAAAAGAACATATGGTTGGGAACCATTGCCAGAGCCTTCTTCCTGTCGTCGCCGAGCATCTTCGCATGGAGCACCCTCTGCGCCGCCTCCGGCCCATGACTGGCTGGAAGCGGCTGCGAACTTTCTGACCTCCGTCGGGTTGTCACTGGAGGTCATCGCTCGACCTCTTCATCCGGCGCCAAACTTTGACCTGTTGCCGATCACTCCGGAGGAACGGGATTCTCTGGAGAAGAGGGAAGCGTTTCGCCGCCTGTGCCATAGGGCGGGTGTGCGCACCCTGCAGGACTTTGCCGAGATCCTCCGGGAGGCCAGTGAGGGCTAGACCCTTTTTTTTTGTTTTTTTACAATTTTTTGTCCTCCTCTTGTATACTTCTCTGGAGAATGTTTCGGCGACGAAGGTGGGATTTAATGAAATATAATATTTTGTTAACTCAATTTGGTTTCGGCTACAATCAAACTTTTACAACCTTCTTACAACTTACACCCATTTACTAACTATAGCATTGCTCTTTATAATTAACAAATCTTGTTACGTCAAATCAATATATCAGTGACGATATCCCATCAATGACTTGTTACGTCATAGAATTGATTATGCTGCCAGCGTCAATCTTGCCGTCAAATCCATCTTAAATATGATTATAAAGTAAAATAGAGGACAACATTGAGTGTTTCAATTTTACTCTTTTCAAGTACATAGTCTTCTTATTTTCAAAAATTTAATCAAATATTCGTAAAATGGAAATATTGAGTCTTAAACTTCACATTCTTAAATATGTTGTCAAATTTTTTTAAATAAATATGTTTCCACCACGTTTTTTCTGTCAAATTTTCAATAATTTATACGGAACACGTGGATATATACTAGTAATAATAGTAATAAATTTAATTTTGGAAGAGAATTTTTTAAAATTAAGGTCTCAAAATCCCAAAGGTTTATGTAGTGATTTCATATGGATATATACTAGTAATAATAGTAATAAATTTAATTTTGGAAAGTAGTTTTTTAAATTTAATAGTAATAAATTCGACCGTCTTATACTAGTAATAATAGTAATAAATTTAATTTAAGACTCAAAACTATTCTAATTTTTTCCACTTCCCAAGGTCATATAAGACGGTCGAACTTTTCCTCTTCTTCTCTCAAACCCTCTTCCTTATCCCAAACCCTCTCCCAAACCCTCTTCTAATCAAAATGCCGCCGAAGAAACAACGACCGTCGCCGAAGGGGAAGGATCCACGAAGGGATGCGATACAGGCCCGAAGGGCAGAACTTGCAAGGGCGGCGAAAACCAAGATTATGGTCGCTAGGGCAGAGGCCGAAAGGGCAGCGGCGGAAGCAGCGGCGGCGGCAGCGACGATGAAAGCGGAGGCGGCAGCCAAGCCACGTGCAAAAAAGGCTAAAAACACTCATTGCTCGACAAAGACCAGAAAATCTTTCTTCGATACAGAGTCGTCGGAAGACTCAACTTATGAAGATCGAAGGCGTACTCAAGCGAAGGCTAAGGTGGCAACGGATACAGAGTCATCAGCGTACTCTGTGGATTTTGAATCCTCATCAGAAGAGGAAAATGAAGAGGAAGAGCAATCATCAGATAAGTCCCAGGCTGGAGAGGAGGTAAAAAAATTTAAAGACTCTAAAACTAAGAAGATATACATTAAATATTTCAAGAAAAAGGCTGTTATGCCTGAAAGATCAATTAAGATGGATGATGTCGAAGACGAAGCTTTCCTGGATATATTGAAATTCTATCAATTGGAGAAACTGAACAAATCCTGTCTTGAGAAAATCTTCCAAACAATAGTAAGAGAATTTTACTCAAATCTTCCGGCTGAAATTAAAGAAAAAGAAGAGGATCAACTACTGGTGTTTCTGAGAGGGAAACTGATTAGGGTAAATGCTGCTGTCATCAACGAATTTTATGGATTTGATCCAGTTCCTGAGTTTGATATGAAAGATATTGATAATGTTTCCATGACGGATGCAATTCATGAGATTACAGGTGTTTCAATGGGTGCCAAGACCCCTCAAAATGTATACAAAGATCAATTAAAAACTTTGTATAAATTGTTGCATGCCTACGTATCTCAAACACTCAACCCTACTGGACATGAGTTTTCCATCCATCCCGAGAGAGTAAAACTTCTTTATTATATGGGGAAGAAAAAAAGGATGGATATAGGTTCCTACATGTTCAGTAGAATGATGCATCTTGTGGGAAAACCAACTGCAAGGACAGCTCTCCCTTTCGGAGGATTTGTATGCTCGATGGCTAATAAACATTCTGTCCCAAGCTTAGCAGGGGATGTTTATATTAAAAACAAAGGCCCCATGAGAAAACTAACCTTCACTCGAATGTTTAGAAAACGGGCAGCAGCTGCAAGCAAACCATCAACATCTGGAAAACCATCAACTTATGGAATCAAAACCACTAAGGACAGGGTTGATGATCTATACAATTTTGTTGCTGCAAACTTTGAGAATGTCTTCAAAGAGATGAAGACTATATCCGACAACCAGAAATTGATTCTGGATAAGATTAACCAGATAGAGGTTGAATTTGCTGACCAAGAATAAGATTTTCCTTCCCTCGTGAAGAAGGTAAATGGGGCTAGCCCAAAATCTTATGTAAAAATATAGACTGTGCACATTGACACTTTAATGCTAGCCATCACTTTGATACTTCTATTTATGTTTCTGGATGTCATTTCTACCTATAAAGTGAGTCAATACTGACTATAATTTTTCTTCATCCGTCCCTCAAGGTGTAGGTGAAGGATATTTTGAGAAAGAAGAAGTAGGAAAAAAAAAGAAACAAGAAGAAGAAGATGGAGACGTCTATGAAGATTCATCTTTTGAGTTTTGAATGTCTCTTATTTCAATGTGGAAGTAATATTTGACTTGTAATATTGTTCTGAATATTTGTTGGTCATGGCGGACAAACTAAATTTTGTGTTTGAAATATTGTAAGACTAAACTTTTCGCTTGTACTCAGTGCATAGTTCGTAATTTGTTTTGAAAATGTAATATGGTCTTGAATTTAGAGTAGGTCTGATATTTATTTGGATTATTGTATTGTGAATTATGCAGGTTCTATGTTGAATTACTAACGTGGATTGGACAGATTACTGTAACGTGAATTATGCAGTTTATTGGACTTGGAATGAAGTATACTTAATTTGATTATAATTTTTTGGTTGAAGCGTTTATTTGGTTGGCAGTTGGCCTTGATAGATGATATTGATATTTTGGTGTATTCATTTGATTTGCAGATGCCCATCACAGATTTCGTGAGTCCTGGGTGCATTGCTAGGGTTTACAGGTGGCCTCATTACGGATGCATTCCTGGGATCACTGAAACTTTATTTGATTGTAATGTATTTTACTTTCTGTAAAAAATCATTACATCGATGCCATCAGTATGAACTCGATGCCAGTGCATGTTCATCCCTTGTTATTGCTGAAGCAAAATTGTAATCATGCATGTTCATCCCTTGTTATTGCGGAAACATAATTGTAATCCTGCATGTTCATCCTTTGTTATTGCCATCAGTACATCGATGCCATCAGTATGAAGTCGATGCCAGTGTAAGGCATAATGTAATGTAAGAAAAATTCTCTTTGATAGTAGGTTAATTATATTCAAACATTCGTAAGAAATTTTGTTCAGCCATACAGTGGAAGCCTGATAAAATGATATTCGGATTATCTTGAAAATAATTTAATATAAAATGAATGTACTATGGTAAATGATATTAAAAATACTGTAAATATTTGGTGAAAAATTATGAGATACTTGAACATTTCCAGTCCTAAATGTACCATACTTTGTTAAAAGCACAGAGAGTGTCCGTTCTCCGTTTTCAAAGAACGGAGAATGGCCATTCTCCATGTTAAAATAACGGAGAATGGCCATTCTCCTTGAGCATGGCCATTCTCCGTGTTAAAAACAAAGAGAACAGCCATTCTCCGTCCATTCGCCGTGTAGAAAGCAAAAATAATGGCCATTCTCCGTCCATTCGCCGTGTTAAAAGCAAAGAGAATGGCCATTCTCCGTCCATTCGCCGTGTTAAAAGCAAAGAGAATGGCCATTCTCCGTGTTAAAAGCAAAGAGAATGGCCGTTCACCATCCAAATAAAATATTCTCTTCGAAAATATTATCATTAGAAAAGTAAAAAAAATTCGTCCGATCAATACAGATTTTTTTTAAAAATATGTGACAAGATGATCCGCCCGACCTCAGAAGCAGGTTTTCCTCAGTTCACAACCACCACCGTGACATGTAGCTTTATTAACAAAATATTAAATTATTAGATGAAAAATAAGATTTCTGACAATGGCATGGACAGTAAAATTAGAGCGGCACCGCTAATACTTCTTGTTCGAGGAGGTTTCGACTATGTCCGACGGGAAGCGAACCGATTCTTCACGGCGCAGCTGGTACTCCTCGTTGTTCTAGGAGGGCTCGACGACGTTCGACGCGATCCGGACCGATTCTTATTTCCATCTTCATCTCTGTTTCTCTTTCCACCACAACCACCAACACCACCACCACGACGGCCTGTAACAAAAAAAACTATAATACGAAATATTAAATTGGATGGACTTTTGAGAGAGTAAATATGAATTAATTTAGGGTGTTCATTGAAAAAATTAAAGTGAAGAATGACCTGCTAAAGCAAGTTACCATCAGGTCAAAAGTCTAAATCAGCATTAAATGATGTTTCTACACTATTATTCAATCCGAACCATTGGATCAACATCCAACGGTCCAGATTTCGGATGTATCGATACATCCATTTCCAGCGGATGTATTGTAGAACGACCCTATATATATATAATATATGTGTGTGTGTGTGTGTGTGTGTGTGTGTGTGTGTGTATATAAATATAAATATATTATTATATATTTATATATATATATTATATATTATATATATATATTATATAATATATATATATATATATATATATATATATATATATATATATATATAT
>JANAVB010012554.1:0-133595 GCA_029216955.1 Iris pallida
TACAGTCTAGAATATGCTCCGAACGGAGAATAATAATAAGTACTCAATCACAACCACTAAGATGGATAGAAAATAAATCTCAAGAGAGTCACAGATATAAATAAAGGACTAGGTGTAAACCACCAGAACAAAACTCAAGTACAAATCATAATGTCTCAAATAGAAGGACAATAAAATACTAAGTCTCAGCTAGACTATGGGCAAGTCCTCAGCGACTGTTGGATCCTCCGAGCGGTCCACGTCACCAGTGTCATCTAAGCAATGCCATAATAAGTAGGACAGAACTCCTCATCATCACCTGTAAAATTTTCAATATGCCCAGTCAGGACGAAACGAGCACATATCTCTCACAACAGTTCATATCAGGATGGACATATAAAGCAAGCTATAGAAAACTATACATGAATCACTGTAAAGAAAATTAATAAGAGAGATAATATAAGGTGAGATATAATATGATAAATAGAGAAATGTAACCATCTACGTGATTAAGAGATGAATTGGTTATGGTAAACAGTTTGGGTTGCACATGGATACAGAGAGGAGTGCACATGGATACTCTACTGGGGATAATGATCACATAACCAACTACACTCTCCCTGCCCCCAATCAATCACATGGATCAATACATGTTATGTTGTTGTACATGGATGACAACTATTATACATGGAGCTCATATGGTCATGAGTGTACATGAATAACACATGGATAATATATACATAGATTACATGATAGCCATGATATAGTACATAAACATGATATACTCGATGTATCCGAGGGGATAACATCTCATGAAAAGATCCATAGGGTACTAATCCGTGTGAACATCGTGTCAGCATCAAGTATACTAGTCTATAACAAGAGAACATATCCAAAGAAGTATGAAAAGATCAGAGAATGTACTCGCCTGGCAAACTGAATCCTGATGATGAAGTGTAGCTAAACTGGGCAATATAAAGCTATTTAAAGTATACATGTCACAACAAGTCCACAATATTAAAAGAAATAGCTACAATGCAAGACTACATGCTTCTAGGTCCATTTTGGTCAAAGTCAACCCACGGTCAACTCTGGTCAAACCTGGTCAATGTTGGTCAAACCTGGGTTAACTAGTCCTTCTACTAATTTCTAGGTCATACACAAAATTCTAGGTCATTTGGAGTTCGTTTGAGTTGAATTGGATCAAGTTTGACCCAAAGTTGACTTTTGTCAATTTGGTCAACTTGTCGGCCAATTCGACTAAACTAGGCTCAAAATGACAAACCAAATCTGTCCTAGGGCTCCTATAGTATATACACACTACAATCTATTCTAAGAAAGTAATCAAGCTAAATATCAATATACATATAGGTATATATACACACATGTGTATTTACGATTCAAACCAAACCTTAGTTCAACAAGTGATTGTGTGTGTGTGACCTGGAGATTACTAAAATGGGGTGAATTCTGAGATTAAAACAGCAAACACAAACCAGGTATACCACAATTTAATATACTACTTACATACATATATACAAAATAAGAAAACTACATATATATATATATATATATATAATATATATATATATATATATATATATATATATATATATATATACAAATGCTCAAATGAAAGATTGGCAATGGTCTGAGATAATTTTAAGAGTCAAAAATCTGGAATTAAATCCCCCTCGACCCATTCTCAACTCATATGCAGGCTTGCAATGGTTTCAACGGGGTTTTATATGTATATTATATAAAAAAAAAATATGTATGTATACATAGCTACTAGGAAAGCATATATACTCATAAATGTTGAAAAAATGTGAAACAAATCCAAAAGTTGGTTCCCACAAATTCGAAACCTCATATACGTACTGAAAATCAAAATATCGCATTTAAACCCAAAAATCCATATTAAAAAAAACTCACCCATTTCACACAACGACCCAAAATGAGATATACACCAAACGAACCCGCAAAACTCGGCACACACATGGTCTCAACCGATGTGATGCGCTCGTATACTCTCGGGTTCGAAATCGTGTGTCCGTGTCGTGTCCATAGAACGCGTATCGGAATTTCCCGATACCGCGTGATAACGCGCATTGTGCGTGCGTTCCCGCTCGATTGAGCGCCACACACAACGAAAAGCCCTGTGCTTGTGCACGTAGCTGGGGGGGTCCTGGGTAGGTATAGGATAAGGCCACGCAGCGACACGCCGCACCAAAGCGACGCACGCAGCCCGCACCGCGTGCGGCCTGCTGCGAGCGCGCGCGCCCGCACGCCCTGTACGCGCGGTTCCGCCCTCGTGGCTCGCTCGTCGGGCCATGCCACGATCGGGGTTGGTTCTTCGGTTAGTCTAGGTATAGGTCGAGTGTCCCAGGTCCTAGAACGGGTCTTCGTTGAGTCGTGTGCGCGCACGAAGTCCGTTTCTGCGACAAAATCAGGCTGAATGCACAGTACGGCTGAGCGGTGCACGCGCGATTTCTCCGCGCTCGCTCAACGAAAAGCCGTGAATTTTACGAGCATGGGGGAAGAGGTTTCCCCCACATTCTCAAGAAATTTCATGTGAAAATACGGCCTGTGCATCGAGATACAACGCGCGGACAGCAGGGCACGCACGGCCTCATGCACGGGATTCGTGCACGTGCGTCCGACGCCCGAAACGTCGCTGCAACGTTGTCAAAACCAAATCCATCTTCACAAAAGTTTATCAAAATAATATTATCTAAACATCCAAGAAGACAGAATCGAAAAACATCAACTTTCTATCCTAAGCGGCATTTCGTCGAACACGTGCCGTAAAGGACCGACACGTGTCCGATACCTCCATCAAACGAAGTCAAAATCCAACCAAATTTCGTGGGCAAGTCTATGGAACCAATATGGATGGAAAAATGAAAGAAATTCTAGATTTACTATGGTATATTAGGGTTTACCTATTGAGTGTCAAAAACTCAATGAATAGAGCCTCTCGGTTGTCGTGTCGGCCGATTTCCCTCAAGCAAAAGCCTACTACGCCTCCTCGCTAGATATGCTCCAGCAAATCCTCCTCTCCTCGATGAGCACAATGGAGTTCGTTTGCGAAGAAACGGACTCTGGATGAAGGAAAAAGGAGTTTTGGAGAAGGGGATCTATTAGGGTTTCCTTGTGGAGGCTCAAAACTTCACAAATGAATGCAAGGGGGAGGGGGTACTGCTGTTGGGCGGCCAGGAATAGGTCTCCTTGGGTTAGGGTTTCACTTGGGCCAACTCATTCTCAAGGAGAAATGGGCCCAAGTCAAAAAGGCTTAAAGGCTTGCATGAAAAAGGCTAAAATAAATCAATTAAAGCCTTAAAAATAACCTAATGCCTAAATAAATTCTAAAATAAAAATAACAATTCTAAGGCATGGTTATGCCCCTATACATGTCCACTAATGTTAAACCAATCGCTAGCACAACACAAGTCAACATATCTAGAAAATCGCAAAAAGGCCAAAATGGCTAAAATGACTAAAATACCCTTCTATGAAAAAAGTGGATGCTACAAGTCTACCCCCCTTAAATAAATTTGTCCTCGAAATTAAGATGATCCTACTCCTTCTAGGTCAAATCTCCAAAAATCATGGTCTTAAGAAAACTTATCTCAATCATGCAGTTGGAAAAATATCATACATGATTATGACAGGTAATTAGCCTGGGGTCTCATCTAGCCACTATAGTCATACTAGATCAAAAGTAGTCATATGATATCAAACATACAAACAATATGGTAGGATACAGTAATCATCAAGATAGGATAATGTATAGGTCAAGAACTCACCTCTACCAGGTCTGGTAGCTGGAACTCTCTCCCGAAAGTAGGCCTCGACTAGGGGCAGGTGTAGTAGGACAGTTTCGTATCTTGTGTGCAGCTGACCCACAAAATAGGCATAATCCTAGTCTCTTCCTACAGTCCTTCCATACGTGCCCAAGCTTCTTACAGAAAGTACAGGTAGGCACCCACTCAACTAGCCTCTACTGGACAGGAATCTGGCTGGTCTAGGCTGAAAGCCTGGGTACTCCTGAGGCTCTGGGTATAAACTGCTCCTCGCTCTCTTGGGACTAGGCTCCCCCTTGAATGCATGTAATCCTACAACAGTTGAAAATTGAGACTCTGCTCTCTCATAAGCTCAGCCTGAAGTCTTTGTACCTCCTGCACATCCTGGAGAAGTCTGTAAATATGAGCCCCATCGGAAATGGCATGGGGTACCACTCCAGGAGGCAAAGGAAGGCCCTCAGTCTCTGGCTGAACTGCAGTCCTCTCCTGAAATATAGGAGATGGAGGGAAATTCTCCAGTGAGGCTGCTAACACTTCTTGAGCAATGGAAGAAGGAAGTACAATCTCGGTCTCAACCGGATCTGCAGCTGTCCACTGGGAACAGACTCTAGTCATGGGTGCCATTCTGGAAAAGATAAGGAAAAATAATAATAAATCATCAGGTTGTAAGGCAATCTATCATCCTATACAATTACTGGTGATAAAAAAATAGCTAAAATTAACTATAAAGCGTTAATACTCTAAAGATGATCAAAATCGATGTTTAAAGCACGACTGTCAATAACACTGAAATCCAAGCACACTACATATATATATCTATAAGAAATTTTAGTCTCGATATGATCTAAGTTGATCAAATCCAGGATGAATCGAGGTTTGGGCAAGATGGAGAACGAGGTCATTGAAGTCTGGGCACGAGTATCCAAGACTTGAAATCCATGTCACAATTGAATTAATTCAATTGAATAAGGTTCCAAACATTGGATGATAAGGAGAATGACCAAGTCGGCTGGTCGCGATCAAGGGTTTAGAATTCAACACTATTGAAATCCTAAAGGATACTGCGAGGATATAGAAATAAGTCAATTTCCTCCTTTTGATAAGGAAGCTAAACGTGATACCTTGGGTTGACCTATTAAGTTTGGTGCCTTGTCTTTCTGAAATATGTGAAAGACAAAAGCAAAAAGAGTTCAAAGACGATGCTATTGAGTACAAACGTGGTTCATAGACGACGAAAATAATTCAAGAAGAATTGCCAAACTGTCGTGGATGAGATTCTAGGGCAAGTTTAACTATGTCTCTATCCAAGTAGAGTAATATATGAAAGCGAACCAAGGTGCACTAGGTTGATCAGACCGTCATACACCGGTTCTGATTAGACAATATGTTAGTGGGTCGACCCAATAAATATGTCATGATCAAGCTCGAAAAAGAGATAAGCTTGCAAAAACTAAGGCTAAATTAGCAACGTAAGGTAGTCAAAATATAAGTAAGGAAGGTAATGATGAAGAAAAAAAAATAGTCTAAGATCCTTAACTAAACGGGTCAAGCAATCAAGATAAGGTACAAGGTTAAGCATTTAAGGAAAAAAAAAGAACACCATCACATGTCGGGTCGAAAGAATTGAGTCATGGTTGGATCTTGAATTTAAGTCAGAAAGTATTTTAGTATCATGGTAAGGGCTATAGTTTAGTCTTATTGACCAGAAAGTCTCACAAGAAAATAGTGTGCAAGAGACGTGTTTAGTGGGATATGATATATCTACATGAAGGTGGACTCGTCTAGGTCTTGCATGCGAAGTTTGTTGGAGGATAACAACTAATATTACACTCCAAATATCAAAGTCACGGTAAGGGACGTCAAAGAATCTAAAATAGAAGGTAAGGGTTCAAGAGGTGACAATTAATACAAGAATAAAGGAAATCAAGTTGAAGCATGAAATAAATTTAATTAAGAATCCAGTAAAATAATTTAGGGACACAGTTCTAAAGGGAGAATACTGTTAAGGAACGATCAAATACAAACATTTAGAAAGTCACAATAAAAGATCTAAATTTGAGGGAAGTTTGAGTAAGTCAAGATTGAGATATAGTCACATAGTTTGGCAGACGACTAACAACACTTGAGTATATACTACTGTCATAGTCATGAGTGACATGGCAATTAGTGTGGAACACTTCTATCTCATTAAGGTTACCTTGGTGGCCTACCATTATTCTTTTAAAAAGAAATTTTAAAATAACCACCACAATTTGTATTCACTCTAAGCCATCCAATCTAATCACGACTAACATTTAAATCCTTTTCATAAATCTCATAGTAACTTTTATCACGTTACTACTAACCTTTCCAAAATTTAACATTTCAATCCAACTTTAAACTCCACAGTTAATGAATCATGAATCCATAAAATTCTAAATCACTTCATAACTTTAAAAACTCCCTATTGTCTTAAATAATCCTCAAGATAGACACTTAGCTTATCACGACAATCTAGCATTTACATCTCAGTATTTTAATGCGTTTATCAACCATAATTTCTCTTTCCAAGTCATTGAAACATAATTACTACTTCTTAAACTAAAATCTAAATAGATTTTTAAATCTTCAATCAATTGGCATGATTCCAAATTTGAGATTTTTTTCTTCTAGAAAATCGTTTTTATATCTTCCCAATCTTTTAAACCCAAATTTTAATATCATTGCTTCCACTTATGAAATTCAATAAACATATACATCACAACTTGTACGACTCAATTTAATAGTTTATACTGCCACCCCTTTTTTTATCATTATCAAACCAATCTATATACGTTCAAAGATATATAATCATAATCCAATAATTCATGAATCACCTTAATTCCTGAAATCGATTTATATAGATTCTAACTATTTTCCTCCAGTACCAAAATATAATTTTATAATCCTCTGGTGATTACTACTTAGAATCTCAAGATAAATTTCCTTGGTAATATTCCAACTTACAAACTACCAATCATTAAATCATCCATTTAGAAAAATGCCCTTATAACTTAATCAAAGTCTCCGTGTATTCCAATTCCTTAATGTAATCCTTCTAGCCATGTGTTTGACCAATGAGTATATAGCAGTGTAGCCATCTTCCTAACCATTATTAAGCACAAGAAAGTAAGGGTATTGGTGAAAAGAGTTCAAACAAGATGCAAGCATCAAGGGAGGAAGGTGGATTAAAATAAAAAGGGAATTTAAATCGAAGCTCAAAATGAGATTCTCAAGGGTCGTTCCAGGAATCTCTCAGGAAATTCTAATAGTGATTGAGTATTCTCTCATTCTAACGCCTCACTTTCTATATTCTATAGCAGGCTCGTAGCAGTACAACTAAGTCGTTGTGCTAAGTAGATATCGTACTAATGCGAATCTCGACCTGCATAGACCGGAGAGATGAAATCGTGTCTCCATAACTATCTTGAAGACATATCAAACAAGGAATCAATTACTAAAAAAGAAGAGAAATCATCAAAGGAGGACAGTTGTTTTCAAAAGGAGACAATTAACAGCAAGAATTGATAAGAGTTTTCCTAATGTGACTGAGTACCTTAACTTATATCTTATATCCTACTGCAGGCTGTAATTATACTCTAATTCGAGTACCACTACGAACCACACTAGTTGTGATTGGACTGCCTGCATGGGCCACCACTAAAAACATGTCACGACCCGTACCCAGTGAAAGGGCGAAGTGACGTACGCCCAGCCTACGCCGCAGTGTCGGCGGTAGAACGCTGTCCTGGGTCACTATATCTAATACAGTCTAGAATATGCTCCGAACGGAGAATAATAATAAGTACTCAATCACAACCACTAAGATGGAATAGAAAATAAATCTCAAGAGAGTCACAGATATAAATAAAAGTCTAGGTGTAAACCACCAGAACAAAACTCAAGTACAACTCATAATGTCTCAAATAGAAGGACAATAAAATACTAAGTCTCAGCTAGACTATGGGCAAGTCCTCAGCGACTGTTGGATCCTCCTGAGGGTCCACGTCACCAGTATCATCTAAGCCAATGCCATAATAAGTAGGACAGAACACCTCATCATCACCTGTAAAATTTTCAATATGCCCAGTCAGGACGAAACAAGCACATATCTCTCACAACAGTTCATATCAGGATTGGACATATAAAGCAAGCTAAAGAAAACTATACATGAATCACTGTAAAGAAAATTAATAAAGATAATATAAGGTGAGATATAATATGATAAATAGAGAAATGTAACCATCTACGTGATTAAGAGCATGAATTGGTTATGTAAACAGTTTGGGTTGCACATGGATACAACTATGGAGGGCACATGGATACCTACTGGGGATAATGATCACATAACCAACTACACTCTCTATGCCCCCAATCAATACACAATTATTAATACATGTTATATTATTGCACATGGATAACAACTACTTTATACATGGAGCTCATATGGTCATGAGTGTACATGAATAACACATGAGTGCACATGGATAAATATGAATACATAGAGTACATGATGGCCATGATAAAGTACATGAACATGATATACTCGATGTATACGAGGGGATAACATCACATGAAAAGATCCATAGGGTACTAATCCGTGTGAACATCGTGTCAGCATCAAGTATACTAGTCTATAACAAGAGAACATATCCAAAGAAGTATGAAAAGATCAGAGAATGTACTCGCCTGGCAAAAACTGCTGATGATAAAGTGTAGCTAAACTGAGGCAATATAAACCTATTTAAAGTATACACATGTCACAACCAAGTCTAAAATATCAAAAAAAATAGCTACAATACAAGACTACATGCTTCTAGGTCCATTTTGGTGAAAGTCAACCCTCGGTCAACTCTGGTCAAACTTGGTCAACGCTAGTCAAACCTGGGTCAACTAGTCTGTCTACTAATTTCTAGGTCATACACAAAATTCTAGGTCATTTGGAGTTCGTTTGAGTTGAATTGGATCGAGTTTGACCCAAAGTTGACTTTTGTCAATTTGGTCAACTTGTCGGCCAATTCGGCTAAACTAGGCTCAAAATGACAAACCAAATCTGTCCTAGGGCTCCTATAGTTATATACACAACTACAATCTATTCTAAGAAAGTTATCAAACATATATCTATAAACATATAGGTATATACAAACCAAACCTTAGTTCTAACAAGTGATTGTGTGTGGAGATTACTGAAATGGGTTGAATTCTGAGATTAAAACAGCAAACACAAACCATGGTATACCACAATTTAATATACTACTTATATACATATATACAAAATAAGAAAACTACATATATATATATAAATATATATATATAATATATTATATATATATATATATGATAATATATAATATATTATATACAAATGCTCAAATGAAAGATTGGCAATGGTTTGATATAATTTTAAGAGTCAAAAATCTGGAATTAAATCCCCCTCGACCCATTCTTAACTCATATGCAGGCTTGCAATGGTTTCAACGGGGTTATATATAATATATATATATCTATATATATATATATATAATATCTAAATAATATAATATATATATATATATAATATTTTATATATATATTTATATATATATATATATATATATATTATAGATTATATTTATATATATATATATAAATATATATATATATATATATATATATATATATTATATATATATTTTATATATATTATTTATTTATTTATATATATATATCTATTAATATATATACTTATTAATATACTATATATATATATATATATATATATATATATAACTATATATATTATCTATATATAGTAAATATTTATATATGTATAATATTTAATTATATTACATATATTATTATTATATATATATCTATATATATATATATATCTATATATATATATATATATTATACTATATATATATATATAACATATAGATATATATTAAAAAACCATAGATATATATATATATATAATATAATATATAAATATATATATATATTATATATAAGTATATAAAAAAAAAGATATTATATATATAAGTATATATAAGTATATATATATATATATATATATATATATATATATATATATATATATATATATATATATATATATATATATATATATATATATATATTTTATATATATATATATATATATAAGTATACATAGCTACTAGGAAAGCATATATACTCATAAATGATGAAAAAATACAAATCCAAAAGTTGGTTCCAACAAATTCGAAACCTCATATACGTACTGAAAAGTCAGATTTTAAAAGCTAAATAGCTGGAAATCAAAATATCGCATTTAAACTCAAAAATCCATATTAAAGAAAACTCACCCATTTCACACAACGACCCAAAATGAGATATACATCAAAGAACCCGCGAAACTTGGCATACACATTGGTCTCTACCCACGTGATGCGCTCGTATACTCTCAGGTTCGAAATTGTGTCCGTGTCGTGTCCACAGAACGCGTATCGGAATTTCTCGATACCACGTGATAACGCGCACTTGCACGTGCGTTCTCGCTCGATTGAGCGCCGCACACACAACGAAAAGCCCCGTCGCGTGTACGTAGCTGAGGGGGTCCTGGGGTAGGTCTAGGACATGGCCACACAGCGACACACCGTGCTAAAGCGACGCACGCAGCCCCGCACGCGCACGCGGCCTGCTGCGCGCGCGTCCGCGCCCGTGCGCCCTCGCGCGGTTCCGCCCTCGTGGCTCGCTCGTCGGGCCACGCCACGACTCGGGGTTGGTTCTTCGGTTAGTCTAGGTATAGGTCTACATGTCCCAGGTCCTGGAACGGGTCTTCGTTGCGTCGTGTGCGCGCACGAAGTCCATTTCAGCGACAAAAATTAGGCTAAATGTACAGTATGGCTGAGCGGTGCATGCACAATTTCTCCGCACTCGCTCAACAAAAAGCCGTGAAATTTTACGAGCAAGGGGCCAGAAGTTGCCCCCACGTGCTCAAGAAATTTCACATGAAAATACGACCTGTGCATCGAGGTACAACACGCGGACAGCAGGGCACGCACGGCCTCGTGCGTGGGATCCGTGCACGTGCGTCCGATGCCCGAAATGCCGCTGCAACATTGTCAAAATCAAATTCGTCTTCACAAAAGTTTGTCAAAATAATATTGTCGAAATATCCATGAAGACAGAATCGAAAAATAGCAACTTTCTATCCTAAGCGACATTTCGTCGTCGTAAAGGACTGACACGTGTCTGATACCGCCATCAAACGAAGTCGAAATCCAACCAAATTTCGTGGGCAAGTCTAGGGCACCTATATATGCAAAAATAAAAGAAATTTCATATTTACTATGGTAGATTAGGGTTTACCTATTGAGTGTCAAAAACTCAATGATTGGAGCCCCTCGGTTGTCGTGTCGGCCGATTTCCCTCAAGCAAAAGCCTCCGCCTCCTCGCTAGATATGCTCCAGCAGATCCTCCTCTCCTCAACTAGTGCAACGGAGTTCGCTTAGGAAGAAACGGACTCCGGATGAAGGAAAAAAGAGTTTTGGAGAAGGGGATCTATTAGGGTTTCCTTGTGGAGGCTCAAAACTTCACAAATGAATGCAAGGGGGACGAGGTACTGCTATTGGGAGGCCAGGAATAGGTCTCCTAGGGTTAGGGTTTCACTTGGGCCAACTCATTCTCAAGTAGAAATGGGCCCAAGTCAAAAAGGCTTAAAGGCTTGCATGAAAAGGCTAAAATAAATCAATTAAAGCCTTAAAAATAACCTAATGCCTAAAATAAATTCTAAAAATAAAAATAACAATTCTAAGGCATGGTTAGGCCCCTATAGATGTCCACTTTAAACCAGTCGCTAGCACAACACAAGTCAACATATCTAGAAAATCACAAAAAGGCCAAAATGGCTAAAATGACTAAAATACCCTTCTATGAAAAAGTGGATGCTACAGTTTTAGTGGCTGTATCATAGTAAAATCGAAGGGAATGCCTTCTGACTGAGACGGCTTCCTTCGGGTCTTCTGGGAGGATTCCATAGACAACAAAGTCGATGAATGGGAACCTTCAGTCTCGGACATTAACACTAGCACTTATCGTCATGGCATGGGACATTTGTGAGCATAGGTTGTTTTTGGGACAGACCAAGTCTCTTCCAACCACCGTAATGTAGTGTTGAGTCCCGAGGGGTGTTGCTAACGAAGCTGCGAGGCCAGCCAGAGCATCAGCCTCCGGTTTTGTAGCCGAGGTACGTGTTCTATGAAGAACTTAGTGAATGTTGAAATAATATTCAATGCAGCTTCATGGTATGGAACTAGATCTTCATGGAGAACTTCGTACTGCCCTCGAATTTGATTAACGATGAGTTTTGAGTTGCCGTAAGCTTTCAGATGATCCACCCCCAACTGTTGCGCCAGCTGGAGTTCCATGATGAGAGCGTTGTACTCAGCAACATTGTTGGAGCACGGCTTCGAAAGAGAGTAGGCACGCTGGATGACCAACTGATCAGGGGAGACTAAGACTACCCCCACTCCTGCGATGATTTGACCTTTGGGGCCTGTTCTTGAAGCGCCATCAAAAAACACCCACCATACGGAGTTTTTTTCGGTGACGTTTGATTCTTGGACCTCATCCGGGATGTCTTCGTAGAGTCTGGAGGACTCCGGGATGGGGTGCGAGACTAAAATTCGGCTAGAGCTTGACCCTTGACGACTTTTTGTGGAACGAACACCACGGCGTCAACAGGATTGCCCATGTAGCTAATCGGGAGTTCAAAGATCCTAGCTTCGTCATGAGAACCCTGAGTGGATTGACACGGCAGATGACATGAATTGTCTGGCCCGAAACATAATGGCGAGTTTTCTGGATGGCGAATACCAAAGCCAAACACTCCTTTTTGACGGGGTTGTACTGGTGTTCGGCCCCGATCATTGTTCTACTAAGGTAGTAGATAGCTTGCTCGTAGCCCGTATCGTTATTCTGAGCCAACAATGCGCCAAGGGAATGATCCATGGCATGGACGTAGAGGAGAAATGGTTTGCCTGCGACGGGTGCCACCAAGGCTGGCGGGCTCGTCAAGTAAGCTTTGATATCGTCGAAAGCTTTCTGGCATTCTTCTGTCCAGACGTAGGAGACTCCCTTCTTCATAAGCTGGGTGAAGGGTTGGCATTTTTCGGAAAGGTTTGCTATAAACCTTCGGATGTATGCCAGATGCCCTAGCAAGCCTCGAAGTTTCGGAGGTTCTTCGGAGGGTCCATGCCAAGGATGGCTTTGGTTTTCTCGGGATCGACATGAATGCCTTTTGCCGTGATAATGAAGCCCTAGAACTTTTCGCTAGAAACCCTAAGAAAGGATTTAGCGGGGTTCATCTTGATTTGATGCGCTCGTATGAGGTCGAAGACTGTCTTTAGGTCTTGTACGTGATCTCCTTTGAGACAGCTCTTGACTACGATATTATCAACACAGCATTCAACCATCTTACGAAGACGTTGACGGAAGATGGTACTCATAGCTCGTTGGTATGTAGCACCCGCGTTCTTCAAGCCGAAGGGCATCACTGTGTAGCAGAAAACCCCCTTCGGAGTCCTGAATGACGTATGTTTTACGTCATCGGGAAACATTTTGATCTGGTTGTAGCCCGAGTACCCATCCATGAAAGACATGCGTTCGAAGCCACATGTATTGTCGATAATCACGTTAGTGATTGGAAGCAGAAATTCGTCCTTCGGGCAAGCAGTGTTGAGATCCCTGAAGTCGATACAGACTCGTATCTTCCCATTCTTCTTGGTGACAGGGACGATATTGGCCACCCAGTCCGGATGTTGCTCTTTACGGATGAATCCGCTGCTCAGGAGTTTGTCCACCTCCTGATCGATAGCGTTCATGATATCAGGACGAAAGCATCCTTGTTGTTGCTTTACAGGCTTAGCATCAGGCAAGATGTTAAGTCTGTGCATTGCGATCTGGGGATCAAGTCCCGGCATATCTTCGTAGCTCCAGGCGAAGACGTCGATATATTCCTTGGCCAATTGGACCAAAGACTCCCGGTCTTCTCCCTTTAGACTTTTGCTGATGAAGATGGGCTTGGAAGGAGATCCATCCCCAAGGTCAACTTGTTCGACCTCGTCTTTGGTAGGGGGTTCGCGTAATTCAAAACGAGACTCCCACTATGCTCCTAGACGTTGAGCCCAAGGATCTTCCTCAAAGAATTCTGGGGTTTGGTCATCGCCTTCATCCTCTTGAGTTTGTGCAGATGTCATGTTGACTGATAGCACCTTCCTGAGGACTGAGCCGATACTGGTATCAGAATACCAAGTTGATGTCCTGCATGAGTGAGAGTGTTCCACTTCTTCTGTCTCCGAACTCTCTGGAGTTGCCGGCGGCGTGACATAGCCTACCCCCGGTCGAGTACGATGATAGTAGTCCTGCAGTTTTCCTTTAGGTATTGGGAGCCGGAAGGGAAGACGCCGGCCTTTGCCATAGTTCAGGCCTTTGTTGCTCTTTAGATCGTAATCCATCTTTTGGATGAGGTACTTTACCTTGTCCGTGTACCGATAGACTTATATTCTGCCGGTATCTGGTTTTGGCTCGAGTGGCAGGAGGTCTTGATGACGCTCGACTTTGTCGAAGATGATGGGTTCTTCATCCCGATTCTACGGTGGGACTATAAAACAGACTCCTTGGGACGGGACTACTCGATTAACATGATTGACGGTCGTTATTTGTGTTTGTAACGACCGTAGAGCATTATCTAGTGTATACATGGCATTCCAATGTGGAAGACTAGAATAATTGAAAGACGCTCTATTATTGATAAAACACGAGATTTTGCCCTGCAGGATTACATTATCAAGGGAAGGTGCATCTATATCAGCAGAGATGTACTCTCCTAACTCTTCATCTGTGAGCACCGAGGCCGGTTCGGGAGAGTTCATCGCTGGTTTGACCTTGGGATCCGAGAGGGCTGTATGGGCCTTCTCTTGCAGCCTGGATGATTGCGAAGGCTTACCTTTGAGACACACCTTCAGGGGTTCCTCGACTGTGCCTTCGATGACAGGTGCCTTCCCCTGTAGTTTTTCCACAAGGGGAGCCGACGTTTGAGGAAGTTTTTCCTTGAGCCGTATCTTCAAAGGAGCTTCAGTAGGTGCTCTACCTAGAGAAGTCAATGCTTTTCCAGATAGCTTGATGGTCATGGGAGGCAGCATCTGAGGCTATTTCCCTTTGAGTCAGATCTTCAAAGGAGCATCGGAAATCATCTCTTACTCCATGTCCGGCTCTGTCACTATTTCTGCTTCATCATCAGCGTCGTTGGCTTCCCCTTCATCGAGTGACTTGTATAGGATAGCATCGGTGAAGTAGGCTTCGACCCCTTTGAAAGGGTCAATGTCCGCTAACTCTGTCCGGATGATGTCGTTGGTGGACACGTACTTCATACATTGGTGGAGTGTAGATGGCACCACCATGTACTCATACAGCCACGGGCGACCCAGGAGGATGTTGTAGTTGACGTCGGCATCCACGACATAGCAAGTCACCTCGGTTCGGAGGTTACCGATATGACATTTCAGCCATATTTTGCCCAACGGTTCACTTTTGCTAGCATTAAAATCGCTGATTGTTGTGTTGGAGGGCGCCAGTCGGTACATCGGAATCCCCAATGTTGACAGCTGAGTCCTAGGGATGATGCTGGGGGAAGACCCTGGATCAATCTGAATTCGCTTCACCTTGATGGAACCAACATACCCTGTGTAATACAGTGGCCTGTTGTGCCGGTTGTGCTTGAGCAGTATGTCTTATTAGGTGAAGGTTATATTGGGGATGACCTCATCCACACAATGGCATGCGCACATGTGGTCGGGGGATCCTCAGGCTGCTGGACCTGACTGATGAAGGATTCAGCATCCTTCAAGGCTTCACAGAGAGCTTTGCGGGTGTCTTTAGAAAGGCGAAGCAGCTCATACAGAGATAGGCGGGCGGGAGTACCGGCAAGTTGTGCCAGTATGTCAAAGTTGTGGGGCTTGGCCAGCCCCGAAGCATTCTCCCTTCGTAAAGGCTTTTCGAAACGGGCCTCTACATGCTTCTGTTTATTGGCTGCTGGTGGTTTGGATGGACCTCCTTCTCCGGCAGCAGGGGCAGTGCAGGGAGGCACCACCTCAACAACAGCTTCGTCGGGTTGGACGTTCAGCTGCGAATGGATTTGTACATGAAGAGCCTCTTCTGCGGAGGAAGAGACCATACGACAAGACTTGATCTTCTTGCCCTTAGCTTTGGAGGTAGAGCGTATCCCCGGTTGAGTAACCACGGAGACGAGATAGGGGTGAACCCATAAGATCTCTCCCCGAGATGTGGTGAGTGGGATGAGTCCACTCACATTGTCACGAGTAGGTGGTAGGTTGACCACCTCTATTGTCGCCTTTGGGATGGGGACAACGCCATCTTGTGTTGTGGTTGACGGCAAGGTACCGAATTAGAGCGACACCAGGTTGGCCGAGACTGTCTTCTCCTCATAGTCAACGGAGATGACGTTCGCATTGATCATGTACTGGATGTAGTTCTTGAGGACGTAGCAGTCCTGAGTTCGGTGTCTGACAGACCGAAGGTAGTGATAGTACCTCGGATTGTCCACTCTCCCAACCTCGTCGGGACGCTTCGGGTCCGATAATTTGATCTTGTCACCTTGCTTCAGTATCTCGAAGAGTTGCAAGGTGTTTTCGTCGTTGAAAGAATAGACCTCCTTTGGCCTCGGCGCAAGCGGAGGCTTCTGAGTAGGTGCTTGTGCACCTTTGGAGGCATTGACAGTCAGCGCCTGTTTTCCCTTCGTCTCACGTCCAAGGTTGTTGGCAGCAGGCCATTTTCCCTTCTCTTCAAAAGCAGGGAAACTGACTCCCAGAAGGCGAGCATTGGATGCCTTCTTTTCAGCAGCTTCATCCTCAATAATCAATGAGCTCTAATCGGAAGGAGGAGTAGAGTTGAGCCAGAGCTTGATCGCAGGAAGCATGTTCCTGCAGCAGGAAGAAAGGAGTGCATGTTCTGGCATACCCGGGGGCAGTCTGAAACAGGCTTGTCAAAAACGTTCAATGAATGCTCGAACCGTCTCCTTCTCCTTCTGACGTACCTCTATCAGGGACGCTATTGTCATATCTTTCCCTCCGTCGTAGAAACGATCGAGGAAGAGACATGTTAAGTCGTCGAAGAAAGATATGGAGTTGTCAGGGAGACTGCAGTACCAGTCGTAAGCCACTTCTTTCAGTGCCCCGACGAACGGGCCGGTGAGTAGCACGTCTTCCTTCGGGAGATGTCCCATTTGAGACTGGAAGTACGTCAGATAATAGCGTGGAGAGTCCTTCACGTTGTATGGTGTCAACGTTTATGGTATATACTTGGGAGGATAAACCACTTTGTTCCATTCGAGGGGGTATGGTTGCGGGGTCCTCATTTTCTGGCGCTCCTCATGTCTGTTCTTGGACTCGAAGCGTTCACGCAAGTCCCTGATCATCTCAACCACGTCTTCCGTAGAGCTGGGAGTCGGAGAAGATGGTACAGCCTAAAGTTGAGCATTTGACGGTTCCGACGTCCGAGGTACTTCGCGGCAATCTGTATCCAAGGATACCAGTTGAAGGGGTACACTTGATTCTCCATCGGCCCCTGGGTCAAGATCGGTAGAAGCTGCACTGGCCAAAGCTGACCGTATCTCGAACACTTCTTGAGTCAGTGTTTACATGGAGGCAGAGAGGGTTTTGAGTCCTTCCTCCAAGGTATCCATGCGCTGGACGAGATCTGCGGGCGGCACATCTGACTCCGCATCACTAGCTTCCGTCATGTACACCGTCATGACTTGACTGGAAGTGGATGGATCGGTTGAGGCTTCGCTTTCGGCCTCTCTCTCTTGTAGATGAGGAACTTCCCCTGGAGCTTCGTCTTGGCTACCTCCAGCTATGTTCTGGAGGACACCTTCGTCTTCGGGAGAAGAATCAGCAAGGTCCTGACTACCCCCAGTTTTGTCCTGGAGGACGTCTTCGTCTCCGGGATGAAGTTCCACAGGGGCTTGACTACCCCCAGTTATGTCCGAGAGGCTGACTTCTTCTCCAGGATAAAGATCCACAGGGGCTTGACTACCCCCAGCTTCTTCTGAGATCTTCTTTCTCCCCCGGGTGCCCTCAAACACTCCTGAGAACGGGACAGTCGTCTTGGTCTTCCTCGGCTGGCTCTTGGATGAGGACAAAGTCGAGGAGCTGCCAGTCGCCTTTCGAATTAATGGGAAGTTTGAGACTACGTTGCAAGAAGCAACCTGTAGTTCTGGCTCCTCTTCAGTTGACACCTTCTTCCCGAGGCGATGTTGAAGAGGTGTTGATGATTGTAGCCGCTGGAATACAGACTGCCTTGGTGGGACTTCTGTCTTGCAACAACAGTTGATGGTGACTATAGCACAGGTGTGTCCTGTAAGGGGCACATTGTGCTTGTCAGTCGACTCTCCTGATCAGCGTTTGTGAGTGATCACATCACACAAATTGTTGGGGAGAGTGCCACCTTTACACCCCCATCAGGCGTATGGCATGGCCAAGCGCCGGGGTGGTCAGGTGAATGCTGCACCCACTGATCCGATGCAAAAGATGCGTCCAGATCAATAGTGGGGGAGCAACATTGAAAGTGACGAGAACCAGCCTCAGACGCACAGCCAATGTAGGCGCGGGGGTTCAAGACCACTGAGTTTGCCTTACACGACTTGGTTACGAACGCAGAAGATGCGCCCAAGTGCGACAAGGACTTTGAAGGTCGGCTCATTTCTGGCACGGAAGCACCCGAGTCAACCTTGTACAGATTACCATTGGCAGCGCGCATGATTGTGAGCGCATGCCTCTGGCTTACTGCTGACATAGCATGTTCGAGGTGCATGACCCGTGCTACCTTGGACTTTTTCGTACCAGCCCGCTGGGGCGCATAGTACTTAGAGTCCAAATTCTCCTCGCCACGACAGCGAGTGAGTCTGTCAAAGATAGAGGCCTTCTGTGGCGCATCAGAGTTAATGCGCAGGGCGTTAGCTGCGCCCCTGCTCTGTCGTCGCATCTTCTTTGTCTGAGGAGAAGAAGGTTGGGGAATGTGGTCGGCCCTACGCTTTCCCGAGAGATGCGTTGCAACGTTGGGCGCATCTTGGCTGCTGAGGACGTCAGCGGGAAGGGTAGGCTGCATCGGCGCATCCCCTTCGGTGGTGGTGCAAGGAGCATCGACCTTGCGCACCCTGGCTTGGCGAGTCTTCTTCGGCTTCGGCAGCCGCTTCGAAGGACTTGCACTACCTTCAGAGATGAACTCCTCATACACCTGTTGATTGAGGCATACGACAAGCATCTTGTGGGAGGAGCCGACCTTCACGTCATCAGATTGCGACATAGCTTTCTCGGCGAAGGAAAAAGAGGTCTCCAGCAGAGTCGCCAGCTTGTTTGCCATTAAAATCTTTTGATTGCAAATTTCAATTATAAACAGAACAGTGTTACAATGTAGGACTTAGATGTAGTCCTAGGAGTAAACTTTTGTTTATCTGGGTCCCTGTGTCGATGGAGCGACTGGTAATGCGTTGACTTCGTTAACGATCTGACGACGGTTCTCGGTTCTCTGAAGGTCTGAGTTGCTCTGGGTGCTGGAGCTTGTGGAGAGGAAGAAGACGTTGAGTGTCTGTATCTGCCTCTTTCACTGTGTGTGTATGTAGGTCTCTGTCCGTAGGTATGTCTCTTCGTGTGTGGAAGAAGGAAATGATCCCTCTATTTATAGCTTGCAGGTAGGCTGCTCATGCGCGCATATGTAGGATGCGCCTGTATGTGGGGACGCCACGTGGTTGAGGCTGTAAGAGGCACATGGATGATGCGCCATCATTTGTGGGTTGAATCCTTCATACTGCTTTTGTGGGCTGACACGTAGCAGGGGAGACACTACCAAAATACAGTCAATTAGCGACGGATTGTTAGCGACGAAATTTTTTTGTCGACGTTAGCGACGGATTTGCGGCAAATAGCCGACGGAGTACCGACGACATGCCGATACATTTTTTATTTCATTTTAAGGCGAGAAGAGGTCGTTCATCCGTCGCTAGGTCGTCGGAGATATAGCGACGGATACACAGCCGTCGCTATGCAGTCGATTATTTGGCGAGAATTGTTGGAAGAAGTGGCGGGACAATTCTTCGACTACGTAGCGACGGATAGTCCGTCAGCAAGTATCAAATAGAGCGACGGATTAGCGACGGATAAAATCTGACGCTAGTCCGTCGCTAAATAAAGGGCCCAGACTTAAATTGAAACGACGGGGGGAACTTTTCATTCCCCCCAAATTTCATTCTCTCTCCCGTGGCGGTCGGCGACCTCACTCTCCTCTCTCTCTCTCTCTCTCTCTCTCCCGCGGCGGTGATCGGCGACCTCTCCCCTATCTCTCTCCCAAAGGTAATCTCTCTCTCTCTCGGTGGTTGTGGGTGTCTTGGGCTGTCGGGGGCATCATGGGTTACGGGGGGCGGCGGAGACTGCGGGGGTGGCACACGCGGGGCAGCGCGGGGCTGCGACGGGGGGCAGCGTGCTCCGGTGCGCGCGGGGCTGCGACGGGCGGCGGGGGGCAGCGCGCTCCGGGGTAGCGAGGGTCGGCGGAGTGACGCGCGCGGGGCAGCACGGGGCTGGGGTGGCGGTCGAGGTGGGAGGGGCGGCGGGGGGTGGGAGGGGTATGCTGGCGCGCACGGGGCTGTGGGAGGCAGCGCGCTCCAGGGCAGCGGGGGGCGGCGGGGGCGGCGCGCGCAAGGCAACACGGGGCTGGGGAGGCGGGGGGGGGGGGGGGGGGGGGGGGGTGGGAGGGGTAGGCTAGGATATATAAAGAAAATGCAATATGACAAACCCTAGTTTAAGAAATAGGATGAAAAAGTCTATTGCTTTATATATATATATATATATATATTATATATATATATATATATATATATATATATATATATATATATATATATATATATATATACATATATTTATTATATATATATATAATAAAATATATATATATATATATATATATATATATATATATATATATATATATATATAATAAAATATATATATATTATATATATATATATATATATATATATATATATATATATATATATATATATATATATATATATATATTTATTTATTTATTATATATATATATATATATATATATATATATAATAAATAAATATATATATATATATATATATATATATATATATATATATATATATATATATATATATATATATATATATATATATATATATATATATATATATCAAGGTTCAAAGTATCGGTATCGGAATCGGTATCGGACTTTTCCTATGAGTATTGGTATCGGCGATATCGGTAGTATCGGCAGTTTCGGATCGGAGTATCGGATTTTTTGGTATTGGGAAACAAATAATTATCGGTAGTATCAGATTCTTTTACATGCTTTTACAACCTTATTATGCTTTCAACCTAGGTTCACAATATCGGTATCGGACTATTCCTATGATGTTTAATTTTCTTTGTTGAATTGACCGGAACAAAGACCCCCAAAGTCGGCATCGGTCAATATTTGGTATCGGATCGGAACATGCCAAACCGTATCGGTATCGGCCATATCGGATCGGTATCGGCCGATACTTTAAACCATGAATTATATATATATATATATATATATATATATATATATATATATATATATAAATATATATATATATATATATATATATATATATATATATATATATATATATATATATATATATTTACTGACTCGTCAAGTTGAACCGTGTATAACATGCTCGACGCTTAAGAGGAATCATTTGGACTTAGTGGTATTTGTATCGAACTATCGGTGTCGGTATCGAACTATCGGTATTGGTATCGAACTATCGGTATCGCTAGCGGACTATCGGACTATCGGTATCGGTATCGAACTATCGATAGCACAATACAAGTTGAGCAAGGAAGATAGATTAATAATCTGCAAGTGAGTATCTACTTTAAGATTTCCCGGCGGCTATGTGTCGAATTTGTCTAGATGCGTTGATCTCAATGAAAGAAAGCTAACGGGAATGAAGAGTCATGACTGCCACGTGTTTATGGAAAGATTACTGCCCATTGCTTTGAAAGAGTTGTTGCCTTCTGCTGTATGGGTTCCGTTGGCCGAACTATCAATATTCTTTAGGGATATTTGTTCAACTAAGTTGACTGTACAACACATGGTTGAATTTGAGGAGAAGATTATCTTAACAATTTGCAAGTTGGAGAAAATATTTCCTCATGGCTTCTTCGACATCATGGAGCATCTACCGATTCATCTAGCATACGAAGCCCGTGTCGGTGCATCTGTTTATTATCGATGGATGTACCCATTTGAAAGGTACATAAAAATTGATATAATTTAAGTTGAATTTCAGTGGGTTTTAAAATTCATTATTAATTCTCAAGATAATTTGTCTTTCTAGACCTCCTACACCATCTAAAGAAGAAAGTTGGCAACAAGGCTCATATAGAGGCTTCGATATGCGAAGCATACCTTATCGAAGAGGTGTCAAACTTCTGCTCCATTTATTTTGATACTCATGTTAAGACAAATCGAAATAGACCTCAAAGAAATGACGAGGACGTTGAGGATGGAGGTATATTCAATGTAAGGGGCAAGCCAATTGGGGCTAGTAAAAAATGGTGGTTGACTGACGACGAGTATGATGCCGCTTACCGATATGTCTTGTTAAACTGTGACATACAAGAAGTGAGAGATTTGGAGAAGTAAGTCAGTACACTTGCACTCGTTATAATCTCGAATTTGATGAAGTAAGTGACTACACTTATATATTCTTATTTTCTCTAATAGTGTATTTAGAGATGAAGTCAAAATGATGACACCCGATATTACCGATGAGGGACTTCAAAGAGAGGTTGATTGCACATTTTCGTCATGGTTTCGCAAATACGTAAGTAACTGAGATTATAATTGAGGTTGATTATATATATTCTTATAAAATACGTAAGTAACTGAGATTAGAAATATATAATCTAAAATATTTAAGTTATAAATATTTATTTACAGGTTTTATTGCCTGAAATAACACTCACTAATGAGAGTGTTCGTTATCTGGCATTGGGACCGAAGAGGCAAACAAAGACTTGGCCAGGCTATATCGTTAATGGCTTCAGTTTAAGGCAACTCAGAATGCTATAAATGTCGAATTTATCAGTGACGGCATCAGTACCAAGGATTCTGGTGTTTGCATAAGAGACACCATCTATGACGACGAACCGAACTTTGACTATTATGGAGTGCTTCGGGATATTGTAGATTTACAATATACTGGCCCATATGATATGTATATTGTGATGTTCAAAAGTGAGTGGTTCGATACGACACCAAATATCGATTGGAGAATCGATAAACAATTTGGATTTGTCAATATAAATCATCACAGGAGGTATAGAGGGTCCGATACATTTGCGATAGCAAATCAGGCTGTTCAAGTCTACTATACAAGCTACCTAAGGCGTCGTAGAGATCGATTTGACTGGTGGACAGTATGCAAGATTATATCTAGAAATACATTCAACGTTGGAGACCCAGCATACCAAGAGGACCATATCGAAAAGTCCTAATACTTGGGACAACACTCGGATACAATCGATGTTGAAGATATTGTTGAAAAAAATAGAGGGGAGGAAGAGGTTGATACACAAGACTTAGCTGTCAACCAGGGAAGAAAGAGGCGTCTTGTCCCAAATATTGAGGCAGAAGAAGAAGAAGAAGAAGAGGAAGAAGAAGACGAATTTGATGGGGATGAGGATACAGATGAAATCGACGATGAAGATAAGGATGAGGATGAGGATGAGGATGAGGAGGAGGATGATGATGAAGACGAGGCCGAGGATGAGAACGAAGACGATGATTAGGTTAAATATTGTTGTATATTAAAAACACTTCCAATTACGTGAATTAAGTTTGACCTCATAAAAGTAATTACGTGAATTCATGTTTTTTTTGTTCGATTATTTACTTATTACAGATGGCACTCCTAGTCTTTTTCGTTGCGGCGGCACTCGTCTCCCTACTGGTGGCATGCATATTTTAGTTTAGAATTTTATATTCATTTATACTTTTATATTTTTAATTATGTTTATGTGTTCTATTTACAGGTCATGATGGCTGGCCGTGGTCGTGGTTCTGGTGGTGGTCGTGGTGTTGGTGCTGGCGGTGGTGGTGGTCGTGGTCGTGGTCGTAGTGGTGCTGGTGGTCGTGGTCGCATTCAATCTTTCCGGAATATGACCCCATACAGCGAGCCCGACCCGGAGAGTACCCCGGGCACAGACGCATCCTGCCGTCGATCGACTACTTCATCGAGGCATGAGTCTGGATCTGCTAGCGGATCCGTTCCGCTATCGGACCCACCAGCAGACCCACCAGTGGAACCACCAGTGGATCCCCCAGTTACTGTACAGTGGGCCCCAGAGTACCCCAATACTCGGTTCCATCTGGTTACTGGGGAGTACATGCACGGACCCGTAGATCCTCCGACAGCACCAGAGAGGCCGAGAGGCGAGTTTCGACGAGAGCTATGGTCCGCGGGGTCCTCGTAAGTAAATTTAAGATAATTTATTAAATTTCTTTTATTTATTCAAGTTAATAATCCAGTCGTTTCTTCTTTGTAGGTTTTTTTCGTTTAATGTTGCCAGGGCTCTTGGAGAAATTATCAGGACTAACTTCCATGGTCCCTACCTCAACTTTTTGTCGGTGCCCCCAAACTTGAAGTACGTCTGGCTCGACGAGTTGAGGGTATATATCTATATCTTCTAGTTAATTATTAGTTACTCTTTAATCAACCATTTTTTAAATTACGTGATAATTGAATTTGTATGTTAGACGACGTACTGGTGGCCCCCCCCATCGCGAGGACGCAATCCGTAGGACCTACAAAAGTGCTGCCTCGAAGAAGATACAGGATATGATTCATGACCTGAAAATGGGGCAGATGAGGCCGAATTGGATCCGACAGGACTATTATGAGGACCTCTTAGATATGATGAATACTCCTGCGTACAAGGAGAAATCGGAGACGGCGAAGGCAAACCGACGGGCCGCGGGGCTTCATAGGGGGGGATCAAGGCCCCACGCAGCGACGCTTGCAGATTTGGTGAGATACCGTAAATTCATTTCACTATCGAATTAGGTATTATTAATATACGGAGTTAATTAAGTTCTACGAAAATTTCGTATACAGATCCAACGTGCGGTGAAGGAGGGAAGGGTGCCATAATCGGTCACCATGCACGACGTCTTCCAGCATACGCACAAGAGACGGAAGGACGGGAGCTTCGTCAACGAGAGGGCCAAGGAGACTGATGTAAGTACTTATGTTTATGAGATTTACGTTATAATTAAAAGTATTCGGACTATAACTTAGGTAAACTTAGGATTCACACTTAGCTTAGTAAAACATAGGATTTATATTACAACTTAGGTAAATCTTATAATAAAAATACATTTATTTGATAGGCTGCGTATCGTGAGGCCCTTAGTCGGGCTCAGTTAACTGAGACCAAGGATGTCGGTGAAACGACGCCCGCCCGGACGCCCTCTTCTTTGGCCGCTCGCAACGACTTGTTCATAGATACCGTCGGTGGCTTTAAGAAAGGGCACCTGTACGGAGTCGGCTCCCTAGGACCATTGCACATGGCGACTCAGAGATTTCCACCGACACCGCCTCCTCCCGCGGCCCCAGCAGACGATGATGTTAGGTCGCAGCTTACGCAGCTGCACGAGGCGGTATCGTCCTTACGGGAGCAAATTGCCACGTACTTTTCACCTCCGTCTACTGCTGTCGGTCCGTCTGCTGCTGGTGTCGGTCCGTTTTCTACTGGTGCCGTTCCGTCGACTGCTGCTCCCGGTCCTTCTTCAGTCGGTCATCTTTTTTCAACCCTGCTGCCCCTCTGGTACCGCCTCCGACATTGATGGCACTCCTTGATCTCATGTCGCTAGAGCAGCTACGCCGACTTTCGAGCAGTGTCTACGACAATTTGCCACCGTACCTAGTAGAGCAGTATATTTGTTGGTCGTAGCAGGGATTACCACCATCGGGCAATCAAACTCCTCCTCCTCCTTCAAGTATTGTAATTAAGAAAATTTGTATATTTGTGGGAATTTCGGATTATAACGACGGATATTAGTTTATGATTTCAGAATATTTGTGATAATTTTATATTGGTGTGTATTATATATTTGGTCTATGTGATTGTTGGATAATTGGTGTGCATTATATATTTGGTCTATGTGATTGTTGAATAATTGGTGTGCGTTATATATTGCTTTGGTTTATGCATATTTGTGTGAACAGGGAAAGCTCTGCATTTTTTTCAAAAAAATCTCAGTTAGCGACGGACTAGTGACCGCTTAGCGACGGATGTTTCCAGTTTCCAACTAGCTTTCGACGGAATATCCGTCGCTACCTGGAGATTTGAAACTGTTTCTAGTTAGCAACGGGTGGTCGACGGATTCGCGTCGGACAATCCGACACTAAGGTTCTGGAAATACCTAGTTCGACGGAATAGCGACGAAACATCCGTCGCCAAGGTTCTGGAAATGCATGACATTTCCAGAACCATGGCGACGGATTATCCGCCACTAGTCAGTCGCTACGTCGACGGATGAGCGATGGAGTCGCGACGACAAATCCATCGCCATGGTTCTGGAAATGCCAATCATTTCCAGAACATGGTCGATGGATTATCCGTCAGGATTCCGTCGCTAATCCGTCCTTTATTAGCGACGGCGATCGACAGAATAGCGATGGAACGATACACTCTGATACGCTGTTACGACGGTTTACCGACGGACCGTTCCGTCGCTAGCGTCTACACAGTTCAGTATTTAATACTTAAAATCGACGAAAGGCCGTCGGAAAGTCATCGCTAATGCATCGTATTATGACAATGAAAAGTCGTCGCTATTCCATCGCTTGACGACTACTTAGCGACGGAGCTTTATTAGCGACGAGCTGATTGCCGACGGATTATTTTGACCAAGATCCGTCAGTAATCGGTCGCTAATACTGATTGCCGACGGATTGGCGACAGATCTGGCCGTCGCTAAATCGACATATTTTGGTAGTGAGAGGATCTTTCTGTTGCTGAGAACTTGGGTCATTAGCACCCCTTCATAGGCTGAATTGAGTCAAAGGACACGTGGCGCGTGTCCGTAACTCAAAGATCTCAGATTTTGTGGAGAGTAATCTGATAGGATGTGCCTAGGATTGGGCACATGAAAAGACTTTGGCTCGCAACCTTTAGGAGTCACGAACCAGTCTGGACGCACGGCTTTTGATGCGCATACGAAGCTTCAGTAGCGACTTGACCTCTGTCTTTAGGGATCAGAGGAAGGTCTGAGGCGCATCCAGAGGTTTGGACGCATGGCTGTGGAGGCGCATGCGAATGGTTGGGCGGCCACGTGGCTTATAACCGTCGGAAGAGATTAATAATGACGCTGACGTCAGCGGCGCTTCGTTTTCTGTAAAAGCTGTTGCTGCTCTGTCATCAAGGCATGGCTGCTGTCATGTCAGGACTTCAGCATTTAATGTTCTTTGACGGGTGATGGGCTGTTGAGTCGGCGTATTGATCTGTATTCCACTGGGCGCATGGGTCCATGTTGATTAGGACGCATGGATCTGTGATTTGTTGGGCGCATCCATACAGGGCACTTGGTAGCGACTGACGCGTCTGCAGGATGCGCGGTATCTGACCGACGCATCCATTTGCACGATGCGTCTTTATTGGTCCGACTGTTGTGTTCCTCGAGTGCTTTAAATAGCCGTTCTGACTTGGCCGAATTCGAAGCGTCAGGTTCATCACCATAAATGCAAATTTATTACAAGTGATTCGGAGAGCCCGCCACTTGGCGCATGGGTTTGATTTGCCCGGCCTATAAATAGCAGCAAGGAGAGAGGCTGCTTCTCGTTGTCTCATATCCTCCCGAATAAACTTATTTGTTCGAGCACATTCTGTTGACGAGATGCTCCTGAGGGTGAAGATGCGACGAATTGCCTTCATTCATGCACTTGAAGGTGACTGTTACATCCAATAGTCAAAATCGAAGGCTTCTGAGGCAGGCAGAAGGTGCCTGTTGCATCCAAAGATCGGGATGCTCGAGCCCCATCTCTTTTATGCTGGAAGACCCACAGATCAGAATTGTGGTGCTCCTATCTTCCTTCGGCTTTGGAGAGCTCTTCCTCCTGTATGAGTGGGGCATTGCCCACTCTGGTTGTGTTGAAAGCTGCTCCTTTAGCCGCAGATCGATTGCGGTGCTCTCCTCTTCCTTGAGCTTTGGAGAGTTCTTCCTCCAGCTAGGGTGGGGTTGATCGCCCACCCTTGTTCTGCTCAATAAATGCTTCGTTAGTCGAAGCACTTGATCGGGTCGAAGTAGAGCGCATATGCTGAGACTTCATGATGTGCATAACTGAGATGCTAAAATAGTTACGCCTAAATGAGACGCTGAAATAGATACGCCTGACTGAGACGCTGAAGTGATACGCCTGACTAATGATGCGCCGAACAGAAGGCGCAGGGCAGTTTGCTGCGCCTGGATGTAGTCTTAGGATCTTTTTTTTGTAGAAATTCTCCTTTGTAAAGCCTTTTTTAGACATGTAGTAGACTTTTATATGAAATAAAAATCCTTTTGATGTCTATACTTTTGCTATCTTGCTGTGCCCAGTACTTCGTTTGATGTTTCCTGGCGCATGTAATATTAGGCGCATAGGAATTCTGGCCTGTAGATGCGCCTAAAATTCCATGCTTGTACAGTGCTGATTAGCCATGTGGCCACAAGCCATCTATACGGCTCAAAGTACATACCATTATAAATAGTAGGGTACCACAACCCTGCAAAAGGCTGTCAACCTTCAAGAGAGAATTTCTTTAAGAGCTAAAGACTGCGTTAGATAGTCCACGGAGTAAGGCAGAGTTGATACACTTTCCCGAGCCTCCACCGTCACCCCCTAGAATCAAAAACTAAACAATTGTACTTAGATTGTTTCCTAGGATTTTTTTCTAGGCTTTTCTTTGTACAAGCGAGTTTACAATCAATTTCAGTGTTTCTATAATACCTGTCTTTGATTTTTAATGGCAAACAGAAAGCTTCAACTAAATTGGCCCTGGAGCCAACTTTTAAGAGGAAGAAGAAGACTGTCATCCTAAGGGGAGCCAAGGAAGTGGGTGCTGGCTCACCTCCCTCGAGGAGGTCTTTCCGACAAACTTGAAAAAGTGGAACAGCGTCGTGGGCCGTTACTGTTCGGGAGGTAGGTCCCTTCCTAAACTCCATAGCCGTTCTGGTCAAGCCCTTAGAAGCTTTTTCACCATTGTGTTTGTCCTTTACACAGGACCCTGAAGTTGTAGCTGAGGCAGGTGCCTCCTCGTCTGAGGAAGTGGATGTGACAACAGTGTCCCGGCTCATCCTCAACCGATGGAAGAGGGCGGGTCTTCTTCAGCTGTAAGGTTTGAGCGACGGGATAATCAGGGCGAAGGCCCAGACCATGAGGACAATCAAAAGACCAGTCCCTCCTATGACATTTCTTTGGGGGATATGTCTGCGATAGGAGCTATGATAAAGGACTTGGATAAAAATCAAGTCCAATCGGCTCATCCTCCCGCAGGTACGTTATCTTTGCGCTTCTCTTTGGATGAGATTTTTTGACTTTGATTTTGCATGCTCCTCGTGAGGCTGACCACGATTGTATGTTCCCTTGTAGACAAGGAGAAGGAATCGCTCGTAAAGATAACCCAAGGCATTGGGGAAGAAACAGAGGTTGTCCCCGGCACCTCTAAATTTGTTGGTACAGAGGGATCTGTTAGTGAGCCGGCATCGGCTGCAGAAGGAGAGGTTGAACAGCTTACTGAGGGGGCTGTTGCTGAATCTGCTCCTGGTCCAGCTGGGACAGTGGAAGATACCGGGTCTGATGCCGCTCAAGGCCTTGATAATGTTCTTCTTGAACAGCCTGGGCCTGCTCTCGGTTTCCCTTGAGCCAAGACCGATGACTTAGCCCAAATTGGCGCTGAGCATACCGAAGTTACGAAATTATAACTCTTTCGCACTCCCCTTTTTTGGTTATTGATTCATATATTGTTTTCTTGTCAGGTTCGGCTTCTTGTCAGGCATCTCTTCCTGGAGCGGAAGAACCTCATCAAGCATCCTCCCCGACGACCTCCACTGAAGACGACGAGATGGCCTAGGAAGTCGTTAAAGCTTTCTATTCTGTTCTGAAAGTAAAGCTTCCCGGAGTTCTTAATCGGAATGCCGCCTTTGGCCCTGTGAAGGCTATTGCTGAATGCCAAGTGGCATCCCTTGAGAGCATCTTCGGCTCTGAAGAGCGGGCTAATGCTCTAAGGAAGGTTTTGAATGATCTGGAGGGTCGGGTGGCCAGATTCTGGGATGCCAAACAATGGAGCCTGACGTCGCTGTTCCGTGCAGAAGACGAGGCTTTGATCGCGGCTCTCACGGAGGAGGAGGATGCTTTTCAGGCAAGGAAGGATGCCCTTGCTCAAGAAATCCGTGAGTTGGCTGACCAATATGAGCAGTTCAACGCTGCGAGTGAGGCACGTTCTGCTTCGAAGAATAAACTGGCTGCACAGATTACTGAGAAATATAATCGCATTGCGCAGATCCAAAATGAAATTTCTTAACTGGAGGTCAGCTTGAGGACAACAACGTCTGAACATGAGGACTATTTGGCTCAGGCTGCTATGACCGCCACAACTTCAGACCACTTAAAAGAACAGGTGGTGAAGTTGGAGGGAGAGCACATGAACCTGATCCCCTTCCAGGATGAAGCTGCTCGTCAAGAAGAGGCACGCAGCCGAGCTACCGTAAAGTCCGAAGCCGAAATCGCTGATCTAAGGGATAATATCAACCGATTGTGTATCCCTTAGATTTTTATTTGTAACTGTTTCTCTTTTAGCCATCAAGGCTCTTGTATCTTTTTCTTCATCTTTTGATAGACATTTTAAGTAAAGAATCTGTTGGCTTTCAAAACTCATGAATGAAGTTTTGTGAAATAACAGAATTAGAGGTAATGTGGACGTAGTAAGAATATTTCTGGTGGGTATTCTGCTGGAAAATTTGATGTTGACCTATTATCCGTTTTATATTCAGGGTTCTTGAATATAGATAATAAGTTGAAAGAAGCAGCTAATAGAGGTAATATGGACGTAATAGCAGAGGATGTTCTATATCTGACCAGAGGTAATATGGATGTGGAAGGATGTATAACATTAGGTAGGAGTGGATAATTCATAGGTAATATGGACGTGATTATCCTTGATGAATGCTTTGCTCATAGGTTATATGGACGTAGCAAAACGTTTCTTAATCATTCCATTGGGGAAATAATTATCGAAAAACAATTTAGAGGTAATAGGAACGTGACTTATTTTCGTCAAACCAAGTTTGGGCAGAGTCAAAAACGGAAATGATTCAACTGGAGAATCTTTTTTAGAGGACCTATTATCCATGGCGTATTCAAGACTCTTGAAATATGGATAATAGTTAGATAATTTTTTGAATCACATAAACATTGTACTGTACATTTACATGACTAAAAATATGTGAACACTGTTTACTGGTTACACATAATATTTCTTCAGGAACTTGCCATTGATAGGCATCATGAGCAAGTCACCATCAGGCTTGGTTAGTCGATATGCACCGTTAGAATATACTGATTCTATAACGAAAGGACCTTCCCATTTATGCTGGAATTTTCCTTGTCTTTTGCGTCATGACCATTGGTCTTCTCGCTGCTAAGACTAGATCACCAACTTGGAAGATTCTTTCCTCCACGTTTTTATTGAAGGCTCTGGAAAGGCGTGCTTGGTATAGCTCAATACGCTGCTGAGCCAACAAATATTTTTCGTCTAGCGCTTCGAGCTCTTGTAGTCACAGACGGTAGCTTTCTTCGGTAGTCAATTCATTGGCTAAGGCTACTAGAAGAGAAGTAATCTGTATTTTTAAGGCAAGAACTGCTTCGCTCCCATAAACCAGAGAGAACGGCGTACTGCCTGTTGGAGTCCGGACCGTTGTACGATAGGCCCAAAGACATTCGCCGAGCTTGTTTTTGCAATCGCGCTTGTTTGAAGGCACAAACTTCTTGAAAAAGTTTAATGATGATTTAATTGAAGGATTCTGCTAACACATTAGCTGCTGGATTATAGGCAGTAGAGGCTACATTCTGGATTCGATTCTTATTGCAGAACCGATAGAATGCATGGCTCGCTAATTGTGGACCATTATCATGGATGATCCTGTGAGGTAGGTCGAAGCGATAGATAACGTGATGTTTGATGAAACTGATCACGTTCGACGTCTTCACTTCGGTGAGCGGTATAGCTTCCACCCATTTAGAAAAGTAATCAATTATAGCTAGGATGAATCGATGTCCTCTAGAGGATGGCAGGCTGATTAGGCCTATGACGTCCATACCCCAGGCTTCAAAAGGCTATGATGCTGCCGTCGGGTGTAGAAACTCAGAAGGTTGATGAATAAAGTCGGCGTGGCACTGACAAGTCCTATACTTTTTTGCATATTAAACAGCATCTGCTATCATCGTGGGCCAATAATAACCCATTCGTCTGAGGCGATCTTTTAATTTGGGGCCTGGTTGATGTGCACAACAAACTCCATCGTAAGCCTCCTGGAGTGCATGTTTGGCTTCTATGTTTGATAAATATCGTAACAGTAGTCCGTCGTAAGAGCGTCGGTACAACATTTTGGTAGCTGTATCATAGTAAAATCTGAGGGATCATCTTTGGACAGATACTGCTTCTTTTGGGTCCTCAGGGAGGATTCCATAGACAGCATAGTCTATTAAAGGAAATCTCCAGTCTTTAACGTCGGCGTTTGTTTCCGTTGTGTAACTGTGATGAGTATGCAAGGCATCTTTCACACAGAGTAGTTCTCGAACAGACACTGTGATCGACTGTTGAGTATTGGTAGGAACGGTCAGGGAAGTGGCGAGACCGGCTAAAGCATCTGCATCTATATTCTGTAGTTGAGGCACGTGCTCGATGGAGAATCCAGCGAAACTATAAGATAATTCGATTGTCGCTTTGTGATATGGGATGAGATCTTTGTGAAAAACTTCATAATCCTCTCGGACCAGACTAACTATTAGCTTAGAATTGCCATAAGCTTCTAGATAGTTAACTCCCAGTTGTTTTGCCAGTTGCAGGCCGATCAATAGGGTGTTATATTCGGCCACGTTGTTGGTACAGGGTTCCACGGGAGGATATGCACGATGTATAACCAGATGGTCGGGTGACACAAACACGATGCCTACTCCGGCCACGATATTTCCTTTAGGTCCTGTTCTCGATGCACGGTCAAAGAACATTCGCCAAATAGGGATTTTCTCATTTGCGGTGTTAGACTCCACTACTTCATCGGGGATTTCCTCATAGAGTTTGGAAGATTCTGGCACGGGATGAGCTGCTAGAAAATCAGCTAATGCTTGGCCTTTTACTGCCTTCTGGGGGATGAACAATATATCATATGGAGTCAACAACATTGCCCATGTAGCTAAACGGGAATTAAGAGAACCCGGTTTAGTCATGAGTATTCTGAGAGGATTGACTTTAGATATGATGTGGATAGTAAAAATCGTATGACAATGTGAAAGGAAAATAATAGAAAAAATAATGTAAATACTGTATATGTTCGGCAAGGTATACTTGCCTGTCGTCCTGAGCTGGTGGTTTGAGTCTAGAACTGAATCAGAGTCCAACAGACCTATATTATGAATTTCCATATCAATACATACTTTAGAATGTAAAAGAAACTATCTAATAGATCACTTAGGCTTTCTAATGGATTCTTCCTTTGATACCTTGTAGATTTGGACCCTTACAGTGAATTGGTTGCCTATGGATTTACCTCTATTTATTGTGTCTTATGATAGAGTTGCCAGTTCTACACCTTGTTCTTGACTTGACTATTCTTAACTGGGAGTATCTTGCATTATACTACAGTTGAGACATACAATAGATTGGGAGTATCTTACATTGTACTACGACATATAGCAGATTCTTCTCCCTTGATATTGATTGATTGATTTGACTTGCGACACTATATATTGGAAGTATCTTGCATTGTACTACGGTTTATAGGTGTATTCTTGTATTCCTTTAGAAGAGGAAATCGATACTAGGATTGGCTAATCTTGACTGGGAGTATCTTGCATTGTACTACAGTCGAAACCTACTATAGATTGGGAGTATCTTTCATTGTACTACAAGCTATGGGGGTTAATCGATTGATTGATAGCCAAGTCTAGTATTATATTTCCATATTTTAGATACCTTTCTTGCACCATTTTTATACCCATACATGTTATTTACTGTCATACTAGTAGGCATGTTTTATGTATCTTACTAGTCCTCTGAGGACCTTATGATCTCTTCAGGTTTAGCCGAGTATTGAGCCAGGTGCACACGAGCAGGTTGAGCCTGTATTGGACCACAGTACCACTGCAGCTGAGGGTACTCTTGATATTTAGCAGTTTGGAACTCATTCACTTAATTTCTATGTTTTTATTTTATTATCGTCTATTGGTAGTAGATTTGTGTCCACCGGACGTAACGGAAAATCCTTGATAAACTTGATATTCCATTTATATTATCATTCATCATTCAATTTCATTTGTGTTACTGGATTGTATCATATTATGTGGATGAGATCTAGACTGCCTTGATTCTGTGACTTGTATATGTATTAGACAGCGTTCTATCGCCGACACTGCGGCGTAGGCTGGGCTTGGACACGTCTCGTATCCGAAAAGTGGGTGCGGGTCGTGACAGGATAGTCTGCCCAGACACATAGTGACATGTCTTCTGGATAGCAAATACTAGTGCAAGACATTCCTTTTCCACATGTGTGTATCTGTGCTTAGCACCCACTATTGTGTGGCTGAGGTAGTAGATTGCATGTTCATGGCTGCGTTCATTCTTTTGTGCTAATAGGGCGCCAAGGGAATGGTCCATAGCACGAACATATAGTAAAAAGGGCTTCCCCATTATTGGGGCAACCAATACTAGGGGCTTGTGAGACACTTCTTGATGTCGTCAAATGCGCGTTGACATTTTTCAGTCCAGACGAAAGATACGTCTTTCTTCATGAGCTGAGTAAACGGTTGACACCTTCCAGAAAGGTTCGAAATGAATCGTCTGATGTAGGCTAGCCTTCCTTGAAGTCCATGTAGCTCTTTAAGGTTTCTTGGGGGATGTATATCGAGGATAGCTTTCACTTTCTCCGGGTCAAGATGTATACCCTTTGAAGTGATAACAAAACCAAGGAACTTGCCGCTGGAGAATCCCAGAAAAGACTTGGTTGGATTTATTATCTTGAGTTGGTGTGCACGCATTAGTTCGAACACCGTTCTCAAGTCATGGAGGTAGTTGCCCTTGAGACGACTTTTAACTGTGATATCGTCTACGTAACATTCCACTGTTTTGCGCAAATGATTGCAAAAAATTATGTTCATAGCTCGCTGGTATGTCGCCCCTCTATTTTTCAATCCAAAGGGCATCACCGTATAGCAGTATACCCCCAACAGTATTCGAAAAGATGTGTGCTTCTCATCGTCGAGGAACATCTTGATCTGGTTGTAGCCTGAGAACCCATCCGTGAAGGACATCCGCTCGAAGCCACAAGTATTGTCGATCATTACATCGGTGATCGGTAGTGGAAACTCATCTTTTGGGCATGAAGAGTTCAAATCATGGTAATCGATACAGACTCGAACTTTATCGTTCTTTTTCATGACTGGAACAATGTTAGCGATCCAGTCAGGGTGTTGTTATTCGCGAATGAATCCACTAAAAATAAGCTTCTTGACTTCATTCTCGATGGCCTCCATGATATCTAGTCGAAATCGTCATTGCTGCTGCTTCACTGGCTTAGCTATAGACGAAATATTTATGCGGTGCATAGCGACTTTAGGGTCCAAGCCTGGCATGTCTTCATAGCTCCATGCAAAGACGTCAATGTATTCTCTTATAAGCTGTATAAGAGATCGTCGTTCATCGTCAGACAGACTTTTGCTGATGAAGATTAGTTTAAGAGATGATTCATCTCCTAAATTTACTTGGACGACTTCTTCTTCAGTAGGTGGTTCACATTGTTCAAAACGTAACTCCCACCTAGTATCCATCTTTTGAGCCCATTGTTCAAGCTCGATCGATTGGACATCGTCTGCAATTTGGTCAACTGACACCATGTTGACAGACAAAGTAGCTTTGAACATGTCTCCAATGCTGGAGTCTGAATCCCAGAGACAGAAATTAGAAGAATGAGAACAATGATCTACTTCGACGTCTAATATTTCAAGAGTTGTTGGAGGAGTGATGTTGGTGTGCGTAGGCATCCAAAAATAAAACCTTTACTCTTAAAAATGTAGTAGTGTGAGTAAGGATCGTTTCCTCGAAGAGTAAGTAGTTTATGTTTGTGCTATATGAATAATGAAAGAGGGGGATGAATATGATAAAAGTCAATAAAAAGAGCAAGTAGAATATGAAAATAAATCAAAATGACAAATGTTGGTCTAAGTCTACGTCTACCATCGGAATCTTGAAACTGATCATAGATGCAGACATATATTGATATGTATTATGAATATTTATCGTTGGAATTATTTTCCTATTTTTCTTTAGCCACAGTTAATTAGAAACAAGTGACCTAATTAACCTTAACTACTAAACAACCCCAGAAAAGTGCTAAAGGTTTAATCTAGTAGCGTATTAAACTCAATGAGATCGATGAAACAAAATAACACAAGCACAAGCGGTTGCATTTAATTTAGTCGAATATTTTCTTCCAAAGATTTAATAATACAAAGCAGTAATTTATTAAATTTTGGTTACTTCACAAATTAGATGGATCGAACAATTCCGAATTCGATATCTAATTTAGCAGTAGATTATCAAGAATAATCAACTAGTATGCATCCTAGTAATTAAACAAGATAATCATGAAATATGCATAAGAAAACATTTGATACTCAAAGTACAAATCAAACATATAAACACAAATTAGATCTCACAAGTTTTTATTGATTCCAAGGCTTCCGTACACTTCGACCAACAAGACTTTAGCCGAACATGTTCATCAAAACTTCAAAAGAAAAGTTTGAGAAGAAGAGAAGAATTGTGTTGTGTGGTTGTCTTCTCATGATTTCTACCCCCTTTTATACACCATAAATTAGTTGTTTCAAGCCCAAAATATCTCCCCACATATTCTCTATAAGTTACAACTTCTCAAACCAAAAAAACTAAGTCATAAAAAATAGGAGAATAGTTATTTTTGTTCCTAATTCTGTTCACAACATCTTTGACCAAAATTCAAGCCTAATTCCGTCCATGATGTAGCCAGAATCTCGAAAATCACAAAATTCGAAAGTTGTAGCCCTCTGTCTTAGATTTCCGAATCATTTTGAAGGACCTCAATTGCACTTCAGATGAGGAAGTTATGCCCATTTTGGTGAAAGGTGTCAAAACTGTCCAGAATTGTATTTTAGCTAAATTTTGCACATAGTGTCTCCAAATTCATCCTAAAGCAAAATATAAATATAATGAGTACCTTTAGTCGTAAAATGAGCATAAAATGATGAACATTAAGGGATAAAAATATAACATTTTATGTTCTCATCAAATACCCCCACACTTAACTTTTGTTCGTCCTCGGACAAAACTCAAAATTTATTTTTTTAAAAACAAAAATCAAGATTGTAATGTCATAAATAAAGAATAACCAAGCTCTTTAAAACCCATAACATGTCTCGAAAATATATTCTTAGACAACTTCTAATTTCTTAATAAGTATTTTCACTTGAAGATAGAGTAAACTAAATTGGTAGACTCTCACGGGAATAAACACTCAGCTCTCATGGTTTGAAGGGTAAGTGTTTCTCTCAAATTCATTCTAATAGAAATGATCTACCATAAGCTTGCATATCTTCTCATTCTTCCCCACTTGGATCACATGCATAACACAAATCATAAGGACTTTTTATGGGTTGTAGCGGGGCTTAGGATTAAGGTAGGATATATTTTGGGAGTGTAGCTCAAAAGCCATCAAAACTAGTGGAGAAAAAATAATTTAACTCAAGCTCGAATATATAAAATATGTAAAACCAAACACTCCATTCAAAACATTCAACATATCCCTTTATTTTAAATTTTGGAAGGAATATGGACATAGATATCAAAAGTTATTTCCTCCATCACTTTTTTTCATTACTTTTTCTTCTTTCGTTTTCTTTTCATTTTTTTCTTAGTTCTCTTTTTTTTCTCAATCATGATGGGACACAAGAATTAAAGAATAAAAATATGTAGCCAAACTAGAAGTTAAATACCCCCACACTTATTTTATATACACCCATATATATCATAATGCTCCACTGGCTTTCCGACTTGGGTAAGAATTTTTTTTTTCAGGTTAAAGCTTGTAATGTGGGTTCACAAAAATAAAAGCAATAAGGCTCAAAGGGGTTCAACCAAAGAAAAAATAATTTCAGGTAAGGCTATTTGGCTTAAGTAGCGTAAAAAAAATTGCCTTAATCATGTTCATGTATGCATGTGTTGATGTGACCTTGAAAAGAATCAAAGCAAGTTCTAGAGAAACAAATCCATGGAAGAATATCTCTCATCAAAGAAAATAGTGAGACTGATGTGTCAGTCTAATGGCTCAAAATCTCACCAGATTTTGTCTACCAAATTACTCACAACCATCCTCGAGGAAAAATACTAGACTAATTAATTCTAAATTGAAAAGATTACTCATTCAATCATGTTATGAATTTTATTAAACTTAGTTAACTATGTTCATGACATTCAATATGCTTCAGCATTCCAAGCCTTAACGCGTTCAAGCGAAGCTCCGCCGCGAGCAGACCAATCCTTAAACCTGCTAGCAAACTAGTGGGGGATTAGTACTTTCGTCCTCGCTGTACTGATCAAAAACCCACTTAACAAACCGATATTTAGTATTGTATTGATTCATGCAAACATACAATTTAGTTCTCTTTCTATGTTCTCCTTAGGATGAGTTCATGGCATATTCGAAGACTGTAAAGCATGGCAAGCATGTTATTCAATTCGCATAAGTAAACAGGCAAGCATTCTCGTGTTTGATTCGTGGCACAACTTAGCAATATCGACGCACTCGCCCTTGCACCGACGCAAGGTGAATACACCTATCCGTTTTCCCTGTCATGTTATAAGTGCTCGCTATTCAGGATCCGTCCATACAGGATATATGCATACCTTGCACTTCCAAACCCGTCGCCCTTAACTATATGAAGGTCACTAGCTTTTCGGGCTAGAATGGACTTATATTTATCGAATCGAAACATAAGACGATGTTAACTCTGTGCGGTTGCTAACCAACATCAGAGGCCATCGAAATAATCACAGCAAGTGGCTTATCACATTCACCAGAAGGTCGCTACCCTTCTAAATGAAGTGCATCAACAATACCGAAAACGAATCCCTCCTAGGCCGAACGGTCCCAGTGCCCTGGCGCGCCGCGTTCGAGGGAATACCCATGCACGGGCTTTTATATCTTTAAGTCCATTTGACCATGCAATGAATCTTATCTTTCATACAACCAAGCAAGTTCGCTTATCTCTATTTCAATAGGCACAACGCCCGAATGTTCTCAATGAACGCCCGAAGGCCGCAAACATTTCGAAGGCACCATGCCGTCTTATCATCTCGTATTTCTTCCGTTAACTTTCTATGTTCTTACGTCTCATACTTTGTTTTAATGTTTCAATGGCATCATGCCTCAACTCAATGCTCGTCAACCGAACGACCCGAAGGTCTCGAACACCTTTCGAGGCATCATGTCATATCCGACAGTTCCGACACATTCATGCCACAACTGTATTCTCTCGCAACGAAGCCATCTTTGTTATCTCGTGCACGTAGGCACGTTTCGACACATTTATCATCTATCCTTCGTGTCGTACACTTGCTGCACGCGTCGAAGCCGTATTTCCATACTTTAGTGTTCAATGTCCGTGGCTTGCGCGCTAGGGCGCTCGCCTACTATCTTTCAATATTCTAGCCGTTCTAACTCGTGCGCGAAGGCACGATATGGTTCATGCACTAAGGCACTCGCCGAGTACAGCTATCCCATGTTCTTGCGGCTTGCGCACCGAGGCGCTCGCCTTTACGATATTCAATGTTCCATAGCGACTCGTACGTCTGTCGTACGATTCATTTCAATTGTTCTAACTAGTGTTTGACACGCACTATGTTTATCTCTCTATCGAGCCACGCCCGTGGCGTTGATAGGTTAACTCAGCATTCAATGATATGTGTTTTACTTAAGCATGATGAAGTAGGAAAGAGAGTTAATGTCCCCCCACCTTGAATAAATGCGCCTTATCATTTTGCCAAGCCGTTGCGGCTCGATTTCATAACTTCATCGCACGGGCAACTCTCCTGACTTAGCCATTCGAGCACTTCGTGCTTCATTGAGTTATACGTCCGATTTGCCTTAGCGTGCCAACGCTTCCATCCGTCACAAGGCGACGATTTGCTTTCGCGGACCCCTTACTGAATAAGGCAAAAGATCGACCTCTAACATTTCAGCGTAAACGTATAGCCTGCACATGAAACCAACTAAAATCAATACTTTCATCGATTCGAACTTGCACCTTGGTCGATTCGATTTCTTAGAATCTTCGAGCCGTCTCAACGCACTTATCCTTCGAGGCAACGTGGCGCTTCGCATCGATTCACTCGATGCATTCTTTGGGACAAGGCAACTCTTCGTATCGACTTAGTTCGATGCATTGCTCGGGACAACATAACACTTTGTATCGATTCGCATCGATACGTAATCGGGTCAACGTAACTCTTCCAGTCAACGACTCAGCATAATGCACCGTGCGAAGCGGGGCATTACAATATGGGCCATCGTCGATGGCTACTGGAAGGACATAAATTTTGCATGGATAAAGTCTCTTTTGATGGTACAATAGAGATGGATACAAAGCCCACTCGACTGTCAGGAGACGAAGTGTACGCTAAAATAAAAGACTTCGATAATAAGTTTGGAAAAGATCTAGAGTCAAAACGAAAGAGGAGAAGGATGGTTAAAGGAGATGGTGCCCTAACATATAATTGGAAGAAAAGAAGTATATTTTTTGAGGTAGATTATTGGAAGGACAATTTACTTCGCCAAAATCTTGACATAATGCATATTGAAAAGAATGTGTGTGACAATATGCTTTGGACTATATTAAATGTTGATGGTAAGGGAAAGGATAATTTAAATGCTCGTAAAGATCTAAAAGAATTCGGTATTCGCAAGCCATTGCATCCTCAAAAACGGACAAACAACAAATATTATTTGCCGCCTGCTTGTTTCACGTTGGACAATAAATGCAAAGATAAAGTGTATAAAATATTGAAGGTGGTAAAAGTCCCGGATGGTTATTCTTCGAACATATCACGTCGTGTTAACCTTAAACAACATATTATATCAGGACTTAAGAGTCATGACAACCATATCTTGATGCAAGAGCTTCTTCCTATTTCTTTGAGAAATTTTTTGCCCAAGAATGTGCTTGGACCGTTGATTGAATTGAGTAACTATTTTAGGACTATGTACTCAAAAACGATGAATGTAAAGGATTTGGAACATGTTCAAACCCGCATTGTGCTCACACTCTGCCATCTTGAGAGGATATTTTTGCTTGCATTTTTGATGTCATGGAGCATTTAGTCATTCATTTAGCAAAAGAAGCGATCATAGGAGGTCCACCACACCAAATGATGTATGCTATTGAGAGGTATGATATCATTTATTATTTTTGTATTTATATTATTTTTGTTTCTTATGAAAAACATTATTTATAACTAACCAAATCCCCATCATAAATACTTGTCCACATTGAAGAATTATGTGTGGACCCGCAGTCATCCAGAGGGTTCAATTGCACAAGGATATTAGGTAGAAGAGTATCTAACATTTTGCTCAAGGTACCTAAATGATATTGAGACCAAGTCCAATCGACCAGTAAGGAACGATGACGGTGTATCTAATTCTATTGATTTAGAAGTGGGCCATAAATTAGGGAAGTCAGTGGGATTTGTACTTGATGACATAACATATGCACAAGCACATCGATATGTGCTAGTCAATACCGATACAATTTCACCATTTCTAGAGTAAGTATGCTACATTATTAAGTCTTCTGTTTTGTAGCCATTTAAAACATTACATTTGATATGGTGTTTTTCTATTACAGGGCTCACCGTATGTCAATTAGGAGTAATTCTCGTCTCAGACCACATGATGTTGACCGTATTCATAATGTAACATTTCATTTATGGTTTAAGGATCATGTAAGCAAAAAATTGATATTTAAAAACTTTTACTGTTAAATAGGTTACCCCCTAAGTGAATTGCATAATATTTTTCTCCTTTGAAATAGGTGACGAAGTTGATCGAGGAAGCTAATGTAGAGATATCACAAGAAATCCGGATGTTAGCTTTGGGCCCCCTTAAGAAAGCAAAAAAATTCACATGATACATTATAAATGGTGTTCGGTATCATACAAAGGCTCGTGAGCAAAAAAGAACCACACAAAATAGTGGAGTCATGTTAAAGGCAATGACTGAAAGTTATGCAAGTGCAAGAGATAGAAATCCTATATCTGGAGATGTTAATTTCTATGGGATATTGACAGACATCATTGAGCTCTATTATTCTAAAGAGTATAGGTTTGTTTTGTTTAAGTGTGACTGTGTTGACAATAGTAGAGGTCTCATCGAGCGAGATGATTTTGGATTTACGCTAGTAAACTTTCTTCGTTTGTTGTATACTCGGCAAGAAATAACAGATGAACCTTTTATACTAGCATCTCAGGCAAAACAAGTATTTTATGTACAAGACCCCGTCGAGGATGACTGGCATGTAGTTGTTAAGACAAAGCCTCGAGATTTTTTTGATGTGTTTGGAGAGCAATTTACAACTCATAGATATATGGCAGATGAAACAGTGTTATAAGACGAGCAACATTTGGACGAGACACCATTCACACGTGATGATGATATTAGTTGGTTTCAACAAGGTGTCTATGGAGTTGAAGTCAACGAGGAACCAAGTGGACGGGATGACAAAGATGATTAGGAAAATCCATATTTCATTTTCTGTTTTTGATTCTTTGAAGTTTGGAGTTTCAGTTTCAGTATATGTTTTTGCAATCTGAATTCCATTTTTGGTTATGTATCAAGTCACACTCTTTATTCAGGCTTTTTTGCAGCCTGTCCTATATCAATTTATTTTTCTCTTACAATTTATGTAGTTAAGCCTTGGTATCATACTCTTTCTTTCTTTACTCTTCTCGATATGAACTTTTAATCTTGGTCTTGCCTGCGTCAAGGAAAACTTTCTTTTTTGTAAGGTAAACATTGCATATTATTTTACTGATGCTTCTAAACTGATTTTGAGTTAAAGGTCAGAAAGTAAAACAGACCTTTGTTGCTCCCTCTTTGAATAACATTCTTCTAGTAATTCCTTTTTATCTATCATGACATGTTGCATGGACACGAATAGGATACAACACAAATCCAGACATTTTGACACCGCCATGACACTGATGTTGGCATGTCCCTAGTGTATTTTGTATTATCCATGTTGTGTTCGACTTGTCTGACATGTGACTAAATGGACACTATACTTATTTTTATGGTGTTCGTGCTTCCTACTGCATGACTGATTTGAATGTGATGACTGGATGACTACTGATGGTGTTTATCCTACTTGATAAGATAAGTTTTTGATTTTGCCTGTCAAAAATATTTTTGCATGACCAAGCAACTTTTGCTTGCTTGGTAACTGGTAGGATTCTCTGGATAAAGTCTGGCAAACTTTTGACGTTACACAGTTCATGTTCCAGGTCAAATTGGATACCGCGGGTGTTAGTCCATGCCCTGTACCAAAACTCTGTTGGAGAGTGATGAAGGTTATATATTTATATTCAACATGCCCCTTTATAGGTCGAAGACCCATTCTATGTGTTGAGATATGGATTTGCTCAACAATATAATTTTTATTTCTTTTTGGTGAAATATGCTTATAATGCATTCCGGAGAGATTGAACATGGGTTGCTTTCATACCATGTCAAAGTTCATGGTGCTGTAACAAAACTCTAGAGTATTGGTGAGGGATGATGATTATATATTTATATTCGACAACTGGATGGGTGTTGTAGACTATTAGTCATGTTCCTCTGAAATTTATCAAAATTTGTTGTACGATAGTTTAACCATGGTTAACTGGAACATAAAATGGGACTGCGGTACATAAGGGGTGTGACCATGGTTAACTGGAACACTAGTTTCTCCATAATGTGTAACGTTTTTAAGGAACAATATGTAATATCAGTTGCCAGACGCAACTTAATAACCATCCCCCCTCTGCGACCCTTGAGATACCACCAAATAGATCATTCAATTTTCATCCGTCTGTTAGCTAGTGACAGTAGTCCTAAATGTCAATCGGCTCTCAATGGGTCTTAGGTTGCCTATGGGCCCTTGAGATACCACAGCTTGTCAGATGTGCCATGCTTTTTTTATGTGCAAGTGTTTCCATATTTTCTACAAATGCATTCCCTTCAATTATGGTTGTACGCTAGTCTTGATTTCTTGTCAACCATATTTTAGTGATGAGTGGGAAGATGGTGTGCAGTCTGATTTCCTGAATCTCATGGTCAGCAGGGAAGGGGATGCTGTAGCTGTTTGATCCATGGTTGGCTTTTTGAATTAAGAAACCTTGGTTGTTGGTGCCCAAGCTATTGCTAAAGTAAATTGTCTGGGTGAACTCAGTTTCTCCTTGTCTGCCACTTATGTTTTTTGTATATAGATTGTGGTGGAATATTCGAACTTGAATCGGAAGCTGGAGTGCAACTTCTTGGATCCAATACTGATTTCTTTTTTCTTCTAGTATGTACTGAAATACCTGGAACAACTAATTTCTTTTCTGACCTTCATTCTACCTTCATCGCCAATAGGAGTGGGCAAGGGTTTACTTGACTGCTGGCTATGAACGACATACACTAGTATTAGAATTTAGTGTAGATTGATTTACTAATGTGCTCAGTATAAATCACCAAAGATGGAGATTTTGAAGATTCGGGAAATTTATCATGCACTCTTCCGTGCGTGTCATACCTTCAAGAATGTTCTAGATTATGAGATACATGCTATTGAAGTCTTTAAGTAAAATATTGGCTATTAGGCATGTCAATGGTAACCAGTAACACAGTAACCTGGCATTTTAATTGAAATCTAGTTTGGATCTTAGAAAGATAAATCTCAGGTGGAATTTGGGTACATGAAATGAAACCCTAAATAATTATGTTAGAAGCAGAATCTGAATAAGAAATATTTTCAGTGTGCAGTCTGATTTCCTGAATCTCATGCATATAGTTTCTGCAAGAGGGCAAGTTAATATTACATAAACACAGAAGTGGGAGAAATGAAATATGCATTAACGATCAAGGTCTGTTTGCAATTTCCTTCAATGATAGTAATACTTCTACACATCACAGATAGGCTTTGGTGGCATCAATATCAGTAGCAGATTTATGTGATGAATGGGAAGATGGTGTCTGATATAACCTTTTCATTTTATTGATTTCTTATAATTTTGCCTCTCTTGTACATAAAAAAAGCATGGCACATCTGACATAAGTGGCAGACAAGGAGAGAACTGAGTTCACCCGGACAATTTACTTTAGCAATAGCTTGGGCACCAACAACCGAGGTTTCTTAATTCAAAAAGCCAACCATGGATCAAACAGCTACAGCATCCCCTTCCCTGCTGACCATGAGATTCAGGAAATCAGACTGCACACCATCTTCCCACTCATCACTAAAATATGGTTGACAAGAAATCAAGACTAGCGTACAACCATAATTGAAGGGAATGCGTTTGTAGAAAATATGGAAACACTTGCACATAAAAAAAGCATGGCACATCTGACAAGCTGTGGTATCTCAAGGGTATTTCAGTACACTCTTGCCCACTCTTCCGTGATGAGTGGGAAGATTCGGGAAATTTATCATACACTCTTCCGTACGTGTCATACCTTCAAGAATGTTCTAGATTATGAGATATATGCTATTGAAGTCTTTAAGTAAAATATTGGCTATTAGGCATGTCAATGGTAACCAGTAACACAGTAACCTGGCATTTTAATTGAAATCTAGTTTGGATCTTAGAAAGATAAATCTCAGGTGGAATTTGGGCACATGAAATGAAACCCTAAATAATTATGTTAGAAGCAGAATCTGAATAAGAAATATTTTCAGTGTGCAGTCTGATTTCCTGAATCTCATGCATATAGTTTCTGCAAGAGGGAAAGTTAATATTACATAAACACAGAAGTGGGAGAAATGAAATATGCATTAACGATCAAGGTCTGTTTGCAATTTCCTTCAATGATAGTAATACTTCTACACATCACAGATAGGCTTTGGTGGCATCAATATCAGTAGCAGATTTATGTGATGAATGGGAAGATGGTGTCTGATATAACCTTTTCATTTTATTGATTTCTTATAATTTTGCCTCTCTTGTGATATACCCCCCTTTGGGTCTATTTGAGCTCGGTTAGGCTGCAGCTTTATGTCATGAGTGGGAAGATGGTGTCCTCTTTTTCCCTGTTGCCGATAACATTTGGCTGCCAGGTGTTACATTTTATTTACCTTGTCAATAGGTTAAATACAGAATACCTGTGCCTACATTTATAGTCTGCAACTGGTTTACTATTTATATATCATTGTTTTTATTCCATTTTATGCATGTGTGGTTGTGGAGTTGCAAGGATATTTGAATTCAGACCTGCATCAAATGTTAAAGTAACATTTTATCATGAATGCATAGGCTACACAAAAGTTCACTTCTAATTCATGGTCGTGATAGGAGGTCACACATGTAAATTCTCCATCCTTGATTAATTTATATACCCACATTTCATAGTTACACGCATATATATTTGTAGCATTGGTATGTTTTATGTATACCCTTAGGTGAATCTTTGGCTTTAACCTCAAACTCAAAGCAGTATCTCCTTAAGGTCATCAATATTCTGAGGGCAAGTATTGCCTATGCATGGCAACAGTATATCTTAATCCCATTGTGCTAAGTCATCTTTTATGAGTTCATCTTTCTTAAGCATTCTCTCATCCTCTTCTATGGCAACAATAAGTGTGAGACTGCACACTCTCATGTTCAAGTTTGTTTAAATCCTTTCTTCATTAAAAGTAACATATGATCTACTATGCCATCATGCATTTTCTCTTATACATTTTCTTTTATTGTAGTCAAGCTAAAATCCCATGGCGACAAGTAGACGCAACCAATTGAATAGGGGAGCTATGCCTACCGTTGTTAAGGAACAAGAGCAAGTAGGTGCCAACACTGTCATGGTCGAACCTCCTTTGAATTGGCCACCTCCTACTATTTCTGAGGAGGAGGAGCAAACAGGAGTATTGTTCGGCAACAACGAACAACTAGAAGATCAAGTGACAGGTAATAATAATCTTAACATCACATATATTTGTGATATTAATATCATTGAAGTTAAAGTTCAGGGTTTTAATATTATTGTGCACTAATTATTTTTATGTTGGCCTATTTTATACTTAGACCCGAATTCCAGCCAGGAGGAGCATAGACGAGTCCGTGGTCCTACTTTAATGCATAGGGGATGGGCAGAAGATGGTGGCATTCTAGAGATTCATGTCAACAATCTTGACAACCAATTGAGGAAACATGTTCCAGACTTGCTTTAAATTTAGGGGTTCTAGCACGAAATGGCCACCTAGCACCTTTAACTTACCTTGATTAGAGGCATGTACCGGACATTGGGAAGGACGCAATTTGGACTCATATTAAGGTAAAGTAGATGAATAACCACCTAGCAATATTAAATTACTTTGTGTCGCAATTTACATATGTGAATAATTACATGATTTTTTTTCTTTACATTTCATTTAAATAGGAAAATACGAATGCCACGGACTGTCACGCCCCGCTACCGTAGGAGCGATCGTCCTCGCTAAGGCGTGATGCCGCACGAGCAAGGCGGGTTCCATAACGGCCGATTTCAGCGGCTGCGACGGGATCGTCGCACAGAAGTCCCGTGTAGAGACATTGGCAGCGGAAATTAGAACAAACACAAGTCATTCAGAAGAAACTCTTTTATTGATATTGAAACAAAGGTTACAATGGGGTGCAAGGCCAATATTACAAACACTCAAGCTCACTCACCTCACATTTACAAGTCACTCAGCTCTCTCTCATCTCTCAGTTACAAGTCTTGAGCCAGCGGAAGCTTCGAAAGGCGATGTCTATACATTATGTCCCGTATAAGTCTTCACTTCATGCGGTCGCGCGCTTCGAATCGCCAAGGAAATCCGTGCCTCGACGCATCCAAGCGAGCTCTGTGCCACGAGCTTCTACCTGTGCCTGCACATGAAAACTATGTGGGTGTCAGTACTCAACTGTACTGGTGGAATGAGCTCCTCGCCCACCCATACAAACCCAACACGTTTGATTTACTTTGTGCAACATAGTCAATTCTTATCGATTATCTTTCTAGTCTTGCCTTAGGATCAGTTTTATGACCGACGCCTTGCTTATTTTGTGTCTTTAGACCATCCCGTGCTCGCGAGGACAATGTTAACTCATACCTTACCTCAAGATCCTTCTCGTGCCAACAACGTTAACCTATCGAGTCGTGCTTGCCTTACGGCTTAAAATCAGAGACGCAACTACGCGATAGTACCCAATTCCTTGTGACCGTGCTACAAATCTATCATACCATGCCTCACAACTCAATGTGACTCAATCGTATCGCCTCCTTGCGGCCCTTTGCTACTAACTCATCATCCGACCCAATCCCAGACTTGTGGGCTAAGTGCCACTCGACCAACTTTGCCTTGCGACGTTTCCTGACCTAGACTCAAGACAACTCAAACCAACTTATGTAACTTATATGCCGACAACTTAAGACCCGACGCCGCATCTTGTGTCGTAGCACGTCGCCTACATTGATGCCAAATCTTAGGACCAAACCTTGTGTTCTAACTGTACACACATCCAACTTACTCAATCCAAAGGCACACATGCGGATTGCTGCCCGTGCTGACCCATCTATATGAATTGGTCACTAACATCACAAGCTATCCTGGACTATAGCCTTGCCATTTGGCGACCCTTTCAGCGCAGGTAGCTAGTCCCGCTGAAAGTTCCCGAATGACCCGAGCGGTTCGTCCAGCTACGGCTATACCGTGTTTCCCTCCGGAACGCCGCGGTCCCATGGCGTCCAGGGTTGTCGCGCGTAGAAACTCTTCCATGTCGACAAGTTGTCCAATGACCATGCAAGACTCGACACAAACTGACGTCTCACACAGTCATTCCTCTTCCAATGTTACCATCTCTTTCAAAACTAATATCAAACCATCTATCATTTGAGACCCCTCGACGACCCATGGTCGTGAGCTTTCTTTCTAACATTTGAGACCCCTCGACGACCCACGGTCGCGAGCATTCTTTCCATGTTACCATATCATTTCATTCAACTCAATGCCTATTCAATAGTCCTTTCTCTAAAACTCATTCAATCAACCGTGGTTCATGCCCTAGACACTAAGTCCGTGCATCGTGCCTCAAACCGACTTCTGTTCTACGCGACGCTATCGCCCAAGTCATAGTTTATATGACGGGCCTTGGGATCGTGGGACTATTTAACCTGACAACCGCAGAATGAGCAGGACAGTACTTGGAATAACTTAGGTCGACCGACATAACTTTGCCTAACTTACTCAAGCCTACAACTTAACGAGCAAAGGCCGCGTCAAGCCTTGCCTCGATGGAACGTGTCGTGCACGCGTTCAACTTTGAACGACCAAGTCATTTGGGTGCCTAGACTTATGGCACAAGCTGTGCAACGTAACTTAACTCATGGGGCAAGCCAAGGCTATGCCAAGCCTTGGACGACAGGACCGTGCATGCTTTATGAAGCATTCATGCGGGCGACGCCTATGACTTAGGCTATGTTCATAACTTCGCCGACTCAACCAACTTTCCTTCTCCCAAGCCACGGGACGAAGGATCGAGTGTCATTTTCAAAGCACGCCGTGCACCAACTCTAAGCCGACTGTTGGACCATTCCATATTCTAACTCAATTCGACCCGTCGGGATTATTCCCTTTAGCTATGTGGATTCATCTCTTTTATTATCAAGCCTACTTGTGCAAGTTGAAAACATGCGATTTATTATGTGAAGGCTAAGATGAGGCGAGTTCACCGAAACTACCCCACCTGAGCGAGCGGTCGCTTCGACCGAGCGATGTCTTCGAGTAGCCGTTGCAAGGCTAAGTCCGAACACCGTTGGCGTTTTGATTCTGCCGATGACTGAGCGGGACGGGGCACTACATCATACACCACTCAGAAAAAGTTTCGTCCTCGAACTAACTGAGTACACTTATCGACTTATCACTTTTACTCAACATTCAAGACTCTCGCACACACTACGCCTATGCGTTTTATCAATCCGAGCAACGCTCGTGCTACCCTCAATCCGTTCTTTAGAAATCACGATCTCAAAATCCTCGACACTTCTCATTCCTCAAGTCTCACCTGATTCAGCGTATCACTTAGTTTGGATCGTGCACATATTCCAGGCGTCCCCGAAATACATGCATTTCAACCAAGCCTTGTGATAGTAAATCCAATTCCACCTATCGATCCATCCACTCAATCCTGAAAATCAATACTACCGATGCTAACCCTCGCAACATGGACATCTCGCCTAGCCGCTAGGCAATCTTTTTAGGCTAAAGTCAATTGTCAGTATTGGAATCACAGTTCCCAAACAACGATATCAACACTGACCCCTTCCTAAGGTCAAACCAAGTTGATAGTATAGGGTTTTCTACCCAAGCTTGTATCACTCCGATTTTTAGACATCGAGCATCGATTTCCTACGCACATCCCAATATTCGTCGCACGGGGTTCGAGTCGTTCAGCAAAGCCACCCTACGATAACTCACGTTCAACCAATCCTCGACATGAACATATCGCTCGTTTATCAAGCCGTTTCACATAGTCTATCTCTTCGCACACGTTCGACATAATCCACCTATCAATCCTTCTCAAGTTAAGCACACTACCACACGATTCATTACTAAACCATAATTTTATATTCCATACTTCAGAAGTCATCTATTCCAATTCGCGTAATCGATCACTAGGTCGTCTGACTTAACAATATATTGCACCCCGATCTCACGCGAGTCAGATTATCCACGGAGGGCGTGAATCACCATGCACGCTCCCGCGGGATAATTATCCTCATCGGGACGTAACTCTTGTTTTGTGTCTAGACTAATTCATTCTCGATGCGTGGATTGGACCTACTCAATACTTAAGTTTATTTCATTCATCAATCGCAAGTCCTAACATCGTCAAATTTTCCTTCGCATCAAACCGACAAGTCAAGACAATCAACGTTGTCGCGTCCTGATTTTTCGAGTTCGATCATTCCCGTGACATGAACCACCATGTCAGCGCTCACGCGGAACGATCGCCCCAAATCCGACACAACGCATGTGCGAGGCTAGAGTTGTGCTCGCACAAAACAGATTGTCGACGTTGTGGTTATCGTCGCAACCATCAAAACACAATCATTTTCATCAAACATTCATATCGATCAAATTCCTATGTATTGCATCCAACCGAACAATAACACTTGCACGATCATCATTTGCTGAGTCAGAGTACCCCCGAGTTATCTCATATCATATTTGATACGCCTCAATACCAACGACGATATACATAACTTGACGATCTTCGTTTGCAACAAATTCTGAGTCGTGCGAATGATGCTATCGTCCGACTGGATAATCTCCTCGACATTCAAGTTCAAGTTCGATGCTTATCCCCCGAATCATTCACAACATCAATTTCTTCAATCAATCGATCGACATCCCTGAGGCTATCGCATACACCACTCAGGGATGAAGTCATTCAACAAATCCTCAACTTATCATTCAAATCAAAATCCACTTCTTCAAATTTTTTCGTTCGAACCATTCCTCAATTTCTAAGAACGCTCATCTATATCGCATCGACGTTAGCATCCCTCGATAGTACCCTTATCGATAGTCATCTCACTTACTAAATCGAGTTCAACTCATTCTCGTCCGACACAATTTGAATCCCGTACTCGACTTTTCTAAGGTCGACGCAACTTTGGTGTATATGCCCTGCCCGACTTAGCCAACCGTGCTTACGCAAACCATCCTTTTATTTTGTTGTCAAAAACTGTTCTCCTATGTTTTACAAAATAGTTAGACTTATTATATGGACATCCGTGGGACATTTGAGAGAGAGCGCACCAACGATATCAACTTTGCGGAAGCAACAATTCAGAGTTTGCGAAAACAACGAGTTAAAAAATTCAATCGATAGTCCAAGGACGTAAAGCCGTGCTCTGCTACCATTATGTTACGCCCCACTCCCGTAGGAGCGATCGTTCTCGCTAAGGCGTGATGCCGCACGAGCCTAGATTGCGCTCGTGCAAGGCGGGTTCCATAACGACCGATTTCAGCGACTGCGACGGGGTCGTCGCACAGAAGTCCCGTACAGAAACATTGAATAATAGCAGCGGAAATTAGAACAAACACAAGTCATTCAGAAAAAACTCTTTTATTGATATTGAAACAAAGGTTAAAATGGGGCGCAAGGCCAATATTACAATCACTCAAGCTCACTCACCTCACATTTACAAGTCACTCAGCTCTCTCTCATCTCTCAGTTACAAGTCTTGAGCCAGCGGAAGCTTCGGAAGGCGATGTCCATACATTATGTCCCGTATAAGTCTTCACTTCATGCGGCCGCGCGCTTCGAATTGCCAAGGAACTCCGTGCCTCGACGCATCCAAACGAGCTCTGCGCCACGAGCTTCTACCTGTGCCTGGACATAGAAACTATGTGGGTGTCAGTACTCAACTGTACTGGTGGAATGAGCTCCTCGCCCACCCATACAAACCCAACATGTTTGATTTACTTTGTGCAACATAGTCACTTCTTATCGATTGTCTTTCTAGTCTTACCTTAGGATCACTTTTATGACCGACGCCTTGCTTATTTTGTGTCTTTAGACCATCTCGTGCTTGCGAGGACAATGTTAACTCATACCTTACCTCAAGATCCTTCTCGTGCCAACAATGTTAACCTATCGAGTCGTGTTTGCCTTACGGCTTAAAATCAGAGACGCAGCTACGCGATAGTACCCAATTCCTTGTGATCGTGCTACAAATCTATCATACCGTGCCTCACAACTCAATGTGACTCAATCGTATCGCCGCCTTGCGGCCCTTTGCTACTAACTCATCATCCGACCCAATCCAAGATTTGTGGGCTAAGTGCCACTCGACCAACTTTGCCTTGCGGCGTTTCCTAACTTAGACTCAAGACAACTCAAACCAACTTATGCAACTTATATGCCGATAACTTACGACCCGACGTCGTATCTCGTGCCGTAGCATGTCGCCTACGTTGATGCCAAATCTTAGGACCAAACCTTGTATTCTAAGTGTACACACATCCAACTGACTCAATCCAAAGGCACACACGCGGATTGCCGCCCGTGCCGATCCATCTATATGAATTGGTCACTAACATCACAAGCTATCCTGGACTATAGCCTTGCCATTCGGCGACCCTTTTAGAGCAGGTAGCTAGCCCCAATGAAAGTTCTTGAATGACCCGAGCGGTTCGTCTAGCTACGGCTATACCGTGTTTCCCTCCGGAACGTCACGGTCCCATGGCGCCCAGGGTTGTCGCGCGTGGAAACTCCTCCATGTCGACAAGTTGTCCAATGACCATGCAAGACTCGACACAAACTGACGTCTCACACAGTCATTCCTCTTCCAATGTTACCATCTCTTTCAAAACCAATATCAAACCATCTATATCATTTGAGACCCCTCGACGACCCACGGTCGCGAGCTTTCTTTCTAACATTTGAGACCCCTCGACGACCAACGGTCGCGAGCATTCTTTCCATGTTACCATATCATTTCATTCAACTCAATGTCTATTCAATAATCCTTTCTCCAAAACTCATTCAATCAACCGTGGTTCATGCCCTAGACACTAAGTCCGTGCATCGTACCTCAAACCGACTTCCATTCTATGCGACGCTATCGCCCAAGTCATAGTTTATATGACGGGCCTTGGGATCGTGGGACTATTTAACCTGACAACCGCAGAATGAGCGGGACAGCACTTGGAATGACTTAGGTCGACCGACATAACTTTGCCTAACTTACTCAAGCCTACAACTTAACGAGCAAAGGCCGCGTCAAGCCTTGCCTCGATGGAACGTGCCGTGCACGTGTTCAACTTTGAACGACCAAGTCATTTGGGTGCCTAGACTTATGGCACAAGCTGTGCAACGCAACTTAACTCATGGGGCAAGCCAAGGCTATGCCAAGCCTTGGACGACAGGACCGTGCATGCTTTATGAAGCATTCATGCGGGCGACGCCTATGACTTAGGCTATGATCATAACTTCGCCGACTCAACCAACTTTCCTTCTCCCAAGCCACGGGACGAAGGATCGAGTGTCATTTTCAAAGCACGTCGTGCACCAACTCTAAGCCGACCGTTGGACCATTTCATATTCTAACTCAATTCGACCCGTCGGGATTATTCCCTTTAGCTATGTGGATTCGTCTCTTTTATTATCAAGCCTACTTGTGCAAGTTGAAAACATGCGATTTATTATGTGAAGGCTAAGATGAGGCGAGTTCACCGAAACTACCCCACCTGTGCGAGCGGTCGCTTTGACCGAGCGATGTCTTCGAGTAGCCGTTGCAAGGCTAAGTCCGAAGGCCGTTAGCGTTTTGATTCTGCCGATTGACTGAGCGGGACGGGGCACTACACGGACCAGATGAGAAAATTTATGATGGCGTCTGTCAGAAGAAAGTGGAAGGAGTAGAAGGCCGAAGTAAAGTGTCAGGGTTATATAAGTATAAGACTAATGAGGAACTGTTGAAGTATTGCCCCCAAGGGTCAAGGAAAGTCAGTGGCCAAGACTCATCTACTATTAGGATTCTGATAAGGAAAAGGTATATTTGTATTTATGGAAGCAATGGTTTTCGGTTTATCATAATATTTTATTGTATATTTGTATTTTTCTTTGTACCAGGCCAAAAGTGAAAAGAATAAAGCCATTCGTAAAAATTAGACAACACCACACACATCTGGTAGAACTCCCCACGCCAAAGTTAGAAATAAGGTAGAACAAATTTAATTTAATTTATTAGTTCATACATTTTTTAATGTGCCAGGAAAGCAGGTTTATTACTAATAATCTGACGCATTGATTCTTTATACTTATAGTTGGCTAAATCCATCGGTTACGAGCCAACTCGTAGGATGGTATACAAGGAGACACATGTAACTAAAGGGAAAGGGCCAGTAAATGAAATAACAGCTAAGGCGATTGTATGATCTTACTTCTAATTTTATTTTATTTTATTATTTGTACTTTTTATAAGTTTATCTAAATTGTAGTTTTGTTTATATGAACATGAGTTGATTTTACAGCAAGAGATGGATGAACTAGAAGCAAAAAAATCCAGAGATCGGTGTTGCACGAGATGATATATACGGGCGAGTTATGGGATGTGATAGGCACGGTCGTGTGGGGACATATGGGCTCGGTGCTACCCCAACTATGGTATTCGGACCATCGTATAAACTGTCCCAGGATGAGAGGAGGGAGATTGAGACACAACATCAACAAGAGTTGGAGAACATGCGACATGAAATGGAGGCTGAAAATGAAAGGGTTCATCGTGAGATGATGGCAGAAAATGAGAGAAACAAAACTGAAATGAAAGAGAAGATGGAACTCCAGATTCAAGAAAAGTTATCTACTGTAGAATCTCGGATGAATGATCGAATGGAAGCACAAATACAAAATTTACTTGAGAGTCATCTGCGTGATATGGGTGCTTTCTCACAATCTCCACGAGATGTATCTTCTGGCATAGAACATGTTAGAATTTATCAACTATTAGATGTATATGAGCTAAATTTATTTGATGGATTACATGTAATATTTTCTTGTATTTATAATGTTAGTTTTTTTAAAACAATTTTGAGCGCACATCACCTCCAATATTGCAACAGTCGGCACATATACAATCAGCGGTTCAATCAAAAAGGCAAACACAACCCTCAAAGCGAATACAACTGCAACCACCAAAGCAAGCGCAACTACAACGACCAAAGCAAGCGCAAACGCACACTGTACCACGTTCTCAACTTCAAAGCCATTGTGAGGTTAGAATTTTTTTATTTCTCCTATATTATGGTGATGAGTTATTAAGATTATTTTTATTTCTCCTCTACTAATAGCATGGCTTCTCTTTGTTGGTAGTCTGCAAATTCGGAAAAACTATTAGGATTCGCCTTGTTATATTTAACTTTCTACAGTTTTTCAATGTTCACTGAATAAAAATTATTAGGATAGCTTGATTCATTTGGGTTAGCAAATCAGTTTCTTCTCTAGGTTATAAAACTCCATAGTCTTGGATAACTTAGAGGTAGTTCCTTCTCTTCATGAATTTAAAAAAATGGAATAGTACACCATATATATATATATATATATATATATATATATATATATATATATATATATATATATAGCAGTTCCTCTTTAAAGCATTAAACTTTGACATTTATATTAAATATCCTTAAATTTTACTCTTCTTTTCTTGTGTTCATTAATTCAGGACCTCATGGCTATGAAGAGGGAGAAAAAGAACTGATTAGTGGAGAAGGTCAACTTGCATAGTAAATCTTAAAAATAGTCATTATTTACTCATATGTCCTAATTTTAATTTCTCTTTTTTTACAGGTTTTCATGCATGGTCAAGTTACTTATATGGATTCATGAAGATTGTCTAATTTTTAATTTGAATGAACTTGTATTTTGGTGAATGAATAAAGATATAAAGACTTTTTACACAGACAATATTTTGATTTACAATAATTTTATATTAATATTTTGTCCGATTGTTTGGTGGTGGATGCATTTACATGTTTGTGATGGGATCTGAATTTTTTATATGTACAAGCACATTTATATTTTATGTGATTGTGGCAGATATTTTTAACCAATTTTTGTAACAAATCCAGTGGTTAGGTAAAACGTTGGAAAAATAGTTAAATTCTCGATATGTTTGTCCAATTATTTGAAAATTATCACCCATTAACACAACTCCCAACGTTTTAGAAAATTGTTGGGAAATAGGTTAAATTTACGACGTATTTAGTAAATTGTTGGGAAAGTACCATCCAAAATTATATTTTCAATGTTTGTGGAAACACGTTGGAAAAAACCAACTTTTTTAGAAAAGGTTGGAAACACAAATCCAACCATTTTTTGGGAAACGTTGGAAAATCACAACCCAATGTTTTCTTCGACAAAGGTTGGTAAAAATAATTCTAACGTTTTATAAAATGTTGGAAATAATTTACGTATGCCAACGTTTCTATTGTAAAAATGTTGAAATTGTTAACCATTTTTGTACTATTGTTGACGTTTATAAACGTTACTGCAAACGTCATCTAATCCCTATACCAACATTTATTACAAACGTTATAAATTCCCAACTAGGGCAACGACGACGTTTGCATAAATCGTTGGACAAACGTTGGCTAAACATATACCAATGTTTTATTCAGTTTTTACAACGCTTATAAAACGTTGGGATAGGCCAACTTTCTTGTAGTGTCATCAGTATATATAACAATATAGGCAGATACCACTCCCTGCCCGTATGGCAGATTTGCATTATCTGTGGGAACCAGCCGGCAAGTCGGGACACTAATCGTCCCAAAGATGGCTGCCATGTAAGAACTCGAGAATCCATTCTCTCCATGCAATCGTTATTTTATTTAGCTTAATAGTCCCTATGTTGATTGAAATCCCATGCCGTGGATCATGGTCATTCAGAATGAGTATTTCCGTACCGAGTAAGATATGCACAATCCTACAACGATGCCCGTGCGGCTAGGTTGTAGGTCTTACATAGTATAATGCAACAATCAATCATAGCCACGAAATAATCATGTCTTGACTGTAAGATGCACATGCTACTTTACAGAAAAATGGAAGTCAACATGTGTCCAATTGCCAATGTTCGGATCGACTAGTCGATCGCAATGGTTCATGATTCATACATGAACGTGTCTCGTTCAATTCAATAAGACGACTAGCCAGTCTTTTAGTTCCAACTAGGAACGCATGATCAATCATTAGTCAAAGTAACAGTCAGGGTCAATTCGTGACAAGGCATGAAAGTCAAACTAGTATTAAGCATGGTCGAGTCTACAACTAGCATAAAATAGTTGGTAACATATTCTTGAAGCCAAGGAAAAGATCCACAACTTCCATGTTGGGAGTTAGAAGAAATTTTAGCTACAATTCGGTCAATTAGGACATATAACAGTTAGAAATAGCCAAAATAGGCATTATGCGGCCTATTCTGCGACATGCATGCGGACCAACTGCGACGTGCGGTTCATGCGACTCATGCGGCCCATTCGCGACACCTTATACGGCTCAACTGCGGCATACGACTCATGCGGCCCAACCGTGACATCTATGCGGCTCAACTGCGATATGTGGCCTATGCGGCCCAACTGCGACACCATATGCGGCTCAACTGCGACATGCGGCCTATACGGCCCAACCGCGACACCATATATGGCTCAACTGCGACATGCGGCCTATGCGGTCCAACCGCGACACCATATATGGCTCAACTGCGACATGCGGCTCATGCAGCCCAACCGTGACACCATATGCGGCTCAACTGCAACATGCGGCCTATGCGGCCCAACCATGACACCATATGCGGCTCAACTGCGACATGCGGCCTATGCGGCCCAACCGCGACACCATATGCGGCTCAACTGCGACATACGGCTCATGCGGCTCAATTGCGACACCATATGCGGCTCAACTGCGACATGCGGCCTATGCGGCCCAACCGCGACACCATATGCGGCTCAACTGCGACATGCGGCCTATACGGCCCAACCGCGACACCATATGCGTCTCAACTGCGACATGCGGCTCATGCGGCCCAACCGCGACATCTATGCAGCTCAACTGCGACATGCGGCTTATGTGGCCCAACTGCGACACCATATGTGCCCTACTGTGACATGCATGACAGATGAACATAGAAATGACAAAAAATGCTTTTGGCCATAACTTCCTCAAAATAAATCGAAATCTAACTTTTCAAAAGCCAAACTTTGGTAGAATTGAATTCTTTACAACATGGAGCCACTTATTTTTGAAAACAACAAAGTTTGGTAGATCAAAACCACAAAATCTATATGAAAAACCAAAACTTAAAACTTAGATCCATACCCAACCATCCATGGAAATCAAGAACTTTAAGACCTAAACTTGTAGAGGAAGAGAAGATGAACAACATGGACTAAAAATAAATGGGGATGCATGAAATCCCTCATGGTGTACAAGATGTACTTGTCTCTCCAAATGGGTGGGTGGGAGAGTAATGGAGGATGAAGAAGGAGAAGTAAATGTGAGTAATGAAGAGAGAGAAAAGTAAAAGGGGCATAAATATCAAGCCAAGTCAATCTCCACCACCCATTCCTTCCTACAAGATCTAGGCCATCCACTCCTCTTCATGGTGAACCAAGCTAAACCAAATTGGTTTAATGAACAGACTAAGCCAAGGGCTAAAGCAAAAGCAGAAAATAAAATACAGAAAAAATTAATAAGCGCGAAATTGAAGAATTTAAATACAGAACAAAAGCATAATAAATATTAAATAAATACATTCAAGCAGTACACGTATAAAAATATGTATTCTGGAAACGGGGAGTGACATTAGCGGAGAAGCCCAAGGGGTCTAAGACGAGGAAGAGGAGAGCGAACACAGTTTCTGTGCCTGACTCGGAGTCCACCAATGCGGACAAAGAGAATGACGAGCGCAATACAGATAACTCTTCCCTTCCTATGGAAGATGTTGGGGCGGATCAGTCACCTGTTGTGCCAGATGAGATGGTGGCGGATTAGCCGCCTGTTGCACCTGATGAGATGGTGGCGGATCAGCCACCTGTTGTGCCTAGTGAGATGGTGGTGGATCAGCCGCCTGTTGCGTCTGGCCCTTCATGCAGCGAGGCAAGCGTGATTCTATTAGTGGCGTGATCTTCTCCGTGAAGAGGGCTGCGGTAAGACGCCGCGGGTTGCTCATTAAGGAGAGGGACGAAGGTGATGACGCCATTTTGGAGGTGAATTGAATTGCGACCATCTCCTTCTTTATCTCTTTCTTTTCATGAACTATGACTAATCATTTTTTTCTTCTCTGTAGGCGTCGGAAGAGTCGGACTCTCGGGAAACGGTCACTGTTTCTGAAGTCAATCCGGCCTTGAATACTTTGATTAGTGACATGTGTGCCGAGATTATTTCTGCCGGGGTCACCTCGGCGGCGGCTGAGGGATCTCACATTGCTGAGGTCTCGACCCAGGGCGACGGGGGCTCTGCTGAACCCGTCCCCGAGACTGCTGAATTTCAGCAGGGTGACACTGATCCAGTCGTATCTCCTTCCAGGGCGGCTGGGGCTGAAGAGCCAGCTGAATTCGGCTTGGAGGTTGCTGGTGAGGGGACTATGGCGGCTGTGAGTGAGCCTCAGCCTTGACAACCCTTCCGTGGTAAGATAAGCCAAATTTTGACTAGTGAGGAGGCCCATTTGCTCTATCATCACATCCTTCGGGTTATGCTGATTGATGGTTGCTCTGGACATACAGGTCCTGCCTCTTCACTGCCAATGACGGATATTGTCAGGAATGGCTCTACCAGCGGGAATCTGGTGGGAGGAAGTGTGCCTCCTCCCCTTCCAACTTATATTGAGGGGTCTCCCGCCGGATCGAGTTAGGGAGATCAGATGGCAGCACAGCCGGGGCAAGGAGCCATGGCCCTTGCGTCCTCCTCTGCTCATGTAGCTTCGGGGATAGACCTCTCCGCCTTGCCGAGTATCCAGGTTCTCCGGGCCGCGGAGGAGGAGCTAGCTGCTATCCATGCATCTTTTGCTCAGAATTTTTTTCCCTGGTGGCTGGGGTGGCAAGTTCTGGCGCATCTCCTTCGATACTGCCAGCTACACTTCCTCTGACGCCGTCCTCTACGGAAGTTCTGGATGAGGCATCACAAGATGTGGTTGACAGTTTCTACCGCCACTTGAAGAGAGGGGTCGAAGCTGCTGTGGAGCGGGGGACCCCTTCGCCTTGGCCCGATAATGTGCCCGAGGCCAGATTGACATTCTTAAAACCCTTCCAGATTGACATTCTTAAAACCCTTCCTGATAGCTGCGCTTCTGGAGCCCAAATTATTAGAGGCTGATCAGCTCGTGGCCCAGTTTCAAGTGCTGCGGCAAGCTGATATGTCTGCAGCAATAGATCAGGAGCGGGGCTTCTTTACCACTGTCCTGGAGAAGGTAAGGGCTACACGAGATAAGTCCAAGCTGGTTATAATGAAGGACCTCGGTGACCTATCTCTTCAATATGATCAACTGAGCCGTAGGAGCGAGAATTGCCTAGCTCGGGAAGCGGCCGCCTCTTGCGGAGTAATTGATACAAGAAAGCAGATCCTTGAACTCCAAAGGAAGCTGGCCTTCTTGGAGTATGAGCTTGAAGCTTCCCGTGCGGATAAAGAACTGATCGTTCAGGAGGCCGAAAAGGTCTCTCGAGCTTCTGCTAGCCTGTAGCGTGCTTTGAAGAAGCTCGAGGATGGCTGGCGGGCTCATGCGCACCTAGAAGACGTGGAGCGGCTGGCTCAGGAGGCCGAGCGTCGGGACAAGCAGGGGTTCGAGCGGTTGACTGTCTTGCTGCGGGACCGTCTCATGGAATTGTGTATCGTCGAACCATAGTCGACTTTTTTTCTTCTTTCGTTTTCGTTCTTTTCCTTTCTTGAGGGGGACGTGGTCCCCAGAACATGTAGTACTTTGAATTTCAAATAAAAGAGTATGTTTTATTCTACCCTTCATTTGTATTGCTTATTGTATTTGTGGTGTTATGGCATTTGCTCCACTGGGGGGCTGTTTGTGGACTTGTTACCCCTGGTATACCTTGGTTTTATGTACGGATAACAAGTTTGATGGGGATACTTAGAAAAATTCCACAGTAAGGTGGCCATGGAAGTTCCAGATATCGAGGGAAAGAATGCCATGGAGTAGCTGGGCTCCCGGGGCATAATAAAAAATGAGGGGCATGTACTAGGAAACATAGTACAGCATTTATGGTCAACAGAGGACATTTATGGTCAACAGAGGACATTTGTGGGCCTATTATCCTTGGCGTACTCCAGTTTTGGGTACAGATAATAAGTCGAGAGAAAAACCAACATACTTACTCAGAGGTAATGAAGATATGGTAGATATGAGGGTTTCTTCGATTGAGCCTTCCCACTCAGAGGTAATGAGGACATGGCAGGAGTGGGCTCCATGAAGGGTGCATAGAACAACTCAGAGGTAATGAGGACGTGGAAGTTCTATGTGAGGGGCGGTTTATTTTTGATGGAAGGAAAACAACTCAGAGGTAACATCGACGTGGTTGTTTTGGAGAATTTGTGGATATGTTACCCCTTTTTGTGTACTGAAAGTGCAGGTATTGGATCATAAGGAGGGAGCTCTTTTAGGAAGAAAGTTCAGAGGTATGACTTACTACCTAAAAGACGCGATATAGATTCATCTGTAGTGACCAGAGTGCAAGTTCAGCGGTACCTGTGGGTACATAACTCGACAATCTGAGAGATTTGGGATCAGAATATAAGTTCAGCGGTACTAGAGGGTACGTAACTCGTCATTCTGGAAAATTTGGAGTCGAAATATGAGTTCAGCGGTACCAGAGGGTACATAACTCATCATTTTAGGAAATTTTGAGTCAGAATGTGAGTTCAGTGGTACAAGAGGGTACATAACTCAACAGTCTGGGAAATTTGGAGGATGTCATTTCAGACGTAATACTTTTTCAGGAACTTGTCGTTGATGGGCAACATGAGCAAGTCTCCATTTTGTTTTGCGAGGCGGTAAGCTCCATTGGAGAATACAACATCGATGATGAACAGGCCTTCCCACTTTGGCTGGAACATGCCGGCGGTTTTGTGAGTCATAACCATCGGCCTCCGAACTGCCAGAACGAGATCGCCTACTTGGAATGTTCTGATTTTAACCTTCTTGTTGAAGGCTCCGAAGATACGCGCTTGGTACAGCTCGATTCGTTGTTGAGCTAACATGCGCTTCTCATCTAGGGCCTCCAACTCTTGCAGTCGGCGATGGTGATTATCATCTGTTGTCAACCGATAGGTGAGAGCGACACGGAGTGAGGGAATTTGAGTCTCCAGTGGGAGAATTGCCTCACTTCCGTATACCAGAGAGAATGGTGTGTTCCCGGTGGCAGTCCTTACGGTAGTACGGTACGCCCATAAGCATTCGTCGAGCTTTTCATTCCAGTCACGTTTGTTTGATGACACGAACTTCTTGAGCAGCTTGATGATTGTTTTGTTGAACGCTTCAGCCAGACCATTAGCAGCCGGGTTGTACGGTGTTGAAGCAATATTCTGGATTCTGTGTTTATCGCGAAACCGATATAAGGCGTGGCTTGCAAACTGCGGACCATTGTCGTGGATGATCCTTCGGGGCAGTCCAAAGCGGTAGATAACGTGATGCTTGAGAAAGCTGATTACGTTTGAAGTCTTCCCTTCTGCCAGCGGAATAGCCTCCGTCTATTTGGAGAAGTAATCTGTGATTGCGAGTATGAAGCGATGTCCTCGGGACGAAGGATGAGTGATTGGACCAATGATGTCCATTTCCGATGCCTCGAATGGCCAAGATGCCACCGTCGGATATAAAAACTCGGATGGCCGGTGGATGAAATCTGCGTGGACTTGGCAGGCTTTGCATTTTCGTGCATAGTCTATTGCATCCGCAACCATCGTGGGCCAGTAATAGCCCATTCGGCGAAGGCGATCTTGTAATTTTGGGACCGGGCTGATGGGCCCCACAGATGCCATCATGAGCTTTACGCACAGCTTCTTTGGCTTCTGTATTTGAAAGACATCGAAGCAGTAATCTATCGTATGATCGTCGATATAGTATTTTTGCCTCCGTATCATAGAAGAATCTGAGGGAACGCCTTTTGATAGAAGTGGCTTCCTTCGGATTCTCTGGCAGGATGTCGTAGACTACAAAGTCAATGAATGGTTGTCTCCAGTCTGGTGCTTCGTCGACTGTTCGTACGGAGTAGCTCTCAACATATTGAACATTATTCCTGGGACAGGCCAACTTACGGCCTATGATGTCAACCAGATGATGAGCATGATTCGGTACTGCTAGGAAAGCGGCCAGGATTGCTAGGGAAGCGGCCAGGATTGCTAGGGAAGCGGCTTCAATGTTCTGGAGTCTGGGAACATGTTCTATGAAGAACCCTTCCAAGGATGAGATGATGTCGATCGCTATTTCGTGATAGGGGATCATGTCTTTATGATGCACTTCGTATGAGCCCCGGATCTGGTTAACGATTAGCTGCGAATCGCCGTATGCTTCAAGGTGCTCCACCCCCAGCTCCTTCGTAAGTCGGAGGCCAATGACCAAAGCGTTCTACTCTACCACATTGTTTAAACAGGGATCCATGAGGGAATAAGCCCGATTGATCACTAATCCGACGGGAGAAATCAGCACCACTCCGACTCCAGTGATGATGTTGCCCTTGGGCCCAGTTCTAGAAGTGCCGTCGAAGAACATTCGCCATACGATATCCTGGGAGGCTACATTTGAATTGGCAACCTCATCTGGAATCTCTTCGTCTATTCTGGTTGACTCCGATCCTAGATGAGCTGCTAAAAAGTCTGCCAGAGCTTGACCTTTAACAGCCTTCTGCGGGACGAAGATCATGTGGTAGGGAGACAATAAAATCGCCCAGGTAGCGAGGCGAGAGCTGAGTGCACCTGGCTTGGTCATGAGGACCTGAGGGGGTTGAATCTTGATACGACATGGATGGTTTGTCCCGTGATGTAGTGTCGCATCTTCCAAATGGCGAACACCAGAGCAAGGTACTCTTTTTCTACTGCAGTATATCGGTGTTCTGGCTCCATCATCATTCGGCTGAGGTAATATATAGCCTGCTCGTGGCCTGCATCATTGTTTTGCGCTAGCAGAGCACCGAGAGAATATTCCATCGCTCTTACATTGAGCAGGAATGGTCTTCCAGCAACCGGAGCTACCAGGACTGGATGGTTCGTTAGATATTATTTGATGTTGTCGAAGGCGCGCTGGCATTCTTCATCCCATGCGAATGAAATACCCTTCTTCATGAGGTGGATGAATGGTTGACATTATCCGGAGAGGTTAGAGATAAACCTCCTGATGTAGGCCAGCCTCCCTTGAAGGCCTCGGAGTTCACGAGATTTCTTGGGGGACCCATCTCCATGATTGCCTTCGTCTTCTCAGGGTCTATGTGGATACCCTGGGAAGTAATGATGAAACCCAAGAACTTCCCGCTGGATACGCCCAAGAAGGATTTTATGGGATTCATCTTCAAATTGTGCGCTCGCATCAGGTCGAACACTGTCCTCAGATCATGCAGATGATCTTCCTTAGAGCGACTTTTGACGACGATGTCGTCGATGTAGCATTCCACTGTCTTGCGCAGGTGGTTTCTAAAGATGATGCTCATAGCTCTTTGATCGGTGGCGCCAACGTTCTTTAAAATGAAAGGCATGACTGTGTAGCAATATGTGCCAATTGGTGTTTGGAAGGATGTATGCTTTTCGTCATCAGGGAACATCTTGATTTGGTTGTACCCCGAGAAACCATCCATGAATGACATATGCTCAAAACCGCAGGTGTTGTCAATCATGATGTCTATGATAGGGAGGGGGAACTCATCCTTAGGATACGCCTCATTCAGATTGCGAAAGTCGATGCAGATTCGAATCTTTCCATTCTTCTTGAGGACTGGTACTATGTTGGCGACCCAGTCTGGATGCTGTTCCTCGCGGATGAAGCCACTGGATATTAGTTTGTTGACCTCAGCTTCAATGGCATTCATGATGTCGGGACGGAACCATCGTTGCAGCTTGACCGGTTTTACGTCCGGACGGATATTGAGTTTGTGAAGCGCAACTTCGGGGGGGGGGGGGGGGGGGGTTCAGTCCTGGCACGTCTTCGTAACTCCAGGCGAACACGTCGATGTATTCTCTGACGAGTTGCAATAGCAATTCTCGGTCTTCGTCTGTCAGATTTTTGCTGACGAAAATGGATTTTGGAGAGGACTCATCACCGAGATCCACTTGCACAACCTCATCCTCGGTGGAGGGCTCTCTTTGTTCGAACCGCTTCTCCCATTGCGCATCTAGTTGTTGTGCCCACGGCTCTAACTCAAGAAGTTAAGGAATGTCTTCATCTTCTTCGTAGGCATTGGCAAACGCCATATTGACTGGACCAGACTTGCCTGAGAATGTCCCCAATGCCGACAAGCTGAATCGGAAGTGGGTGATCCGGTTGAGTGTGAATGTCAGTCGCATTCCACATCTGAGCTTTCAGGGGTCGTTGTCGGTGTAACATAACCTAGCCCACAGTTCAAGCCTGGTGTAGTTTCCAGATCATACCCCTGTTTTTGCATGAGGTACTTGGATTGGGAACTATACAGATAAAGGGGCAGTCTTCCGGTGTCGGGTTCGAGATCAACTTCTTCTATCCTGAAGGGTTGTGGATCATTCTTCCGGCCGAAGATGATTGGATGATCCTCTCCCTCGACTATGCAGTAAGCGACTTCTATTGGAGTAAGTTGGTTTGCGGTGTAGACATTTGTCACTTGTGTGTACAGGTGGGTGCCTATACCGTGTTCCATAGCATACATTGTACAAAGCTTATTAAGCTCGAGATAATTCAAAGATAGCCCTTTATTGATGAAGTAAGGTATCTTTTCCAGTGGGATTACATCATCTGCGGATGGAACATCGGTGTGAGCAGCCACATACTTGGCCAGTTCTGACTCTTCGTCAGCCACCCCCCATATAAATGTAGACTGAGAGAATGACTTGGGCAGCTTAAACATCAGGGGCTTCATGGGTGGAGCATAACATAGAGTCGTTGGCGTACTAGCCACCCCCGGTTTGGTGCTCGGTAATGGACGGGGAGTTATTGGCTGGCTAGCAGTCCCCGGCTTAGCGGTCGGCTGCCGATTCATTCTGGGAAGGCGAATCGTCATCGGTTTGACGGAGGGATTGAGCTCCATTGTTTGTTGCTGACTAGCTCTAGGCAGCCTGATTGTCAGTGGTTCTGTCGTGGGTCTTGGCGCTTGGCCAGACTTTGGCAGTCGGATTATCATCTGCTCCTCCTGTGCAGAGAGGTTGATTGCGTCCTTACGCAGAGTGGCCGTAAGGGGTGCAGTTCTGCCAGGTTTGCGGGCTTAGAGATGAATTGTCAGCGGTTCCTCTGATCTAGCTGCCGCCTCAGTTTGAGCTTGAGTATCTCCTGCGGCAAGGTGCTTTTTCGACTTCTCGTACAAGCATGAATCTGAGTAGTAGGATTCGACCCCTTTAAAGGGATCAATGTCGACAAATTCTGTCCTCACGAAGCCGTGCTTGTCGACGTACTTAAAGTACTGGTGCAGTGTGGAGGACACGATCATGTAATCATGTATCCAAGGACGCCCAGGAGAATATTGTAGGAAGTGTCCGCATCTATGACATAACAGGTCACTTCTGACTGAAGGTCGCCGATTTGGCACTTCAAGCGAATCTTCCCGATCAGATATCTTCTGCCTGAATTGAAACCGCTGATGGCGGTGCTTGTCGGCGTCAGGCGATGCATTGGGATGCGCAAATGATGTAGTAAGCTCTTTCGGATGATGCTTACGAAAGAACCGGGGTCAATATTCATCCGATCCATCTTGATATCGCCAATGTACCCAATATAATACAGAGGGCGATCGTTCAGGTTGGTCTTGATAAGCATATCCTGCAAAGTGAAGACGATGTTAGGCATTGCGCCTGTGCAAGCGCTGTCCTGGAGATCTGCAGGCGAGCTTTCCCCAGTGAGATTGGACTGAGCCAGATATACGTCGGCATTCTGGAGTGCCTCGCTTAGTGCGACACGGACATCCTTGGAGAGTCTCAGGAGCTCGTATAGCGACTATTTGGCCGGTGTATTGGCTAATTGCGCCAAGATGTCAAAGTTGTAGGGCCTTTCCAACCCATGAGGCATCTCTCTTCGGAGCGGCTTGTCAAAGCGAGTCTCCTTCGACCTAGGCTTGTCGGTCGTCGAAGGCTGCGAGGGTCCTGGAGCATCAGCAGCTGTCGGCTGATGATCTTCAGCAGAGTTACCCGGTGTAGGTTAGAATTGTGCACCCGACTGGGTGACGACAGTCGTAGCCTCCTCGACTTCCGCCATGATTGTACGACATGATTTGACTTTCCTATTCTTCTTCTTGCTGGTGGAGGAAGGTGCGTACTGAGTCACTTCAGGAACCAGGTACGGATGGACCCACATGACCTCCCTTAGTGATGTGGTAAGGGGCACTATGCCAGCATCCAGGTTTCAGGGGGGTGGAAGGTTAGCGACCTCCATCTTTGCTCTGGGGACGGGCACTACTCCATCTTGAGTCTTTGTCGGAGGAAAGTTGTCAAATTGTACTGACACTATGTTGGCTGCTACGGTCACCTCTTCGAAATCAATAGCCATGGCCTTAGAGTCGATGAGATGCTGGATGTATCGCTTCAGTTGGTAGCAGTCTTGTGTAGCATGGTGGACATAGCGATGGTAGTGGCCGTACTTGAGGCTCTCCATTTCTGCAGGACGAGGTTCACGCCTTGGTGGAGGGAGCTGAATTCGACCTCTTTGTATGAGCATGTCCAAGTTGGGCTTGACATGGCCGTCCTCGAAGGAATAGGTCATCTGAGGCCACTGCTTCTCTGCTGGTTTCGGCTCAGGCTTCGGGGCTGTGTCGGCCACCATAGCTTGTTTGCCCTTGTTGTCTCGATTATTGGAGGGGTTACCACCATGGTTGTTATTGGTATTAGGGCGTTTGCCCTTGTCCTCTCTTTCCGATACGTGCAATCCCAGTTGGCGAGCTTTCTTCAACTTGTCTTCTGCGCTAGTGGCGCTGATAATGAAAGTCTTCCAATCCTTAAACAGACTTTCGCCCATCCAGAGGCTGATCGTGGGAAGCAGTCTCTTTTGGCAAATTTTAATTAAGGAGGAATCTGGGTTACCGGAAGGCAACTTCATCGCGGTTTGGCGAAATCGTTCGATATAGTTTCTTGTCAGCTCCTTTTCTTCTTGGACAACATCCATGAGGGTGGACATTGTCATGTCTTGTCCTACTTCGTAGAACCTCTCCAGAAACATACGTTTGAAGCCAGCGAAGGAATGGATACAGTTGTCCGGAAAGTTGCGGTACCAGTCGAAGGCAACCCCTTCCAATGCTCCAATGAACAACCGCGTAAGGATGGAGTCGTTGTGAGGCAGATGGTCGGTTGTGACTTCGAAGTAGGTGATGTACCTGCTTGCAGATGTCTTCCCATCATAATATAGATTAATGTTAAATGGTTTATATCATGGTGGGAAGGGAACATCTCTCCACACAGCAGGATACGGTTGTCGTATCCTGAGGTCTTGGCAGTTTTTTCGGGCGTAGAACATGGCCCGGAGCTCCTAGACCTCTCTTCTTGCCTCCCTAGCCTCGTCTACAGCGGTGGGAGCTGATATTTCAGGAGGATTATCACCCGGGTTTGGTACAGCTGAGTTCGAGTCCACATTGACCGCAGGACCTAAGCTTGTTTGGCCAGGCGTCCTTCCTTGTAGAATTGGAAGGGCCGCTTTGATCTCGTCCACGGACTTGACCAAGGCATGAAGTATGGCCTCCAGGGTGTCGATGCATTGGCGGTCATTAGGACCGTCTTGGTTGCTATCCGTCATGAACACCGTCCTCACATGAGGAAAGATGGAAGAAACGGTGGAGGATGTGCCCTCTGAGTCATACCCTTGTTTGGAAAAGTCGTCAGGGTACGTGGGAATGTTCTCCTCTGGTTCGGACTCAGAGGGAGTGGTACCCCCAGCTTCAGAGCTTGCCTCGTCTTGAGAGTTGTGAACATCCCCGGGGACGTCGAGATCTGCTGCATCTATTGGGTGAACCGTTTCTCCTGGATTATCTTCTTGGAATACCGGGTTGTCATGGATATTTAGGGGGGTGCTACCCCCGTCTCCAGTGCCTCCCAGAGATGTGGATGACGAATCTCCAAGTGTGGCAGATTTCGTCTTTGAGCGAGTCCCTTGGAAAACTCCTCCCACAGCGGTCGTGGACAACCGCTTGGTTGAGATTTTCGGGCCGGTGACGTTTGTTTTCTTTCCTCTCCCGCTGCCAGGGATCTTGTGAGCAGAATTGCAGGAGGCGACGAGAAGCGCCTCGCCTTCTGAGCTTGGGTGTTGCAGCCGTTGGAAGAGGGACCGTCGGTCTTCTTGTACTACCGTCTTGTTGCAGCAGCAGTTGACAATGATTTGGGTGCATTAATGTCCCTGACAGGACTCTTTGCGCACCAAATCTTCATCTCTTTTCTTGCGTTTGTGAAGAATCACGTTGTGTAAGTCACCCGTTTTATGGGCCCGGGAGTTCTGAGCACATGAGTGTGTTGGCATCCTGCCTACTCCCTGATATGGGGGTAGTATGAGTACTTGCCCCTGATCATTGTTGAGAGATTCTTGATAACTATCACGTTCGTTGGTCGTCAGAGGCTGGACACGGATATGTTTATACAACATTCCATCGAGGGCTAGCGTAATAGTCTGCGGGACGCCCTGATAGTCAGAAGTTAGGATAGCTGTTTGAGCTCGACGAGCCCGCGCTACCCGAGACTTTTTCCTTTTAGCACCTGAGAGTGCATAGTAGGAAGAGTCCACAGAGACTGGCAAATGAGAGCATCTGGGGTCAGGATCATCTGAGAGACGGTCGAAGACTGACCGTGAGCCGCATGGAGCAGATGGTATGCGGCTGGGTTTGGTGGACATGCAGGCTGTCTGCATGCGGCTGGTATATATGGCCGCATGACCCTTCTGTATGCGGCTAGGAGCGATGGCCACATAAGCAGTCTGCATGCGGAAGGCAGTCGTGGCCGCACGAGCCTCCTGTATGCGGCTGGCTGTCGTAGCCGCATGAGCCTCCTTCATGCGGCTGGACGTTCTGGCCGCATGAGCCTCATGCATGCGGCTGGCTTCTGTGACCGGATGAGTTTTCATGTGGCTGGCGTCCTTATGCGACTTCTTCTTGGACCGCACAGACTTCCTCTTTGCCCCTGCAAGTCCAGCATCGTAGTATTTTTCTCTGCTGGACTTGGGGACAACAGAGTCCTCTATGGCCTGAAGTGGGGCCGCATGAGAGTCTTCCCCGCCATCTTGGACGACAGAGAGTATTTCTTCGAGAGCATGGGGAGGAGCGAATGATTTGGGCCTCCACTCCCTGTGGGCCTTGTTCGTGCGGGCTCGCCGCTGGACCGGGCCAGCGCCCCCGTCGGAGAGCATTTCTTCAAACGCCTGTTGGTCGAACCGGGCGACCAGCATTTGTTGAGTGGAGCCAAGTTTGGCTGCGTCTGATTGCGTCACCAACTCCTCAGCCGTGGAAAAGTTAGTCCCCAGCAGAGTCGCTGTCGTGTTTGCCATTGATTGTAAAAGTGCAGAACAATTTTATAGGATGACTGAACTTAGACTCACAATACAAACTCGCTCGTACAAAGAAAGCCTAGGAATGAAAACCTAGGTACAACAATATAAGTACGATTGTTTATTTTTGATTCTGGGGGGGAACGGTAGAGGCTCGGGAAAGCGACGGCAGCTCTGCCATACTCCTTGGACGATCGGACGTAGCCTTGGCTCTGATGAAGAAATGCTCTCGGAATGTGTGGGGAGACTCTTATGTGCGTGCCTTTGTTTCTCTGCGTATTCCGCCAGGGGTCCTCTCTCTTCTACAAGGGAATGGCACCTTACTATTTATAGGAGTGGGGTGTGATCATTAGGGTTTGCAATGATTGCCCCTTGAAAAGTCGGCGGTTTGGGGATTAATTACCATTTTCCTTGATCCTGTCTTATTGGCAATTAATCTGGGCCGTTGATCTTGATTGCAACAAATCTGGACAATTAATGTTGATTGCGCCAAATCCATATGGGCAATTAATGTTGATTGCCACGAATCTTCATGATTTATTATGACAAGCTCGACTCTCCTGCCACGTGTTCAATCTGCTTGATTGCAATAAATTTGATTTGATCCGGGTAATTATGATGATTGCACTAAATCTGGTTGTTGGAATTTCTTGGTAAATCTTGATTGATTTGGTGCCACGTGTCTAACCATCATTCTGCTGCGAGCCATAGGGACATGGGGGAAACTGATCTTCTATCACGTGTCCTAACCGCGAGCCACATGGACCGGGTATCTTGACAGAGACGCATGAGGGTGGCTTCTCAGGATTTGAACCGCATGAAGGTGGTAGCCGCATAGGTGTGGCTTCCGAAATCTGAGCCGCATGAGGGGGTATCCAACTGAACCGCATAAGGCTGGCCACGTGTCAAGGCTGCATGGGCGTGGCCTCTCAGCATTTGAGCCGCATGGAGATGGTCCCCATAATTCGAGCCGCATGAGAGTAGCGGCCGCATGGGGGTGGCTTCTCAGGATTAGAGCTGCATGGAGATGGTCCCCATGATCCGAGCCGTATGAGAGTAGCGGCCGCATGGGGGTGGCTTCTCAGGGTTTGAGCCGCTTGGAGATGGTCCCCATGATCCGAGCCGCATGAGAGTAGCAGCCGCATGGGGGTGGCCTCCACCTGAGCCCCATGCGGCTGGCCACGTGTCAAAGCCGTATGGAAGACTTTAGGATTTGATGGATCCTGCCAGCTATAGAGAGAGATTTTCTTTGTTTCCCTAGGAGCACGCCATCATGTCAGAGTCATCATTGCAGCTTTATGTCAGAGCTGTCAGTTCACTTTTATGTCAGAGCTGCCTTGTTGTGTCAGAGCATTAAATAGGGCCGCTACTTAATGGCCAGCTGTAGAGGCGAGCCGTATAAGGCCACGGGCTTTTATTCGAGCCGCATGGCTAGGTTGGCGTCTTTTGAGCCGCATAAAACTCCTGAGCCGCATGAGACTCTGAGAGCTTCTTTGAACCGCATGAGACTCCATCTGTTTTGAGCCGCATAGATATTCCTGTTCTTTTTCATGCTTCTACAGTCGTCATTAGGAATATTCGTGTCTGCAGCGCTATTTTTCTCTTCTTCCTGTTTTGACGACGTTGGTGCTTCTTCTGCTAGAATATCCACATGTTTATCATTTCTGAAAATGATTGAACTTGTATTGTCTTTTAGATTTATTATTTGAGATGATAATTTTTTCGAACTTTGTGCCTCCAGCCTTTTAATTGTTGTAGCCATTTGGCTCATTTGATTGTTCAGACTTTGGATACTGGCCCTTGTCTCCTGTTAAAATTACAAGGTATTAGTAGCAATGGACTTAACAATATCTTCTAGAGACATACCAGAATTAGAAGTTTGGTTCGATTGTTGTTCATGGAGATATGGTTGCTTGTACTGCTGGTAACTTGGAAAAGTTTGAGTTACATTGGGCTCGTCTTCAAGTATTGGACACATATCAGTTGGATGCCCTACTATTGAACAAATCTCACAAGCTATTGTTGTTTGCATGTTACCACCTACAACCATTTGATGAACAAGAGAAGTTAAACTAGCAATTTGTTGTTGAAGAGAAGAAACATTTACCTCGTTAGCGTGCCTAGATGGAAGATCCAGCCAAGTGCCAACTTGTTGATAATTGGTCGCCATGTCCTATTAAATCTTTTTTTCTGATAAACAGAAAATTATTTCATGAGAAAAAAAAGCATAAACTTCAACTAGAATTACTCCTCGGCAACGGCGCCAAAATTTGGTGTGCTGTCGTAGGCACCCAAAAATAAAACCTTTACTCTTAAAAATGTAGTAGTGAGAGTAAGGATCCTTTCCTCGGAGAGTAAGTAGTTTATATTTGTGCTATGTGAATAATGAAAGAGGGGGATGAATATGATAAAGGTCAATAAAAAAGAGCAAGTAGAATATGAAAATAAATCAAAATAACAAATGTTGGTCTAAGTCTACGTCTACCATTAGAATCTTGAAACTGATCATAGATGCAAACATATATTGATATGTATTATGAATATTCATCGTTGGAATTATTTTCCTATCTCCTTTAGCCACAGTTAATTAGAAACAAGCGACCTAATTAACCTTAACTACTAAACAACCCCAGACAAGCACTAAAGGTTTAATCTAATAGCGTATTAAACTCAATGAGATCGATGAACCAAAATAACACAAGAACAAGCGGTTGCATTTAATTTAGTTGAATATTTTCTTCTAAAGATTTAATAATACAAACTAGTAATTTATTAAATTTTGGTTGCTTCACAAATTAGATGGATCGAATAATTCCGAATTCGATATCTAATTTAGCAGTAGATTATCAAGAATAATCAACTAGTATGCATCCTAGTAATTAAACAAGATAATCATGAAATATGCATAAGAAAACATTTGATACTCAAAGTACAAATCAAAAATATAAATACAAATTAGATCTCACAAGTTTTTATTGATTCCAAGGCTTTCATACACTTCGACCAACAAGACTTTAGCCGAACATGTTCATCAAAACTTCAAAAGAAAAGTTTGAGAGGAAGAGACGAGTTGTGTTGTGTGGTTGTCTTCTCATGATTTCTACCCCCTTTTATACACCATAAATTAGTTGTTTCAAGCCCAAAATATCTCCCCACATATCCTCTAAAAGTTACAACTTCTCAAACCAAAATAACTAAGTCATAAAAAATAGGAGAATAGTTATTTTGGTTCCTAATTCTGTTCATAACATCTTTGACCGAACTTCAAGCCTACTTTCTTCCATGATATAGCCAGAATCTCGAAAATCACAAAATATGAAAGTTGTATCCCTCTGTCTTAGCTTTCCGAATCATTTTGAAGGACCTCAATTACACTTCAGATGAGGAAGTTATGCCCATTTTGATAAAAGATGTCAAAACTGTCCAGAATTGTATTTTAGCTCCATTTTGCACATAGTGTCTCCAAATTCATCCTACAGCAAAATATAAATATAATGAGTACCTTTAGTCATAAAATGAGCATAAAATGATGAACATTAAGGGATAAAAATATAACATTTTATGTTCTCATCAGACGTAACCCAAACCAACACCGTTTTGTTGATAATAGTTCTCGTGTTTGCCGAGAGGAGCAAAGTGACGTATTGGCAACCGTCTTCCTCGACCGTAGTTTAACCCTTGGTCGCTTTTTATATCATATCCCATGTTCTGGATGATGGTCTTGGTATGCCAACTATATCAGAAAAGTTATATTTTCCCAGAATCATAGTCAGATTCAGTGTTGTGATTGGGAGAAGTAGTCCAGAACGAACTTTCTTTCGCCAATTATTCGACCGAAGATGATTAGTTCTTCATCCTTCTTTCTGGCTGGAATGATGAAGCAGTGGATATCTTCTGGCCATGCATTTTCCCACAGATGAGACATCGTGACCGGCATGCAGAGGTGTGGTCCTATGCCATGCTCTAGAGCATATATCGTATCTACATACTGGTTTACAGATTGATAGACATCGGAGTAATTCAAAGATAAACCTTTACTTAGAAAATACGCAAGTTATTCTTCAGGGATAACATCATCCACTGAAGGTACATTATTATGAGTATTGATATACTCATTGAGAGTATCATTGTCTGGAATAGGAGCCACAGACTTGACCTATCACGCCCTGATCCCGCAGAGTCTTGGCCTGTCCAAGATAGACAAGGTTGACAATAACGCAGCGGAACATATAGCAGATAATTGAAGCAGCAGCGGACATATTTTCAAAAGACATGCATTGAACACAATGGTAACAAGGAACAATTCTCTTTATTGATTTCATTTGAACAGATTACAAGCTCTCAATTCTCTCTGATACAAAGTTACATTCTCTCAGAACTTTACAGATTACAATGATCCCGTTTCCATACATTACATCCCTATATATACAAAACCAACTCTTGCAACAGATGTCATCTCTTGGCATCTCTTCTGATTTCTGGCTCTTGAGGATGAGGCTCGGGCTATCGCCTCGGACTATTCTTCTCCATGCATAGTGCACCTGCATGCAAACTGATGGTGGGTCAGTATATCAGCATACTGGTGATTGTGAACAAAGAGCTACATTTGTCTGAAACGATCACTGTTCAATTAGTGAGAAAACATTTCTTGTGATGTGATCTTGCTAGTTTTACCTAGATTCATTCCATGCATATAGAGTCAGTTTACATTCTTTTGAAAACACATCTTTGAAAACCAACATATCATTTCCATCTTAGCCGCTGTGCCTCCCATGGGTTCAGCTCGTCGCTAACCGCTGTGACTCACATGGGTTCAGCTCGTCGCTAGCCGCTGTGACTCTCTTGGGTTCAGCTCGTCGCTAACCGCCGTGACTCGCTTGGGTTTAGCTCGTCGCTAGCCGCTGTGACTCTCTAGGCTTCAGCTCGTCGCTAAGTGGATACCCCAATGCACATGCAATATCAAATGAAACCATCATGCATCAATCGAGCAAGTCAAAAGCAATTCCATCTTCTTTTCAAGCAGGAAACCGTTCTCTTTCTTAGTAGACAACGTGCGGATTCTCTTATAAGCATACTCAAAGTCTAGCCTCTTGTTATTAGCAGCAACATTAATTCAAAAGCTCAGATTCTTATTAGGCGCAAGCGAATCATAAAATGAGTCTTTGTCCACTCACCCAGATTAATCTTCTGTTGCAGAGCCAGCAATCCGATCTCTCTGTTTATCTAGTGCCTTCGCGGAGCGGGGCACTACATAATTATCTACCGAGAAAAAGTTTCGTCCTCGAAATTTAAGGAGAAACTTACAATATCCGTAGCAGCGATATTCCTCATCCTTCGCCATCATCAATCGATAAAACTCTCAATTCAGATCATATCAAAACTCTTGTTCAATAAAGCATCTCAATCTCAATTCATTAAATCGATGAAACATATGCCGGCATCATAAAAATATTTATGGACTTATTGTATGGAACGTTCATCTCATTGATAATATCAAGCAGGCAAGGGAATTTTGGTCAGAAGAACATCTTAGAATTCAATCGAATCAATTGGCCAGAGGATCGTGTTGCTCTGATACCATTCTGTCACGCCCCGATCCCGCAGAGTCCTTTCATCCTCGATTCGGACTCTTTGAGACCGTTCGTCCTCGCTAAGGCGTGATGCCGTACAAGCCTAAGTTGCGCTTGCACAAGGCCAAGACCTGTAACAAGACAAGATAGACCAGGTTGACAATAACGCAGCGGAACATATAGCAGATAATTGAAGCAACAATGGACATATTTTCAAAAGACATGCATTGAACACAATGGTAACAAGGAATAATTCTCTTTATTGATTTCATTTGAACGGATTACAAGCTCTCAATTCTCTCTGATACAATGTTACATTCTCTCAGAACTTTACAGATTACAATGATCCCGTTTCCATACATTACATCCCTTTATATACAAAACCAACTCTTGCAACAGATGTCATCTCTTGGCATCTCTTCTGATTTCTGGCTCTTGAGGATGAGGCTCGGGCTATCGCCTCGGACTATCCTTCTCGATGCATAGTGTACCTACATGCAAATTGATGGTGGGTCAGTATATCAGCATACTGGTGATTGTGAACAAAGAGCTACAATTATCTGAAACGATCACTGTTCAATTAGTGAGAAAACATTTCTTGTGATGTGATCTTGCTGAGAAAACATTTCTTGTGATGTGATCTTGCTAGTTTTATCTAGATTCATTCCATGCATATAGAGTCAGTTTATATTCTTTTGAAAACACATCTTTGAAAACCAACATATCATTTCCATCTTAGCCGCTGTGCCTCCCACGGGTTCAGCTTATCGTTAACCGCTGTGACTCGTATGGGTTCAGCTCGTCGCTAGCTGCTGTGACTCTCTTGGGTTCAGCTCGTCGCTAACCGTTGTGACTCGCATGGGTTCAGCTCATCGCTAGCCACTGTGACTCTCTAGGGTTCAGCTCGTCACTAAGTGGATACCCCAATGCACATGCAATATCAAATGAAACTATCATGCATCAATCGAGCAAGTCATAAGCAATTCCATCTTCTTTTCAAGCAGGAAACCGTTCTCTTTCTTGGCAGACAATGTGCGGATCCTCTTATAAGCATACTCAAAGTCTAGCCTCTTGTTATTAGCAACAACCTTCATTCAAAAGCTCAGATTCTTATTAGGCGCAAGCGAATCATAAAATGAGTCTGTGTCCACTCACCCAGATTAATCATCTTCTGTTGCAGAGCTAGCAATCCGATCTCTCTGTTTATCTAGTGCCTTCGCGGAGCGGGGCACTACATAATTACCCACCGAGAAAAAGTTTCGTCCTCGAAACTTAAGAAGAAACTTACGATATCCGTAACAGCGATAGTCCTCATCCTTCGCCATCATCAATCGATAAAACTCTTAATTCAGATCATATCAAAACTCTTGTTCAATAAAGCATCTCAATCTCAATCCATTAAATCGATAAAACATATGCTGGCATCATAAAAATATTTACGGACTTATTGTATGGAACGTTCATCTCATTGATGATATCAAGCAGGCAAGGGAATTTTGGTTAGGAGAACATCTTTGAATTCAATAGAATCAATTGGCCAGAGGATCGTGTTGCTCCGATACCATTCTGTCACGCCCCGATCCCGCAGAGTCCTTTCGTCCTCGCTTTGGACTCTTTGAGGCCGTTCGTCCTCGCTAAGGCGTGATGCCGTGCAAACCTAAGTTGCGCTTGCACAAGGCCAAGACCTGTAACAAGACAAGATAGACAAGGTTGACAATAACGCAGCGGAACATATAGCAGATAATTGAAGCAACAGCGGACATATTTTCAAAAGACATGCATTGAACACAATGGTAACAAGGAACAATTCTCTTTATTGATTTCATTTGAATAGATTATAAGCTCTCAATTCTCTCTGATACAATGTTATATTCTCTCAAAACTTTACAGATTATAACGAACCCGTTCCCATACATTACATCCCTTTATATACAAAACTAACTCTTGCAACAGATGTCATCTCTTGGTATCTCTTCTGATTTCTGGCTCTTGAGGATGAGGCTCGAGCTATCGCCTCGGACTATCCTTCTCGATGCATAGTGCACCTGCATGCAAACTGATGGTGGGTCAGTATATCAGCATACTGGTGATTATGAACAAAGAGCTATATTTGTCTGAAACGATCACTGTTCAGATAGTGAGAAAATATTTCTTGTGATGTGATCTTGCTAGTTTTACCTAGATTCATTCCATGCATATAGAGTCAGTTTACATTCTTTTGAAAACACATCTTTGAAAACCAACATATTATTTCCATCTTAGCCGCTGTGCCTCCCACGGGTTCAGCTCGTCGCTAACCGCTGTGACTCGCATGGGTTCAGCTCGTCGCTAGCCGATGTGACTCACTTGGGTTCAGCTCGTCGCTAACCGCTGTGACTCGCATGGGTTCAGCTCGTCGCTAGCCGCTGTGACTCTCTAGGGTTCAGCTCGTCACTAAGTGGATACCCCAATGCACATGCAATATCAAATGAAACCATCATGCATCAATCGAGCAAGTCATAAGTAATTCCATCTTCTTTTCAAGCAGGAAACCGTTCTCTTTCTTAGCAGACAATGTGCGAATTCTCTTATAAGCATACTCAAATTCTAGCCTCTTGTTATTAGCAATAATATTCATTCAAAAGCTCAGATTCTTATTAGGCGCAAGCGAATCATAAAATGAGTCTTTGTCCACTCATCCAGATTAATCGCCTTCTGTTGCAGAGCCAGCAATCCGATCTCTCTATTTATCTAGTGCCTTCGCGGAGCGGGCACTACATGACCAAGTTCCCACATAGGTTAACCCTTCAGGATTGGGAGGACGGACTTCAGCAGGTTCCACCCAAGGTGTTTTGCAGAGAGTGATGGTCAATGGTTTGACCTTATCAGGGTTCTTCTTTTTCACCCAGATTGTGAGAGGCTTTGGAATACTTTTTGGAGTAGTACGTCCTTTGACTCGGATAATCAGGGGACCGTCACTGGAGGATGAACTCACTTCAGCTTCATCATCAGCTTCATTGCCGTCATCCTCGGAGAGCTGAGATTGGTAAAGTACCGAATCTTCATAGTAGGCTTCAATGTCCTTAAAAGGATCGACATCGGCAAACTCCATCTTCACGATGCCATCGCTGTTTACGTACTTGAAGCACTAGTGAAGTGTGGAAGGAACGATCATGTTCTCGTGTATCTACGAACGTCCCAACAAGACGTTATAGGATACATTGGCATCGATTACATAACAAGAAACCTCCGTTCGGAGATCACCAATCAGGCACTTGAGACGGAACTTGCCCAGCGGGTGGCTTCTCCCAGCATTGAAAGCCACGATAGTTGTATTGGTTGCAGATAGCTTGTGCAGAGGGATTTCTAGAATTTGGAGTAAACTTCTAGGAATGATACTGAGGGAGGAACCTGGATCAATGTGCATCCGATCCACCTTAATCGCTCCGATATACCCTGTATAGTACAGAGGTCTATCATGATGATTATTTTTGAGTAGCATGTCCTTCTGTGAAAAGGTGATGTTGGGCACCACTTCCATAATACTGTGGCAGTAGGGACAGGAGACAGGATCTTCAGCAGGGGCTTTGACTTCAGCGAGATAAGAGTCGGCATGTAGTAATGCCTCTCTTAAGGCCTTCCGCGTTTCTTTTGAGAGTCACAATAGATCGAACAGAGACAACCTGGTAGGTGTATTGGCCAGCTGTGCCAGTATTTCAAAGTTGTAAGGCCGATCCATGCCTTCGGGAGTTGGCACCTTCAAAGACTTGTCAAATTGCGTCTCCTTCTGTTTGGCTTTGTCGGTAGTTGAGGGCTTAGACAGACCGACTTCTGAACTTGTGGGGGCAGTAGGAGCTTGAGATAATACTGCTTCGTCTTGTGCAGGGTCATACGTCCGTAGGTAAGCCTTGCCAGATCGCGTCTCGCCAGATAGAACTTCGTAAATGGGAGAAGACACCATATGACATGATTTGTCTTACCCCTCTTTACTTTTGGAGATATCGCCCCCTGTGTTATTTCTTGCACAAGGTCCGAATGGACCCACATGATTCTACCATGTTCAGTCGTGAGTGGCACCAAGGTTGAGTTGCGAGCTGGCGGCAGGTTGACAACATGATCCCACCATGGATCGGGACTACGCCGTCTGGGACTTCTGTGGGAGAAAAGTTACCAAATTGAAGAGAGATCATGTTAGAAGATACGACCTTGTCTTCAGCTTCGAGGTTGATCACTTGGCTTTCGATAAGCTGTTGTATCTTCTTCTTCAGGACGATGCAATCCTTGGTAGAGTGGTGCACGTACTGATGATAATGACAGTACTTGGGATCGTTGAGTTGGTTCACCTCCGCAGGACGTCGTGGTGGTGGCAATGTCAGTCTATTATCCTTCGTCATTGTCACGACCCGTACCCTGGTGTAAGGGCATGAGAAGTGGGTACGTTCAGCCTACGCCGCAGTGTCGGCGGTAGAACGTTGTCCTAGGTCACATGCATCTAACAGTTTAAGGTACATTGCACAGTTATACTCCAAATGGAGGAATAATATAAGTACAAATCTCAATCACAGCTAAGGAAGATGTACGATAAGATAGATAAGAATATCAACAAAATCCACATATGAAATACGATAAAAGTGAGAATCCAAAGTGTCTAAGATAAACATCTAACAACTCCACAAATCCACATCATCATAAAATCTCTGATACAAATATCCAGATGAGATATAACTGAAATAAGATATCTAAACTATGGGAGTGTCGTCAGCAGGTAATGGATCCTGTTGGAAGTCCAAGTCACAGGTGTCCTCTAATGCTGCCCCGGAGTAGGTGGTACAACACGTCTCATCCTCGTCCTTTGTAATATTTTCAGTAGGTCCAGTTAGGAAAGGAGCGAGCACAGTACATCTCATGCAGTTCATATCATGACAGGAATATAAAGCATGCAATCGAGTAAGATACATGAATCGCTGAAAGAAAGGACATGAAATAAAGAGATGACTTTAAAGTAAGTGTCAAGGACGTATGAGATATACCAATACCTTAACATCAATGGGTGGTCACCAGACTAAGTCAATGCAAGAGAAATAAATAAAGCGAGAAAAACGACCGATAGAGTCGCTTGCACCCAAGTGTAAATTGGACGCATAGTTTTATAATATCAAAAAATACGAAATGCTGAAAATAACAACAGAAAATAAGAATATAATAATCACAGGGTAAAGTTGCAAGGTATCTTGCATGATGGTGCAAGGTGGCATGTTCCAAGAAATCACAATATCGGCTAAGAAACGTCACAATCTCCAAACAACTCTGAACACTAAAACAAACATCAAAAACGCACTCGGTGTAAATGATATACCTAGGAAACGCCTGTGCAAAAGTTTAATTCTGGAACAGAGGCAAAATCGTAATTTTGGATCAAAACGATGTCCGTCGTTGGACCCGTTTTGCACTGAAATACGTGCCAAAGTCTATAGTCTCTAAAGTCGTCAAACTATATGTCTACGGATTCAGTTTGAGGAGAGGAACTCAACGGTATGTCCAGTTTTGGATTTCGATGAGCCGTGTACAAAATCGCCGGTTTGAGTGGGTCGCGGGCCTGCCAAAAAGGGGTTCCGATTCGACCTTCTCAGAATTGAACCAAACTTGGCACACAGTACCAGAATTTTGATTCGAACCTGTTGGAGCAAGTTTCATTTTGATTCGAAGACTGCATACGAAGTTAGGACGAAGTTTGCAATTTGGCGATACGGGATATCTTGACGGATACAGACTGATTTCGTCGCGCACACACGACAAAGCTGAGTTCCATCAGTTACCACAAGTCGGCAACGTCCATACGCGCCTTTCGATGCGTATAGCGAGCGACCACGTTGCCCGGTTTGTCGGGGCGCATGCCGTATTGAGAAAAACTCAGAAAATTTATATAAATTAACACAGATTTTTCTCCAACTTCAACATCAATTTACTTTTTACACGTTAATCGAAACGACTATCCAAAAGATGCCTTGCAATCTCGGTTATGTTGTCTTTTACTGTTTTCAATTAGTTTCTAAAATTCTTTACTGCACAACAAGAAAATTTGCCGACAAGTTGTCGTTTTACAACAGTTTTTAGTATTACAGAAAACAAGTTTTTCTTCAACTTCGTCTCAAATTTTCTAGAAAGTCGATGGGTTGTTTCAAAATCCACCGAGAGGATCTCGAAGAGGGTCAAGTCTACTTTCCCAAAAATCTTACGGATCAAAAATCGGTGCTACGAGTAAAAAGTTACGTCGTAGGGAAGTAGGGTACCTTGAGTGGGAAAACTGCTCCGTGGGTTGCGAGGGGCTGACTTCCGATGCTCCGTTCGTCGTGCACAAAGCTCCATCGCTGGTGAAACGAACTCGTAGGCGAAGAGGGTATGATCAGCCGCAACTTTCGTTTTGCAAGTTTAGGGTTTCGAGTTTTGTGCAAAAAGTTATATATATAACAAGTTGCGACCAACCCTAATACTAATGGGTTTCAGATTACTCAATTTCCTACTAATCCTACTGTACTCGCGCGTGTGGCGTGGGGGGAGGGTGGGGTGGGGTTGCTCCGCTGCTAACGCTGGTAGGCCCGCTCACTTAAGTGAGCGGCTGCTGATCACTTCCTTTTTTTTCTTTTTCTTTTCTTTTCTTTTCTCATTCTTTTTCTTTTCTTTTCTTTATCTAATTCTTTTTCTTTTCTAATTCTTTTTCTTTTCTTTTCTTTTTCCGAAAAGTTATATATATATATATATATATTTTTTTTTATATATATATATATATATATATATATATATATATATATATATATATATATATATATATATATATATATATATATATATTCCTTTTAGCTAACAAAAATTATCACAAAAATTACAAATAAATTCCTAAAATCCTAGATTTAATTATATTCCTTATTTAATAGAAATACGAACATACACACATATAATATTATATATATATACACTCATACATTAATGGGTTAATTAGTTGTACCCCCCTATAGTTTGTACATATTTTGGTAACTGTCCCCGTTGTTTCAAAAATAAAGAACACCCCCCTGGCTGCTTAATTTTTTACTCATTTTCTTCTATGCACCAGGGGGGTGCAACTAATTAATTTTATAAATCAGGGGGGTGTTCTTTATTTTTAAAACAACAGGGACAGTTACCAAAATACGTACAAATCATAGGGGGGTACAACTAATTAACCCTACATTAATTATACTAATAAACTAGTAGTAACTAAATCCATAAATTATGAAATGCATAACAAAAATTAATTAAATTAAAAAAATCAATTATAAATTATGGGAGTTTACATCCTACCCAACTTAAAGAAAATTTTGTCCTTAAAATTAAACTAAGGTCGGGAAATCAAATGCAATGCAAGGAAAGTGATAGTAATTTAAAAGCTTAATGCCAAACATAACTTCGTCTTCGAATAAATGCGGGTAGCGATTTCGGATGTCGTCCGCGCGCTCCCAAGTGGACTCCCCTGGCGAGTGATGCTTCCATGCTACACGAACCAATGGAATAGATTTCCGTAACACCTTCACTTGGCGGTCGAGGATACCTGCTGGTTGCTCTTCGTACGACAAACTCGATCCAATTGTGATCTCGGAGTGATCAAGCACATGATTGTCGTTCGCCACGTATCTCCTCAGTTGAGATACATGGAATACGTCATGCGCTCCCTCTAACGACGGTGACAAGGCCAATCTATAGGCAACCTCTCCAACACGTTCCAAGACGTCAAAAGGCCCAATGTACCTTGGACTCAACTTGCTATGCCCTCCGAATCGAATTGTGCCCCTAGTAGGGGATATCTTCAAGAACACATGGTCGCCTTCTTTGAACTCTAAGGGTCGACGACGATTATCTGCCCACTGCTTCTGACGATCCTGTGCTGCTCGCAGGTGGCCCTGAATTTTCTTCACTGTCTCTACTGTGCTCAAGACTAACTCGGGACCCAATAGCTGTCGCTCTCCTATGTCGCTCCAACAAACAGGAGACCGACACTTCCTATCATACAACGCCTCAAACAGAGCCATTTGAATGCTCACTTGATATCTATAATTGTAGGAAAACTCAACAAGATGAAGATGGTCCTCCCATGAACCGCCAAAGTCAATCATGCACGCTCTCAACATATCCTCTAGCGTCTGAAAAGTGCACTCTGACTGTCCATCTGTCTACGGATGGTATGATGTGCTAAACTTCAATCGTGTGCCCAAACTCTCTTGCATACTCCTCCAAAAGTGCGAGGTAAATCTCGAGTTGCGGTCCGACACAATACTAATAGGCACACCATGTAATCTCACAATCTGCTCAATATACATTTTTGCCAATACCTCCGTCGATAGCCCCACTCTAAAAGGTACGAAGTAGGCTGACTTGGTGAGTCTATCCACAATTACCCACACTGCGTCACGTCCCCTCGGACTCCGAGGAAAACCCGTGATGAAATCCATAGTAATGTGCTCCCACTTCCACTCGAGAATAGGTAGCGTCTGCAATAATCCGGCCGTCCTCTGGTGCTCTGCCTTCACTTGTTGACATACCAAGCACTTGGCAACGAAACGAGCTATCTCTCGCTTCATTCCGTGCCAGCAATAATACTGTCGTAAGTCGCGGTACATCTTGGTTCCTCCGGGATGAATAGAGTAAGTCGAACTGTGATCCTCTGCCATCAGCTCCTGCCGTAGTTCTCCATTGGGAACATAAATGTGATCACCACATTGCAATGTCCCATCGGGATGGATTCTCAATCCTGTCTGCTCTCCTGCTTCGGTCCTTTCTCTGAGCCGTTGAAATCTAGCATCATTGGGCAATGCTGCCTTGATGCGCTCTACCAAGGATGATCGTACTTGGAGGTTGGCTAATACGCCGTCTGCTCCAGGTAATACTACCTCAATACCAAGTTGCTCCAAGTCTCTAATCAATTCCTTCTGCGTAGTCAAAAAATGTGCCATGGGCTTACGGCTTAATACGTCTGCCACGACATTAGCCTTGCCCAGATGATAATGTAGCTCGATCTCGTAATCCTTCATCAACTCCAACCAACGCCGCTGTCGCATATTCAACTATTTTTGTGTGAACACGTACTTGAGGCTCTTATGATCAGTGTAGATATCAACCTTCTCGCCGTACAAGTAGTGTCGCCATAGCTTCAAAGCAAAAATAACCACTGCGAGCTCTAGATCATGGGTCGGATAATTCTTCTCATGCACTCTCAACTGTCGCGATGCATATGCTACTACCCGACCGTGCTGCATCAATACGCATCCTAATCCTTTTCCGGATGCGTCGCTGTTGATCACAAATCCTCTCGGGCCTGATGGTAGTGTCAAGATCGGTTCTGTGGTCAATCGCTTCTTCAACTCGTCAAATGCAGCTTGACACTTGTCTGTCCATACAAACTCCTGATCCTTGCAGGTTAATCGAGTCATAGGCCCCGCTATTCGAGAGAAATCTTCTACGAACCGTCGGTAGTAACCCGCAAGTCTGAGGAAACTTCTTACATCAGAAGCTGATGTGGGAGCGGGCCATGATTTGACTGCTGTAATCTTCTCTGGGTCCACTGATATACCATCACCCGTAACAATATGACCAAGAAATGATACCTCCTTGAGAAAGAAATCACACTTGCTACGCTTCGCAAAAATTTGCTCATTCCTCAACGATCCCAAAACTAACCGTAGGTGCTGTTCATGCTCCTCTTGACTCTTGGAGTAAATCAAGATATCCTCTATAAAGACTACTATGAATTTGTCCAAGTACTGGTGAAAGATCTTGTTCATAAGATTCATGAAAACTACGAGAGCATTGGTCAAACCGAAATACATGACCAAGAACTCGTAGTGTCCATACCTTGATCGAAAAGCCATCTTTGCAATGTCTTCCTTCCGTACCTTCAATTGGTGATAGCCTGATCGTAAGTCAATCTTGGAGAATACTTTTGCTCCACTCAGTTGATCAAATAGATCATCTATACGCGGCAAGGGATACTTGTTCTTCACTGTCACTGTATTCAGTGCTCTATAGTCGATGCACATGCACACTGTCCCATCTTTCTTAGGCACAAAAAGAACGGGCACTCCCCATGGTGATGCGCTGGCACGAATAAATCCCTTCTCTAATAAGTCATCAATCTGCGTCTTCATCTCTACCAACTCCTTGGGAGCCAGATGATATACTCGAGATGAAATAGGCTCGGCTCCCTGAATAAGCTCAATGGAAAACTCAATATCTCGGTCGGGTGGCAGTCCTGGCAATTCCTCGGGGAATACATCCCCGAACTCGGTGATAATAGGGTGCTGAGGGGTGTCATGCATCATCATATGAGTCCCTGATGCGGGTGCATCACTACTCTCTCAGTCTTCTTTGGTGAACTTAAACTCTGCAGCATCCAGTGGTCTAAAGATAATACTACCCCTATGGCAGTCTATGAGAGCGAAATGCCGGCTCAACCAGTCCATTCCAAGAACCATATCAAATGTCGGCATGGAGAATATAAGAAGTCGTGCCCTCATCTCTCTACCACTTATTACTATAGGACAAAGTCTGCAAACACCACTAACAGGTACAACTCCTCCTCTATTGGGGATTCTAACATTCTTAGCTAAGGGTGTGATGGGAATGCTGTGTCTAGTGGCAAAACTAGTGGCTATGAATGAATGAGTGGCTCCGGTATCAAATAATGTAATAGCAGGAAAAGATGCAACTAAAACCATACCTGCTGTAACCTCTGCCTCCGTCTCTATATCCTCAACAACAAGTGAGAATACCTTCCCATAATTCTGTCCAGTGCCCTAAGCTATGGCCCTCTCGATCTGTACTGACTGGGGTGGTAGTGGTGGACAAGGTGCTCCTGCCACTGGCTGAGGTGCTGGAAGTGCTGGGGCTGTCGGTCTCGGGTTTTGCTGGGCATGAACTAAGGACTGCTGCTCCGGACAATCCTTCACCTTGTGCTGCCCTGACCCGTATCTCAAGCTTGCTCCAAGTCTAATACGACAGTCCTTCAAGATGTGTTCCTGCTTCCCGTAATAGTTACAGGTGGGCTTCTAATAAGGTGTGGGCCTCTGCTGGAACTCTCCTGTGGCCCTCCTGATAGGTCCACTCTGAGTAGTTCGGGCTGGTGTAACTGCTGGTGTATGACGTCTCGATGTCTGCTGCTGCTCCTTGCGAAGAATCTCCTGAGCACGAGCTTCTTCCAGGACAACTGAATGGGAGACTCAAGACTGGATAGTCGTATAAGACTTAAGTTCTGGTACAAGCCTCTGGTAAAATCTCCTCGCATTCTCTAACTCCGTCGAAATTAATCCTGCACCAAATTGACTCAGACGATTGAACTCTGAGTCATACTCATCGACTATCATATTCCCTTGCTTCAGAAGAAGGAACTGGTCATAGAGGCCATCTCAAACATGAATAGGGAAGAATCTCTCATAAAATGCATCATAGAACTGCTTCCAGGTGATCCCAGTGCATAATCGTCTCTCTTCCGCCTTCCACCAGTGGTGAGCATTATCTTCTAACAGTAGGTCCACTGCTGTCATCCAATCTCGAGATGGCAACTGGGATGCCTTCAGTAGCCTCTCTGTACTAGTAAGCCACTGTGACCCCTCTAATGGCTTCTACGTTCCTCTAAAGGCCTTGGGGATCATATCTGTGAAATTATTGATAGAGACTTCATAAGGATGCAGAGCCGGTGCTGGTACTGGAGGTGGTGGTGGAGGTCTAGCTAATGCTGCCATCATTGTCTGTCTCATCAGCTCAGTCTGCTGCCACTGAGCCTGCATCATAGCGTACATAAACTGAGAAGTAGTGTAATACTCTTATTTTATTATTATTATTATTATTATTATTATTATTATTATTATTATTATTATTATTATTTTGTTTCAAAAAAATATATATAATAAATGAAGAAGAATGGAGAAGGAGAGGTGTCCCCATGTATTTAATGGGAGGGGACACCTCACCCTCCCTCTCTCCCTATATAACACCACAACCCCACCACTTACACCACCAGAACCTTTCCCCCCCCCCCTCTATATAAACTCACACATATACCAAAGGAAAGGAAAAGAAAGAAAGAAAAAAAAAACAAAAACAAAACAGAAACCCCCACACACACACCCGACCCCCCCAAGCCGCTGCTGCCGCCCGCTGCTACTGCCGCCCGCCGCTGCCACCGCCGGCCGCCCCCTCCCGGCCACCTCCACCTCATCCTTCACTTCATCCTCTTCTTCATCTTCTTCTTCATCCTCTTCCACTTCCCAAATTTCAAGCAACAAGAAAAACCTAGGTAATTTCTTCCTCTTCCACAACCTCTCTTTCTATTCCTAATCTAACTAGGTTAGAGTACTAACAAGGATTGTTGTTTTGCTATTGGTTTCAATTTAGGGTTTGTGGAGAAGTTTGGGTCATTCCCAATCCAAGGCAAGTCCTCTTCTCCTCCTCCTTCTCCAATAAAATTTTCTTTTTCTTTTTCCTAGTTAATTCTGAATAATTTAGGAATTCTTAATTAATTCTGAAATTTTAAGCTAAGGATATACAAATTTTCCTTTTATGATAAGTTTGGGATTATTAGGAATTGGAACTTGTAGAGGCTAAATATAAATCTGAAATTCATAATTTCAAAATTCAGAATATAAGTTAGGGAATTCTCTCTAATTATGGTATTACTTTTATCCTGAAATTTTGATGATATTTAACCCAATTTGAGATATTTTAAAATGTTGCAACCTTGATTTCTAGCAAATGTTTAATTTTGATAGACATAGACAAAAGAATTAAAGATTTAATTGTGACATAACACGAATAAGTGGATAAACGTTGGACACAAGTAGAGGAATCAATTTCGGACACCGAGTTTGACCTTGCAATTGTGGACATGAACTATTGAACTCTTCATGAACAAATAAACACATATGAACATATGGGACTCTCCAATGGTAAGTTTGTCATACACAAGAACTGAACAGCTGGACCGCATGCCGGGAAGGTAAAAAGTACAAGAATCCTGTATTCCTCTATTTAGTACTCAATTTTGTGTGTTCGTATTTAGAATTAAGTCTCTTTCCTACATTTTCCTATTTCATGCACAAAAGTTAAAATGTTGATATCGAAGGGTTCTGCTTGATTAATTTTCTTTATACTGTCTACATATATATATATACATACATATATTTTATATATATATATATATATATATATATATATATATATATATATATATATATATATATCTACATATATATAAACATACATATATATATCTATATATATAAACATATACCTGTACATATATAGTTATGTATTATAAAGTCCTGCATATTAACTAGTATAGTTGAAATAAATATTTGCTCAATTTTGACAAACTGCTAAGCTATTAGCAAGCCGCAACCCGACTAATTGCCAAAAGAAAGGTAATCATTGCTTGCTCAGGTATAAGTCTCCAGTTCCTTTTTCTTCTTTTATTCCTTGCGTGGTTCCGGTGTTGAGAGTTGCTCCACCGAAGGGATCGGCGAGCCCAATTATTTACTTGCGTGGTTCCGGTGTTGAGAGTTGCTCCACCGAAGGGGGGGGCAAGCCCATATTTTACTTTCATAATATATATGTTTCTTGTAAATTTTTGGGGCTCCTAAATACAAAGGAGACTCTGCCGAAATTTTTAAGAAATTTAGGAGATAGACAAATTTCTGACCTTCGGAAATTTTTAGAAAATTTCTTATCTAAGGAAGCATTTGGGAGGGGAGAACAACTGAATATCCCTAGATATCCCGTAACATAAATAACAAAAAGCTGATCAGTATTTCAGAAATCTCGTAAATCAGTGCATCTAGTTTAGACTAGGGTGTACTAGCCCAAGGGAGGCTCTACATCTATCTGACAGTAACATCAATAGATGTCTTTTTAGCCCAAGGGAGGCTCGGAAATCACAGCCTGATCCCAGGTCAACGGGATTGTTCACGAAAAATATTTAGAGGACTATTCGTAGTATTGTTCTCAAAACTGCATTTCTTTTCAAATCTTACTCCAGAAAACAACGCGGCCTACTATGGGTGGGCTGTGTCCTTAATAGCTCAAGGAAGCAATTCCTACTAAAAGCTCAAGGGAAGCTCGGAAATCTTATTATTCATGGAGTAGGACGTTGATTTCATTCATGTTTTATTAAAGCAGATATATATATATTTATATATATACATAGCAGTGCAATTTGGCATACCTTGTTTCATTTTTTTTTCAAAACTACATATTCATCTTTTGTTTAACTTTCATCGTTCTTGGCCGAGGACTTGCTCGTCGTTTTCTAAACGACCTAGTATTTGTTCACTAGGTGAAGGAGAAGAAGACGCCTCCGCCGAAGCATCATCGCACTACGACGAGGAGTAAACTGTCGGGATTACCCACAGTTATGACCAGCAGTATCGTTGTTATTTTGCAAACTATTTTTGTAATAATCTGTAATAGAATTGTTGGAAAAGTTCCCTGTAATATAGCTACACTATATTTTAATGCCATGAGAATTTCTTGTATTTTCCATTCTGCTGATGATTACGGGCGACAATCGCGAATTTCGGCGCGTAGCCTGGGGATGTGTTTATGACGTCACCCTTCCATCCGGGAAGCGGGACGTGACACGTCTTTTAAGTGGTGGCCCATACAGGTCAGCAAGAATGGAAAATCTAGATAGGACATAGGTTCGGATAAAATGTAGGTTCTAGAATCGTAGGGAGCACTACGAGTCCCAATCACATTCTAGGAATCCCTGAGAAGGAAGTATCAATAGTTAATAGATGATTACCTCTTTTCTAACCAACTGTTTAATCCTAGTAAATGGATAGTGACTCAAGAAATTCTTGATGTAGATCATGCCCCGATTCGCACCCTTCGCGAGACTGAATAATGATAGCCATAGCATGGACGAGTATTATGCATTTGTGAAGAAGATGTGGAAAGTAGCACCGAAGGGAATGATAGAAGCTTATGGAGTACACTACGAGATGAAATACCCAGTGGTGACAGATATCGTAGATGAAAGAAAGATATATTATAATACGGTACATTATTATGTACTAATCAAGGCGGAACCCTCCGAAGGTCCGGAGAATGAACGTAACGGTACACTAGAAGAATGGAAGCAAGAATACCCAGAGGCGAGGATCCTTAACATAAGACGTATGTGGATTTAGACCCCTGGAATGATGATGATGTATAAATATAGATATGTAAATATTAGATCCTTAATTATGTAAGGGATATGTGTGTAGTGAGATATGTAAAATAAGTATTAGAATTTCCCAATATGTAGGAGGAACATGAATGTATTTAGTAGAAATATAATATAAGAATGTATGTAGTAGGAACATGTTGTATAAATAAATCTGCTTTTCCTATATTTTATTCTGGTAAATATTTTCTTAAGAATATTATGAATGTAGGTATGGATCTATTTATGCCAAGTTTGGAATGGGATGGGAGTGATTACACTTTATACTTATACCAGCGCTATGCCAGACTAATGTGGAACGCACCTGACTGGTACGACATCCATGTCTACCAAGTATTCTATGCAGTCATGCGTCCCATTATCAGGGACATTGAAGACGGAGCCGAAGTATACTATGAAAATACAACTTACTGCCTACATGTCCGAGACCCAAATCGTATTTACATTGGACTACATCGATATGAGGGTACATTAGATGACTTTGAAAGACTCCATCCAGAAGTTGACATCCTCACTGAGGAAAGAATCCTCATCGAGGCCATAGAATAAGAAAAACCTAGCCAATATATGTACAGTGAAGAAGGAATCCATTTTGTCTGCTGTATGGTATTTTGAAATCGGCAGATATGTATACAAGAAAGGATAGTTAGAGGTAGATACTATGTCACATTTTGGGGAGGTGGAGTGACACGAGTAGATTAGATGAAAAGAATGTAAACAAATGTGAAGTTGAGAGTAGGAACCACATTTTGTAATACTCTCATTTTAATGAAATATATATATGGCTCTGCTGTACACCTTATTATGAATGAGCATTGTGAGTTGAATATTCCCTGAGAAGTTGTGTCTTTATTTCAGGATATGGACAATCATACTCAATCAAACAATCCACCACCTCAAACATCAACGGAGCCAACCGTGGCTGACATGTTCCGATTGTTCCAGCAATTATTGGAATCCAATAATCAACAGGCCAATGCTGCCCATGCAACAAATGCCACGATACTAGAACAAATACAGAATTCAACCAACACCAAGGATAAAACCTTAAAGGAGTTCAGGGATCTTAGGCCGCCCAAGTTTAAAGGGACTGAAATGCGATGGAAGCGAGTCAATGGCTGAGGACCATTGAAGGTTTGATGAAGGCAGCCAAAGTTAAACCTGAGGACATGGTACCAGCAATCCGCATCCAGCTGGAAGACATAGCTGGATACTGGTGGAGTGCCGAGTACCCCGAAGATTCTGACGAGGACATGTCATGGGCGGAATTCAAGAAGAAATTTGAAGACAGATTCTATCCCAAATCAGCACGGATAGAATTGGAACGGCAATTCAACTATCTAAAACAAGGGAGACGTACCGTTGATGAGTACGTTGCGGAATTTTCCAGACTTAGTCGATTTGCCCCCAACATGATAGCAGATGAAGAAACAAAGATATCCAGGTTCGTAGAAGGACTTGGGACCCAACTGAAAAGTAGGGTCGCCTCTTATAGGTGTCGAACCTTTTCAGAGGCAACAAAAGCTGCTCGAGATCAAGAAATGATACTAAAAGAAGAAGAACCTTTCCGGTCTCCACAACCTAAGAGGGCTTTTGAGGAGGGGGCATCCTCCAACAAGAATCATTGGCAGGGACCGCCTAAGCGTCCTCAGAATGGCAACCCAGACAAATCCGTAGTCTGTAATTACTGCCATAAACCAGGCCATAAGATAAATGTATATAGAAAGAGATTGGGGCTCTGTTTGAAATGTGGGGCAGGTAATCATCCAACCAATCAGTGCCCTCAAATGCCTGCAACTGGGGCAATCACACAAAGCTTCAATCAAGGATATCGACCTCCAGTTCAAGGAAACCAACCTCGACCTATGATGCAGGCACCAATACCACAAGCAGGTATGGTTTATGGAAATCAGCACAGGCCGCCCTATGTACCTCAGGCATATCAATTTCAACAGGCACAACGGGCGGCTCAAGCCCAAAATAACAACAAAAAGAGGAATAAGCAAGGACAAGCATTTGTGATGGGAGCCGAAGATGCTAATATCCGTGGAGAAGTAATTTTAGGTACTATTTTAATTTTTGCATATCCAGCATCAGTATTATTTGATTCCGGGGCTACCCATTCATTTATAGCATCTTCTTTTATATCACAACGTGAAATAGAGTCACAACCTCTGCCTAAATCACTGAAAGTCCTCACCGGTAATGAGTAGTAGAAGTCAGTCGGGTATGTAGTAGATGTCCCATAAAATTGGGTGGAGGAGCTTTTCGTACCCGGTTGCTCGTTTTCCTAACAAGCAACTATGATATAATATTGGGTATGGATTGGCTAACTGCAACATTAGCCAACATAGATTGTGGTCAGGGGAAAGTTTCCTTTCAACTCCCAGACGGAGAATTTTGTGAATTTGTAAGGGACCAGAATGAATTCAATGCAGAAGAATTAGAGAAGTTTGAATTACCAGTACTGCTGCAAGGAGTGGCAGAACAACCATTTCCAAGAGTAGTAGAAGAATTTTAAGGACGTATTCCCAGAAGAATTGCCAGGGCTACCCCCAGATAGAGCTGTAGAATTTTCTATAGATTTAATACCTGGAGCTGCACCCTTAGCCAAAAAGATATACCCAATGAACAAGGAGGAGCTGGCTGAGTTCAACAAACAAATAAAAGAATTATTATCCAAGGGATTTATTCAGCCTAGCGCTTCGCCATGGGGTGCACCGGTATTATTTGTGAAAAAGAAAGATGGTACCCTACGCCTAGTAATTGATTATAGGGCCTTGAATGAGGTTACCATCAAGAATAAATATCCCTTACCTAGGATCGATCAATTGTTTGATCAGTTAGGAGAGGCAAGGGTATTTTCAAAAATTGATTTGAGGTCCGGATATCATCAAGTGAAGGTAAAAAGGGAAGATATTCCAAAGACTGTATTTAGAACTCGGTATGGGCATTACGAATTCCTAGTTATGCCATTCGGGTTGACAAATGCACCAGCTATATTTATGGATCTGATGAATCGAGTATTTTATCAATATCTGGATAAATTTGTGATTGTATTCATTGATGACATTCATATATACTCCAAAAGTGAAGAGGAGCATGAAAAACACTTCAGGATAGTACTGCAAACTCTGCGGGAAGAACAATTATATGCCAAATTTAGTAAATGTGAATTTTGGCTGGATCAAATACCATTTCTAGGGCATATTGTCAGTGGAGAAGGCATCTCGGTAGATCCGAAGAAGGTGGAAGCAGTTAAGTCTTGGCCGACCCAAGTCCGTAGCAGAAATCAAAAGTTTCTTAGGATTGGCTGGTTATTACCGAAGATTCGTAGAGAATTTTCCAGAATTGCAGAGCCTTTAACCCGTCTTACCCGGAAGGAAGAAAAGTTTAACTGGACAGAGAAATATCAAGCCGCATTTGACGAATTAAAGGAAAGATTAATTTCAGCCCCAATACTGGCATTACCATCTGGATCGGGTAGATTTGAGATATATAGTGATTCATCGGAAAAGGGTCTAGGATGTGTACTGATGCAGCACGGAAGAGTCATAGCATATGCGTCCCGACAATTAAAGACACATGAAAGAAATTATCCAACTCATGATCTCGAACTTGCAGTAGTGGTATTTGCACTTAAGTTATGGAGACACTATTTATACGGAGAAAGAATCAAAATATACACAGACCACAAGAGCTTAAAGTATGTCTTCACACAAAAGGAGATCAATATGAGACAAAGAAGATGGTTGGAGTTACTGAAAGACTTTGATATGGAGCTAACATATCACCCAGGCAAGGCTAATAAGGTGGCTGATGCCTTAAGTAGGAGACCCGAAGCTTTCCTTTTGAATACACCCAAGGAAATCCTTGAGGATTTGAGGAAAATGGGAATTGAAGTAATATGCCCGATAACTGATGGGATATGGCAAAACTTACAAATACAATCCTCCTTAATAGATAGAATTAAGGAAGCCCAACAAAATGATTCAAAACTTCAGAAAATCTGGAAACAAATAGAAGCAGGGCTCCAGACCGGGATAAGGAAGCATCCGGACGGATCGCTCAGATTCGGAGATAGGTTATGTGTGCCCAGTGGAGATTTAAGAACGGAGGTCATGACAGAAGCCCATAACTCACAATATTCTATTCATCCGGGCAGCACTAAAATGTATAAAGATTTGAAACAGACATTTTGGTGGCACGGAATGAAGAGAGAAGTTGCCAGATTCGTATCCAGATGTCTCGTCTGTCAACAAGTAAAAGCAGAGCATCAAAGAACAGCAGGACTTCTTCAGCCGTTGCCCATACCAGAATGGAAGTGGGAGCATCTCACAATAGATTTTGTGACAGAACTGCCTAGGACCCAAAGGGGTAATAATGCTATTTGGGTCATTGTGGATAGACTTACGAAGTCCGCTCATTTTCTTCCTTTTCGAGTTGGACAGTCAACAGAGGTACTGGCAGAAATGTACATAAAACAGATTATCAGTCAGCATGGAGTACCAGTGAGTATAGTATCGGATAGAGATACCCGGTTTACTTCACACTTCTGGAAAAGCTTGCAAGAAAATCTTGGCACTCAATTAAAATTTAGCTCCGCCTACCACCCCCAAACAGACGGCCAGTCTGAAAAGACCATTCAGACATTAGAAGACATGCTGAGAGCTTTTACTTTAGATTTTGGAGGAGCATGGGATGATCATCTACATCTGGTAGAATTTTCATATAACAACAGTTATCACGATAGTATCAAAATGGCCCCTTTTGAAGCACTATATGGTAGAAAATGCAGATCGTCGGTATGTTGGACCGACGTAGGAGAAAGATAATTGTTAGGGCCAGAACTGGTAACACAAACTGTGGACATAGTCAAGACAATAAGAAGTCACTTGCAAGCAGCCCAGGATAGACAGAAGATGTGGGCTGATAAGCATCGCAGAATACTGGAATTTCAACCTGGAGATCACGTTTTTCTAAAAATTTCACCAACCAAGGGAACCATCAGATTCGGGACCAGAGGAAAACTGAGTCCGAGATACATTGGGCCCTTTGACATATTGGAGAAAGTAGGGAATGTATCATATCGGCTTGCTTTACCCCCAACACTAGAGGGAGTTCACAATGTATTCCATGTTTCTCAACTACGAAGATATGTGTCGGATCCGAGCCATATACTCGACCATTCAGAAATCACCGTCGGACCTACACTACGGATAGAACAGAAACCCGTTGGGATCTTGGATCGAAGAGAGAAGGTACTCCGCAATCGGATCATTCCATTAGTACGAATCGCATGGAGCAAAGACTCACCTGGAGATTCAACTTGGGAGAAGGAAGAAGATATGCGGAAACAATATCCGTATCTATTCCATAAACCAGGTTAGTAATCAATTATTGTACTGGTTATTCCAAATTCCGAGGACAGAATTTTTCTAAGGGAAGTAGACTTGTAATACTCTTATTTTATTATTATTATTATTATTATTATTATTATTATTTTGTTTCAAAAAAAATATATATATAATAAATGAAGAAGAATGGAGAAGGAGAGGTGTCCCCATGTATTTAATGGGAGGGGACACCTCACCCTCCCTCTATCCCTATATAACCCCACAACCCCACCACTTACACCACCAGAACCTTTCCCCCCCCCCCTCTATATAAACTCACACATATACCAAAGGAAAGGAAAAGAAAGAAAAAAAAAACAAAACAAAAACCCACACACACACCCGACCCCCCCAAGCCGCTGCTGCCGCCCGCCGCTGCCGCTGCCGCCGCCGGCCGCCCCCTCCCGGCCACCTCCACCTCATCCTCCACTTCATCCTCTTCTTCATCTTCTTCTTCATCCTCTTCCACTTCCCAAATTTCATGCAACAAGAAAAACCTAGGTAATTTCTTTCTCTTCCCCAACCTCTCTTTCTATTCCTAATCTAACTAGGTTAGAGTACTAACAAGGATTGTTGTTTTGCTATTGGTTTCAATTTAGGATTTGTGGAGAAGTTTGGGTCATTCCCAATCCAAGGCAAGTCCTCTTCTCCTCCTCCTTCTCCAATAAAATTTTCTTTTTCTTTTTCCTAGTTAATTCTGAATAATTTAGGAATTCTTAATTAATTCTGAAATTTTAAGCTAAGGATATACAAATTTTCCTTTTATGATAAGTTTGAGATTATTAGGAATTGGAACTTGTAGAGGCTAAATATAAATCTGAAATTCATAATTTCAAAATTCAGAATATAAGTTAGGGAATTCTCTCTAATTATGGTATTACTTTTATCCTGAAATTTTGATGACATTTAACCCAATTTGAGATATTTTAAAATATTGCAACCTTGATTTCTAGCAAATGTTTAATTTTGATAGACATAGACAAAAGAATTAAAGATTTAATTGTGACATATCACGAATAAGTGGATAAACGTTGGACACAAGTAGAGGAATCAATTTTGGACACCGAGTTTGAACTTGCAATTATAGACATGAACTATTGAACTCTTTATGAACAAACAAACACATATGAACATATGGGACTCTCCAATGGTAAGTTTGTCATACACAAGAACTGAATAGCTGGACCGCATGCCGAGAAGGTAAAAAGTACAAGAATCCTGTATTCCTCTATTTAGTACTCAATTTTGTGTGTTCGTATTTAGAATTAAGTCTCTTTCCGACATTTTCCTATTTCATGCACAAAAGTTAAAATGTTGATATCGAAGAGTTCTGCTTGATTGATTTTCTTTATACTGTCTACATATATATATATACATACATATATATATATATCTATAAATATATATAAATATATCTACATATATATATATACATACATATATATATATCTATATATATATACATATACCTGTACATATATAGTTATGTATTATAAAGTCCTGCATATTAACTAGTATAGTTGAAATAAATATTTGCTCTATTTTGACAAACTGCAAAGCTATTAGCAAGCCGCGACCCGACTAATTGCCAAAAGAAAGGTAATCATTGCTTGCTCAGGTATAAGTCTCCAGTTCCTTTTTCTTCTTTTATTCCTTGCATGGTTCCGATGTTGAGAGTTGCTCTACCGAAGGGGTCGGCGAGCCCAATTATTTACTTGCGTGGTTCCGGTGTTGAGAGTTGCTCCACTGAAGGGGTCGGCGAGCCCATATTTTACTTTCATAATATATATGTTTCTTGTAAATTTTCGGGGCTCCTAAATACAAAGGAGACTCTGCCGAAATTTTTAAGAAATTTAGGAGATTGACAAATTTCCGACCTTCGAAAATTTTTAGAAAATTTCTTATCTAAGGAAGCATTTGGGAGGGGAGAACAACTGAATATCCCTAGATATCCCGTAACATAAATAACAAAAAGCTGAACAGTATTTTGGAAATCTCGTAAATCAGTGCATCTAGTTTCGACTAGGGTGTACTAGCCCAAGGGAGGCTCTACATCTATCTGACAGTAACATCAATAGATGTCTTTTTAGCCCAAGGGAGGCTCGGAAATCACAGCCTGATCCCAGGTCAACGGGATTGTTCACGAGAAATATTTAGAGGACTATTCGGAGTATTGTTCTCAAAACTGCATTTCTTTTCAAATCTTACTCCAGAAAACAATGCGGCCTACTATGGGTGGGCTGTGTCCTTAATAGCTCAAGGAAGCAATTCCTACTAAAAGCTCAAGGGAAGCTCGAAAATCTTATTATTCATGGAGTAGGACGTTGATTTCATTCATGTTTTATTAAAGCAGATATATATATATTTATATATATACATAGCAGTGCAATTTGGCATACCTTGTTTCATTTTTTTTTCAAAACTACATATTCATCTTTTGTTTAACTTTCACCGTTCTTGGCCGAGGACTTGCTCGTCGTTTTCTAAACGACCTAGTATTTGTTCACTAGGTGAAGGAGAAGAAGACGCCTCCGCCGAAGCATCGTCGCACTACGACGAGGAGTAAACTGTCGGGATTACCCACAGTTATGACCAGCAGTATCGTTGTTATTTTGCAAATCTATTTTTGTAATAATCTGTAATAGAATTGTTGGAAAAGTTTCCTGTAATATAGCTGCACTATATTTTAATGCCATGAGAATTTCTTGTATTTTCCATTCTGCTGATGATTACGGGCGACAATCGCGAATTTCGGCGCGTAGCCTGGGGATGTGTTTATGACGTCACCCTTCCATCCGGGAAGCGGGACGTGACAAGTAGGGCTCCCATCAGTCGGTGGTGGAGACATCTGGGGTCCCGACTGTGGGGGAAACTGCTGAGAGAATGGTGGTGGTGGTGGCAGTGGTACATTCCCTTCCGGTGGCATAGTAGTAGTATGCCCAGCCTGGCTGCTTGGGGGTGCTGCATTCTCTGGGTACTCCGTCGTCGGTGTCGTAGTAGGCTGCGACTGTCCTGGCTGGTATGGTGTCGCTGGAGTCATGGAAGGATTATGTCCCTCCGGAATAGCCTCCTCACCAGATGTGAGGGCCAAGGCAGAAGTGCGACCGCTTCTTAGATGCATACTGATGGCACGAGAAAGATAAGTCGATATTAGGAAAGATTAGATATGAGGTAAGTTAAATAATCAAGGAAGTTTCAAAAAAGATTGGAAGTCAAGGAGTAGTAGTAGTTCGGGATGAGATATTCCTATTCCTATATGCAGGCTTGTTGGGCACAGTCATGTAACCCAACAATATTATCGTGGACCTGCATGGGCTACCACAAAAACATGTAATGTCCCAGTCCCAAAATACGTAGGACCAAGTACGTGAACATGCCAGTTGCACATATACGAAGAATACTCCAATATATGGAATCCTCATATATGTACATAAGCTGTAAAATAAAATAATCACATGCCAGAATTTATAAAATCTAATCTCATCACAGCTCAACACAGAAGATAATAGAATCCAAATAAATAAGTAAGTGTATCAAAGATAGACGGGTGAACATGCTCACTCCAAACAGCTATAAAAATAGTCTCACAAGATCGTAGTCGAACCTTCGTAAAAATAGAAAGAAAAGAGGTGTAAAATAATGTCCACTAAAGTCTCAAATATAGAATAGACTAGAAATCAGTAGTGACTGCCTCGTCATCGATGTAAGATGGATACATAGCTGCTCCGTACTCCTGTGAAAAATTGTCTAACCCTGGAGAGATAACCAGGTCCTCAGTGGGACGTGGCAAGATACAAGAAAATACCATGCCATATAAACTGTGATAATATAATAGAAAGGAAAAGGGATGCATGCAATAGGGTACCTACCAGTTCTATAGTGATAATGCAGTTGAGAACAATCCTTCCATGCATGGGTATCTGGCTCAGTAACAGTAAGTCAGGTATGGCCCCATCAGGATACCAGGGACCTTAAAGCATAACATTCCTCGAATGTCAGAGACCAGCAGGATCAGTAATAGGTAGTGCATAAGGACCCATACGTTAAGGAAACTGTTCTCCCCACCCAATGCCTAGTAGGGTCGCATCCACGACTCATAAACCTCGAGTAACTGCCAAGTCCACTAACATGAAATACTATTGACAGTTACTCCTATCCGTCGCACGCTCCATACGTACCGGTGGCCAGCCGACTACGCGGATACGTGTCCTACATGTGACTCATATCATGTGGTAAAGCAAGTGTCAAGGCCGTATGAGATATACCAATACCTCAACATCAATGGGTGATCACTAGACTAAGTCAATGCAAGAGAAATAAATAAAGCTAGAAAAAGGACCGGTAGAGTCGTTTGCACCCAAGTGTGACTTGGACGCACAGATTTATAATATCAAGAAATATGAAATGCTAAAAATAACAACTGAAAATAAGAATATAATAATCACAGGGTAAAGTGGCAAGGTATCTTGCCTGATGGTGCAAGGTGGCAAGTTCCAAGAAATCACAATATCGGCTAAGAAACGTCACAATCTCCAAACAACTCCGGATGCTGAAACAAACATCAAAAAAGCACTCGGTGTAAAAGTTATACCCAAAAAACGTCTGTCCAAAAGTCTAATTATGAAACAGGGACAAAATCGTAATTTCGGGTCAAAACGATGTCCGCCGTTGGACCCGTTTTGCACCGAAACGCGTGCCAAAGTCTGTGGTCTCTGAAGTCATCAAACTATATGTCTACGATTTCAGTTTGAGGAGAGGATCTCAACGGTATGTCCTGTTTTGGATTCTGATGAGCCGTATACAAAATTGCCTGTTTGAGTATGTCGCGGGCCCGCCGAAAAAGGGTTCTGATTCGACCTTCTCAGAATTGAACCAAACTTGGCACGTAGGATCAGAATTTTGATTCGAACCTTTGGCGCAAGTTTCATTTCGTTTCGACGAATGTACACGAAGTTAGGACAAAGTTTGCAATTTGGCAATACGGGGTATCTTGACGGATACGGACTGATTTCGTCGCGCACACACGACGAAACTGAGTTCCGTCAGTTACCATATGTCAGCAACGTCCATGCACGCCTTTCAATGTGTATAGCGCACGACCACGTTGTCCGGTTTGTCGGGGCGCACGCCGTATCGAGAAAAACTCAAAAATTTTATATAAATTAACACAGGTTTTTCTCCAACTTAAACATCAATTTACTTTTTACACGTTAATCGAAACGACTATCCAAAAGATGTGTTGCGATCTCGGTTATATTGTCATTTACTGTTTTCAATTAGTTTCTAAAATTCTTTACTGTACAGCAAGAAAATTGGCCGACAAGTTGTCATTTTACAACAGTTTTTAGTATTACAGAAAATATATTTTTCTTCAACTTCGTCTCGAATTTTCGAGCAAGTCGATGGGTTGTTTCAAAATCCACCTGCAGGATCTCGAAGAGTGTCAAGTCTACTTTCCAAAAAATCTTACGGATCAAAAATTGGTGCTACGAGTAAAAAGTTACGTCGTAGGAAAGTAGGGTACCTTGAGTGGGAAAACTGCTCCGTGGGTGACGAGGGACTGACTTCCGATGCTCCGTTTGTCGCACACAAAGCTCCGTCGCTGGTGAAACGAACTCTTAGGCGAAGAGGGTATGATCAGCCACAACTTTTATTTTGGAAGTTTAGGGTTTTGAGTTTTGTGCAAAAAGTTATATATATAACAAGTTGCAACCAACCCTAATACTAATGGGTTTCGGATTACTCAATTTCCCACTAATCCTACTGTACTCGCGCACGCGCGGGGGGTGGGAGGGGAGGGAGGGGGGTGGGGTTGCTCCAATGCTAACGCTGGTGGGCCCGCTCACTTAAGTGAGCGGCTACTACTCACTTCCTTTTTTTCTTTTTCTTTTCTTTTCTCATTCTTTTTCTTTTCTTTTCTTTATCTAATTCTTTTTCTTTTCTTTTCTTTTTCCAAAAAGTTATATATATATATATATATATATATATATATATATATATATATATATATATATATATATATATATATATATATATCTTCCTTTTAGCTAACAAAAATTATCACAAAAATTACAAATAAATTCCTAAAATCCTAGATTTAATTATATTCCTTATTTAATAGAAATATGAACATGCACACATATAATATTATATATATACACTTATACATTAATTATACTAATAAACTAGTAGTAACTAAATCCATAAATAATGAAATGCATAACGAAAATTAATTAAATTAAAAAAATCAATTATAAATTATGGGGGTTTACATCCTACCCAACTTAAAGAAAATTTCGTCCTCAAAATTAAACTAAGGTCGGGAAATGAAATGCAATGCAAGGAAAGTGATAGTAATTTAAAAGCTTAATGCCAAACATAACTTCGTCTTCGATTAAATGCGGTAGCGATTTCGGATGTCGTCCTCGCGCTCCCAAGTGGACTCCCTTGGCGAGTGATGCTTCTATGCCACACGAACCAATGGAATAGATTAATTCCGTAACACCTTCACTCGGAGGTCGAGGATACCTACTGGTTGCTCTTCGTACGACAAACTGGGTCCAATTGTGATCTCGGAGTGATCAAGCACATGATTGTCGTCCGCCACGTACCTCCTCAGTTGAGATACATGGAATACGTCATGCACTCCCTCTAATGACGGTGACAAGGCCAATCTATAGGCAACCTCTCCAACACGATCCAAGACGTCAAAAGGCCCAATGTACCTTGGACTCAACTTGCCACGCCCTCCGAATCGAAATGTGCCCCTAGTGGGGGATATCTTTAAGAACACATGGTCGCCTTCTTTGAACTCTAAGGGTCGACGACGAATATCTGCCCACTGCTTCTGACGATCCTGCGCTGCTCGCAGGTGGCCCTGAATTTTCTTCACTGTCTCTACTGTGCTCAAGACTAACTCGGGACCCAATAGCTGTCGCTCTCCTATGTCGCTCCAACAAACAGGAGACCGACACTTCCTATCATACAACGCCTCAAACGGAGCCATTTGAAAGCTCGCTTGATATCTATTATTGTAGGAAAACTCAACAAGATGAAGATGGAGCTCCCATGAACCGCCAAAGTCAAGCATGCACACTCTCAACATATCCTCTAGCGTCTGAATAGTGCACTCTGACTGGCCATCTGTCTGCGGATGGTATGATGTGCTAAACTTCAATCGTGCACCCAAACTCTCTTGCATACTCCACCAAAAGTGTGAGGTAAATCTCGAGTTGCGGTCCGACACAATACTAATAGGCACACCGTGTAATCTCATAATCTGCTCCATATACATTTTTCCCAATACCTCCGTCGATTGGCCCACTCTAAAAGGTACAAAGTGGGCTGACTTGGTGAGTCTATCCACAATCACCCATACTACGTCACGTCCCCTCGGACTCCGAGGAAAACCCGTGACGAAATCCATAGTAATGTGCTCCCACTTTCACTCGGGAATAGGTAGCGGCTGCAATAATCCGACCGTCCTCTGGTGCTCCGTCTTCACTTGTTGACATACCAAGCACTTGGCAACAAAATGAGCTATCTCTCGCTTCATTCCGTGCTACCAATAATACTGTCGTAAGTCGCGGTACATCTTGGTTCCTCCGGGATGAATAAAGTAAGTCGAACTGTGATCCTCTGCCATCAGCTCCTGCGGTAGTTCTCCATTGGGAACATAAATGCGATCACCACATCGCAATATCCCATCGGGGTGGATTCTTAATCCTGTCTGCTCTCCTGCTTCGATCCTTTCTCTGAGCCATTGAAATCTAGCATCATTGGGCAATGCTGCCTTGATGCGCTCTACCAATGATGATTGTACTTGGAGGTTGGCTAATACACCGTCTGTTCCAGGCAATACTACCTCAATATCAAGTTGTTCCAAGTCTCTAATCAATTCCTTCTGCGTAGTCAAAAAGTGTGCCATGGGCTTACGGCTTCATGCGTCTGCCACGACATTAGCCTTGCCCGGATGATAATGTCGCATATTCAACTCTTTTTGTGTGAACACAAACTTGAGGCTCTTATGATCAGTGTAGATATCAACCTTCTCGCCGTATAAGTAGTGTCGCCATAGCTTCAAAGCAAAGATAATCATTGCGAGCTCTAGATCATGGGTCGGATAATTCTTCTCGTGCACTCTCAACTAGCGCGTTGTATATGCTACTATCCGACCATGCATCATCAATACGCATCCTAATCCTTTTCCGGATGCGTCGCTGTAGATCTCAAATCCTCTCGGGCCCGATGGTAGTGTCAAGATCGGTGTTGTGGTCAATCGCTTCTTCAACTTGTCAAATGCAGCTTGACACTCGTCTGTCCATACAAACTTCTGATCCTTACAAGTTAATCGAGTCATAGGCCCCGCTATTCGAGAGAAATCTTCTACGAACCGTCGGTAGTAACCCTCAAGTCCGAGGAAACTTCTTACCTCAGAAGCTGATGTGGGAGCGGGCCATGATTTGACTGCTGTAATCTTCTCTGGGTCCACTGATATACCATCACCCGTAACAATATGACCAAGAAATGATACCTCCTTGAGAAAAAAATCACACTTGCTAAGCTTCGCAAAAATCCACTCATTCCTCAACGTTCCCAAAACTATCCGTAGGTGCTGTTCATGCTCCTCTTGACTCTTGGAGTAAATCAAGATATCATCGATAAAGACTACTAAGAATTTGTCCAAGTACTGGTGAAAGATCTTGTTCATAAGATTCATGAAAACTGCGAAAGCATTGGTCAAACCGAAAGGCATGACTAAGAACTCATAGTGTCCATACCTTGATCGAAAAGCCATCTTTACAATGTCTTCCTTCCGTACCTTCAATTGGTGATAGCCTGATCGTAAGTCAATCTTGGAGAATACTTTTGCTCCACTCAGTTGATCAAATAGATCGTCTATACGCGGCAAGGGATACTTGTTCTTCACTGTCACTGCATTCAATGCTCTATAGTCGATGCACATGCGCACTGTCCCGTCTTTCTTAGGCACAAAAAGAACGGGCGCCCCCCATGGTGACGCGCTGGCACGAATAAATCCCTTCTCTAATAAGTCATCAATCTGCGTCTTCATCTCTACCAACTCCTTGGGTGCCAGACGATATACTCGAGATGAAATAGGCTCGGCTTCCGGAATAAGCTCAATGGAAAACTCAATATCTCGGTCGGGTGGCAGTCCTGGCAATTCCTCGGGGAATACATCCCCGAACTCGATGACGATAGGGTACTGTCACGACCCGCACCCTAAAGTAAGGGCACGAGACGTGGGTACGTCCAGCCTACGCCGTAGTGTCGGCGGTAAAACGCTGTCCTAGGTCAACATACATCAAACAATTTAATACTAAGCAGTTTATACTCCCCGAATGGGGGTGACATAGCAGTAAATGAACTCAATCACAACTAAGGAAGAAGAAAGCACGATATGATATAGAACTCAAGGAAATACAGAAGATAAAATAGTCTAAGATAATATCCCAGCAAATATCCAGAGTACAAATCTATATGAAAGAATATACAACTCAAAATCTCTGAACGGAAGTAAAGTCTAGCTAAACAGTCTCAAGACAACATAAAATAAGATAAGGCCTAACTAAGCTAGTCTAGGCAATAGGGGTAATTTCCTCAGCTAGAGCTGGGTCCTCCTGAGAGTCCACCTCGCAAGTGTCGTCTAGGGCTGCCTCGTAGAAGGTATCCACACAGGCCTCCTCCTCGTCCTCTGTAATATTTTCAATAGGTCTAGTCAGGACAGGAGTGAGTACAGTACATCTCAACAGTTCATAGCAGGTTAGAAAATATAATTATGCAGTAAAGTAAGATACAGGTACCGAAGGAAATGCAGTATGTAAACAGAGAGAGAACTGTAATAGAAATATCTACTATAAATAGAGACTAACAGTGGCTAGTGAGTCAGAGTACAATGTAGACATATAAATAGCATAGGAGATTCTGATGCTACACTATGGAAAGATTCTGATGCTACACTACTTGGATAGTATTCACATGTCTATTTTTACTCCCCCGTATCCCCAATCAATATACAAGGATCCAACCAGGTTATGTTATGATTCCATGCAAAGGCCCCCGAAGGGTGATACATGGATGTCCCATAAATGGGGATTCTAGGAGATTCTAGGATACCCAGTAAATGGGATAAGGATTCAAGGAGACTCTATGATCATAAGAGTATATGTCACAAGTGATCAATGAACCAACGAAGCATAGTGATACGCCATGTAAGTGAAACGCACAAAACATGTAGTACCCGATGCTCCCTAAGGATAACATCTCAAGAAGGGATCCATATAGTACCAATCCGTGTGACCAACGTGACAGTAACAAGTAAAGTAATTTAATACAGAAAATAATTCTAAGCTGGATATGAAATGATCAGAGAATGTACTCGTCTGGTATCTGAGTGTCCAATATGAAAGTACTGTCCGAGGAGTGGTGTCTGGCTCCTAATCAGAACAGCACAAGTCACAACAAGTCTAAAATGGTAAAATAAAGTTCTACTATGCACTCTACATGAGTCTAGGTCAATCTAGGCCAAAGTCAACTCTTGGTCAACTCTGGTCAACCCTAGAAGTCAAACTTGGTCAACTATGGTCAAACTAGGTCTAACAAGTCTAAACTAGGTCAAACAAGTCATTCTAGGCTAATCAAGTCTATACTAGTCTAAACTAGGCTAAACTAGCCTATGCTAGCATACCAAGTCCTTACAACTCATACTAGCTAGTACAAACCACAACTCAACCTAGTCACTACAAGTCTATACACATAGGGTAGTCATATTCATGGATACATACACATAGTCTACATATATTACACTCACACATACTAGGTTATAGTACAATACATTAGGAACTTCACATATTTATATATATTATATATACCTAGGCTCAAATACTATATACACATTATAAGAATTCAAGGCTAGCATATACCTTATATTACAAATATGATTTACATATATAGATAGATATTCATGTATAATATATATATATTCACAATACATTATTTACATATATGTACATATGACATATATAGAATATACATACATAGATATATAGAGAGAGAGCATGTGTGTGTGTGTAGAGAGTGGCGCTACTATGTGTGTGTGTGTAAACTGTGAGTGAGAGAAGGAATGTGTGTGAGAGTGTCACAGGTTTATGAGTGTGTAATGGTGTGTGTGTGTGTGTGAGAGAAATGCATAGTGGTGTACAGTGAGTAGAAGCCCAACAGTTCTCAGATTTCTCAGAAAAAATATAGGAACATACTCAAATCAGTTCAGTTATTAAAATGCATAGGAAATGAAGGAAATCAATTCAAAACATTCACAGCTTTTCAGTCCATAATCTCAGTTTTCAGTCCCACAGTTTCCAATCCCCATTTTGATTCCAATATACCACCAAATCAACCCAAAACTTAACCACAGTTAGATAACATATAGGAGAACCCTAATTTGGACTTAAACCAAACATTTAACAGTATTAAATAGGTTTAATCAACTGTCCAAACTCAATTTTTAAACCTGGAAAATAATAGATTAATACTTGTTTCAGAAAAATGGGGGTAAATGAGAATTTGAAATTAAAATCAAACTAATATATGAAACTATGGGTTGGTAATGAACATATACAGTATACATGTGTCATACAATGTGTTTGTGTCCTAACAAGAGGACACAAACGTGTCCAAACAATTCAAGACACCAAAACAGTGCACACAGGCACTGTTCAGTGCACTGCATCGTGCACGTGTGCACGCGTGTCGTGCACACGACACAGTCCAAACCAGGACTCGTGCTCACCACTCTAGGTTCGTCTAGGATAGGTCATCGTGTTTAGGTGTCTGCACTGAGTCCAAGTGTCCACGTGTCCGACTTACAATCGCGTATCAGTGACACTAAAACCCGACTGAACCTGTCAGTCCCGACCAGTGCAGAGCCTCGTGCTCACTCGACACGACACGGGGACACGTGAGACTTGACACACGTGGTGTCAGTCATTGCCCCCTAGTGTGTGTCAAGTTTTGCGTGTCCTTGTGCTGTGTCCGAAGAGCAAAAGCCCCCGAGTGGCAGGACACGCGCACTGCCTCGCGCGCGCGCACCCGCGTGTGCAAGTGTCGAATCTGACACGACACGACAGAAAGACACCCCCAAACCAAAAAAAAACGATAAGCAACATCAAAATACAAATTCCTTTTCATTTAGTTTCTAAAAATTAGATCGAAATGCCCATTGGGGCATTTCATCAAACAATTGAACAAGGACACTGATACGTGTCCAAATAGGACACGAATTGGACTCAAATTCTAGGGTTTCCTATTCCTACAGTTATGTTAGGCCTAGGGCTCCCTAGATATGCAATAAAATCAGAATTTCAAGATGTAGATTGAAAGTTACCTCTATGTATCAAAATCCCCAAAAAGCTCTAAAGAGAGGTGTTCCTCTTGCTAGCAAACTTCTCCAAATTGATTTGAATCTGAGAAGAACATATACCAACAACAAGAAAACTATATTTAAACCTATTGCAATTTGTTTGAGGGAAAATGGAGCTAAAATGGAATTTCTAGGAATTTTAGAAGTTGAGAAAATACCTCTTTCTAAAGCTTGTTTTTCCTTAGAGGCTAGCCCTAATTTCTAAGAGGATATTTATAAGGGGGGAATCCCTAGGAAGGGTTAAGTGGCCGGCCATGTTGGGCTTGGGTTAGGGTTGCTAGTGGGTTGGGCTTAGTCATAAATCAATGGTTCAATCACAAGTCATGACTTGTGTCTAAAACTTTCTATTCTAAACTCTATTTCCTCATTGATTTCAATAACTAGAGTATGGTTAACTTAACTTAACCTAGGGTCTTATATCTAGCCAAGTCCAACTCAACTAGGGTTAGGTTTACAAAGTCAAAGCTAGTCAAAGTCAACCTAGTCAACCTACATTCAAACAATTCCAAAATAATTTCTAAAAATTCCCATAAATTCTAATAAATTTAAATAACCCCAAAATGACAAAAATACCCTCAAACTTGAAACGTGGTAGTGACAAATCTACCCTCCTTAAAAGAATTTCGTCCTCGAAATTGAAAGGCGAAATGCAACTGATGAGAAGGATAGAGAGTATACCTCATGGTCCAAAAAGATATGGGTAACGCTCGCGCATCTCATCCTCCCGCTCCCAGGTAGACTCTCCTGGAGAATGATGCCTCTATGCGACGCGTACCAAGGGTATCACCTGGTTCCTCAGAACCTTCTCCCGTCGATCCAGAATCTCCACTGGTTGCTCTGGATAGCTGAGAGAAGGCCCAACCTCAATCTCTGAATGATCGAGCACATGGCTACGGTCAGCCACGTACCATCTCAACTGTGATACATGGAATACGTTATGGACCCCCACTAGTACAGGCGGTAAGTCTAGCCTGTATGCCACGTCACCGACTCTCCCGCTGATAACGAAAGGGCCGATGAAGCACGGGCTAAGCTTCCCGTCTCCACCAAAACGTATCGTACCACGAGTCGGAGATATCCTCAAGAAAACTTGGTCTCCGACCTAATCACAAGCAAGGTCTCAATTAATTATAATAAACAAACATGATCAAAAATCATAAACAAACAAACCTAAATCTAATCCTAGTCTAATCTGTACCTCAAACTCCAACGGCCTCCGGTGGCTATCGGCCGAGTACCGATGTCTGTCCTGCGCCACGCGAAGTCTGTCCCTGATGAGCTTCACCTTCTCGGCTGCGTCAACAACCATCTCTGGCCCCAGTAAAGCTCGCTCACCAACATCATCCCAAGATAAGGGTGTACGACACCTACGCCCATACAGAGCCTCGAAAGGTGACATCTCAATGCTAGCCTGGAAACTGTTGTTGTAAGCAAACTCCACCAAATATAGATGATCCTTCCAGGAACTTCCAAAGTCCAGGAGGCACGTCCGCAGCATATCCTCAAGTGTCTGAATAGTCCGCTCTGACTGTCCGTCCGTCTGGGGGTGGTATGCAGTACTAAACTTGAGCTGAGTGCCCAAGCTGGTCTGCAGACTCCTCCAGAAATGGGAAGTAAAGCGACTATCCCGATCTGAGACGATGCTGACCGGAACCCCATGGATCCTGACTATCTGCCGCAGATACATCTCTGCCAGCCTCTCTGTAGACGTACCCACCTTGAATGGCAAGAAGTGGGCCGATTTGGTCAACCTGTCAACGATGACCCAAATTGCGTCTTTTCCTCCTGGTGTACGTGGCAATCCTGATACGAAGTCCATAGTGATATGCTTCCATTTCCACTCGGGAATGGGCAGCGGCTGCAATAATCCACCGGGCCTCTGCCTCTCTGCCTTGACCTGCTGACAGACCAAACACCTAGCCACGAAGCGAGCCACCTCCCGCTTCATCCCGGACCACCAAACATGCTCCTTCAGATCTCGGTACATCTTGTTGGCACCCGGGTGTATAGAGTACTGAGATCTGTAGGCCTCCTGCATAACCTGCTCCCTGAGATCTCTGCTGGGCATACATAACCTGGAACCGTGCCTCAAGCCACCATCCTCTGCAAGAGAAAACTCGCCCTCCAGCAATCCTGCTCGAACCTGCTCTCGGAGACACCGCAAAGCAACGTCCTCAAACTGTGCCGACTTGATCCTCTCCACAAAGTCTGACTGAATCTGCATGCCCCACATCTGCATCTACACTCCGGGCACGATCACCTCAATCCCAAGGCTCTCTAAGTCTGCAAGCAAATGTCGATCCATGGTCAAACACATGGCTGTCGGATACCTACTCAAGGCATCGGCAACCACGTTGGCCTTTCCTGGGTGATACTGAAGTAGGATGTCAAAATCCTTCATCAACTCTAGCCATCTGCGCTGTCTCATGTTCAACTCCTTCTGAGTGAACACATACTTTAAGCTCTTGTGATCTGTGAAGATCTCCACCCTCTCACCATACAGATAATGCTTCCACAACTTCAGAGCAAATATCACTGCTGTCAGCTCCAGGTCGTGGGTAGGGTAGTTCTTCTCATGGGGACATAACTGCCTGGAAGCATAGGCAATCACCTTCCTATGCTGCTGCAAGACACAACCCAGCCCCTTCCCCGAAGCGTCACTATAAATAGTGAAACCACATGATCCTGAAGGCAATGTCAGAATCGGAGCTGTCATAAGCCGCTTCTTCAACTCATCAAAAGCTGCCTGACACTCCTCTGACCAAACATACTCAGCATCCTTTCGGGTTAACCGAGTCAACGGCTCTGCAATCCGGGAGATATCCTGCACAAATCTCCGATAATATCCTGCCAGCCCCAGGAAACTCCTGATCTTTGCAACTGAAGTCGGCGCTGCCCATGCCTCAACTGCTACAATCTTCTTGGGGTCAACTGAGATACCATCTCCAGTCACCATATGCCCCAAGAAGTCCACCCGGTCCAAGAAGAACTCACACTTGGAGAGCTTCCCGTAAAGCTGCTCCCTCCTAAGAGTCTCCAGCACGATCCTCAAATGCTCCTCGTGCTCCTCCTCAGTCTTGGAATATATCAAGATGTCGTCAATGAACACCACCACAAACTGATCCAGATACTGGTGGAACACCTTGTTCATAAGGTTCATAAATACTGCTGGTGCATTGGTTAGCCCAAACGGCATAACCAAAAGCTCAAACTGCCCGAACCGCGTCCTGAAAGCGGTCTTGGGAATATCTTCCCCCTTCACCTTCACCTGGTGATATCTCGACCTCAGATCAATCTTGGAAAATACCCGAGCTCCGCTCAACTGGTCAAAAAGATCGTCGATCCGCGGCAGTGGGTATTTGTTCTTGATCGTGAGGTTGTTGAGTGCCCTATAGTCAATACACATCCGTACTGACCCATCCTTCTTTGGCATAAACAACACTGGTGCACCCCATGGCGATAAACTCGAGTGGATGAAGCCCTTGTCCTGCAACTCATCCACTTGCTTCTTCAGCTCCACCAAATCACTGTTGTTCACCCGATAGACATGCTGAGAGATGGGTTCCGCTCCTGGAACCAAGTCTATCGAGAACTCAATGTCTCTGTCTGGTGGCAATCCCGGCAACTCCTCTGGGAAAACATCCATATACTCTGCTATCAAGGGGTGTGGAATCGTCTGCTCCTCGACCGAGACCCCACAGAAGACTCCGCTGCTCTTCTCTACCTGACATCTGGAGTACTCGAACTCTGGCTCCCCCGGCGCTCTGAAGAGAACTCTACCCCCTCTGCAATCAATACTGACGTGGTGCCTGCTCAACTAATCCATGCCTAGTACTATATCATAGTTTGACAATGGCATTACGAGCAGGCTCACCTCCAACTCACGACCTCCCAAAACTACTCTCCGACCCTTACAAACATCACTCACGAGGATAATGCCACCCCCGGTCGTGATCTTGTAAGTCCTAGGAAACGATTCAGCTACGATACCGTGTCTAATCGTAAAAGATACTGATATGAAGCTATGCGAAGCACCGAAATTGAATAATACAAAAGCTGGACTAGAGTCGAGAAAAATCGAACCTGCGATCAGCTCTCCGATGGCCTCCGCATCCTCTGCTGCCATGGCGAATCCTCGCCCCTGCTAGCCTCCCCTGGCCTGCTGCTGGTGCTGGATGAACCTCTGCTGCTGTGTCTGTAGGGCTAGTCCCCTCTGCTGGAGCTCTGACTGCTGTCCCCTGAGCTACTCGTCCCATGCGGCACTTCCTCATCTGGTGGTCTGCTGAGCCACACACCAGACACTGGCCCAGCCTCTTCCGGCACTTATTGAAGACATGCCCAGGCTTCTTGCAGTAGGCACAAGTAACACCCTATCTCTGACCCTGCTGGTGCTGTCTCGACTGCTGCTACTGGTGAACTGGCCTCTGCTGGATCGACTACGGCTGGAACTGCCTCAGCTGCTGGTGCTGAAAGTGGAGCCTCTTGGCCTAGCCTCTGCTGCTGCTGTCCCCAACTGGGTCTCGCCCCCTCTTGAGCCTAAGCTCAAGATCATCCTCAGCCAATAAGGCTCCCGTCAAGATCTCCTCGAATTTGGCATCCCTGTTGCCCTTGGTCAGGGACTTGACCTCCTTGACCAGACCCTTCCGGAACCTCTGGGCCTTCGCCGTCTCGCTCAAGCCCTCTACGAACCTGCCGAGGCGGCCGAACTCCCCAGCGTACTCCTCCACTAAAAGGCTCCCCTGGACTAGGCTCTCGAACTGCGACTCTAAGGCTTTTAGTGCTGAATCTGGGAAGAACTTCTTCTAGAAGAAGCCCTTGAACTGCTCCCAAGTCTGCCCAGCTACCCCCACCCTGGGGTCTGACTGATACCAGGTGCGAGCAAGATCTCGCATTCGGCTAGCTGCGGCCTCAATCTGGAGATCTGTTGGTATATGGGCCAGGCGGAAGATCTCCTCTATATGCTCGATCCACTCATCGGCATATAGAATCCCCTCTATCCCCAGAAAGTCTTCTGGGGCTCATCTTCTGAAACTGCTCTATCCCCGGTGTCCTCGGCTGATGGACCACTGGTCGAGCTGCAACCGTCGTAAGGGCCAACTCCATGCCCCTGTCCTGTCGAGCCTGCTGTCGGTCCATGAACTGCTGGAAGTATGCGAACATCTGCGCCGCATCCACGTATCCTGTAGGCGGCGGTTGCTGGAAGGGCTCCTCTGCGAAGACTGGGTCCTGCCTCCGGCATACCCCCTGCTGTTGCTGTCGAGGTCTCAATACGAGCAGAGATGGCAGGAGCTGCAGTCCCCTGGCCCTGCTGTACTGGCTGAGTGGTAGCAGTCCCCTCTATAGCATCCCTATGAATGGTACGCTATGATCGAGTCTCTACCATCCTGAAGATAGACAAACAAGAGTATCAATTTCTGAGAAGGAAGCGATATAACAAAGGCGGACAATTAAAATTCAAAAGGATCAGCTGACAATAAGGATTTAGATGGCAATAAAAAGAATTTTTTCTAATATGATTAAGTACCTTAAAAAAATTAATATCCTATATCCTACTGCAGGCTGTAGTGATACTCTAATTCGAATATCACTACACTTCTAGTCTAGACCTGCATAGGCCACTACTAAAAATGTGTCACGACCCGTACCCTAAAGTAAGGGCATGAGACGTAGGTACGTCCAGCCTGCCGCAGTATCGGCGGTAGAACGCTGTCCTAGGTCAACATACATCAAACAATTTAATACTAAGCAGTTTATACTCCCCGAATGGGGGTAACATTGCAGTAAATTAACTCAATCACAACTAAGAAAGAAGAAAGCACGATATGATATAGAACTCAAGGAAATACAGAAGATAAAATAGTCTAAGAAAATATCCCAGCAAATATCCAGAGTACAAATCTCAGCTACTGAATATGAAAGAATATACAACTCAAAATCTCTGAACAGAAGTAAAGTCTAGCTAAACAGTCTCAAGACAGCATAAAATAAGATAAGGCCTAACTAAGCTAGTCTAGGCAATAGGGGTAATGTCCTCAGGTAGAGCTGGGTCCTCCTGAGAGTCCAGCTCGCAAGTGTCGTCTAGGGCTGCCCCGTAGAAGGTATCCACATAGGCCTCCTCCTCGTCCTCTGTAATATTTTCAACAGGTCCAGTCAGGACAGGAGCGAGTACAGTACATCCCAACAGTTCATAGCAGGTTAGAAAATATAATCATACAGTAAAGTAAGATACAGGTACCGAAGGAAATGCAGTATGTAAACAGAAAGAGAACTGTAATAGAAATATCTACTATAAATAGAGACTAACAGTGGCTAGTGAGTCAGAGTACAATGTAGACATGTAAATGGCATAGGAGATTCTGATACTACACTATGGAAAGATTCTGATGCTACACTACTTGGATAGTATTCACATGTCTATTTCTACTCCCCCGTACCCCCAATCAATATACAAGGATCCAACCAGGTTATGTTATGATTCCATGCAAAGGCCCCCGAAGGGTGATACATGGATGTCCCATAAATGGGGATTCTAGGAGATTCTAGGATACCCAGTAAATGGGATAAGGATTCAAGGAGACTCTGTGATCATAAGAGTATATGTCACAAGTGATCAATGAACCAACGAAGCATAGTGATACGCCATGTAAGTGAAACACACAAAACATGTAGTACCCGATGCTCCCTAAGGATAACATCTCAAGAAGGGATCCATATAGTACCAATCCGTGTGACCAACGTGACAGTAACAAGTAAAGTAATTTAATACAGGAAATAATTCTAAGCTGGATATGAAATGATCAGAGAATGTACTCGCCTGGTATCTGAGTGTCCAATATGAAAGTACTGTCCGAGGAGTGGTGTTTGGCTCCTAATCAGAACAGCACAAGTCACAACAAGTCTAAAATGGTAAAATGAAGTTCTACTATGCACTCTACATGAGTCTAGGTCAATCTAGGCCAAAGTCAACTCTTGGTCAACTCTAGTCAACCCTAGAAGCCAAACTTGGTCAACTATGGTCAAACTAGGTCTAACAAGTCTAAAGTAGGTCAAACAAGTCATTCTAGGCTAATCAAGTCTATACTAGTCTAAACTAGGCTAAACTAGCCTATGCTAGCATACCAAGTCCTTACAACTCATACTAGCTAGTACACACCACAACTCAACCTAGTCACTACAAGTCTATACACATAGGGTAGCCATATTCATGGATACATACACATAGTCTACATATATTACACTCACACATACTAGGTTATAGTACAACACATTAGGAACTTCACATATATATTATATATACCTAGGCTCAAATACTATATACACATTATAAGAATTCAAGGCTAGCATATACCTTATATTACAAATATGATTTACATATATAGATAGATATTCATGTATAATATATATATTCACAATACATTATTTACATATATGTACATATGACATATATAGAATTTACATACATAGATATATAGAGAGAGAGCATGTGTGTGTGTAGAGAGTGGAGCTACTATGTGTGTGTGTAAACTGTGAGTGAGAGAGGGAATGTGTGTGAGAGTGTCACAGGTTTATGAGTGTGTAATGGTGTGTGTGTGAGAGAGAAATGCATAGTGGTGTACAGTGAGTAGAAGCCCAACAGTTCTCAGATTTCTCAGAAAAAATATAGGAACATACTCAAATCAGTTCAGTTATTAAACTGCATAGGAAAGGAAGGAAATCAATTCAAAACATTCACAGCTTTTCAGTCCATAATCTCAGTTTTCAGTCCCACAGTTTCCAATCCCCATTTTGATTCCAATATACCACCAAATCAACCCAAAACTTAACCACAGTTAGATAACATATAGGAGAACCCTAATTGGGACTTAAACCAAACATCTAACAGTATTAAATAGGTTTAATCAACTATCCAAACTCAATTTTAAAACCTGGAAAATAACAGATTAATACTTGTTTCAGAAAAATGGGGGTAAATGAGAATTTGAAATTAAAATCAAACTAATATATGAAACTATGGGTTGGTAATGAACATATACAGTATACATGTGTCATACAATGTGTTTGTGTCCTAACAAGAGGACACAAACGTGTCCAAACAATTCAAGACACCAAAACAGTGCACACAGGCACTGTTCAGTGCACTACATCGTGCACGTGTGCACGCGTGTCGTGCACACTACACAGTCCAAACCAGGACTCGTGCTCACCACTCTAGGTTCGCCTAGGATAGGTCATCGTGTCTAGGTGTCTGCATTGAGTCCAAGCGTCCACGTGTCCGACTTGCAATCGCGTATCAATGACACTAAAACCCGACTGAACCTGTCAGTCCCGACCAGTGCAGAGCCTCGTGTTCCATCGACACGACACGGGGACACGTGAGACTTGACACACGTGTTGTTAGTCATTGCCCCCTAGTGTGTGTCAAGTTTGCGTGTCCTTGTGCTGTGTCCGAAGAGCAAAATCCCCCGAGTGGCAGGACACGCGCACTGCCTCGCGCGCGCGCGCGCACCCGCGTGTGCAAGTGTCGAATCTGACACGACACAACACAGAGACCCCCCCATACCAAAAGAAAATGATAAGCAACATCAAAATACAAATTCCTATTCATTTAGTTTCTAAAAATTTGATCGAAATGCCCATTGGGGCATTTCATCAAACAGTTGAACAATGACACTGATACGTGTCCAAATAGGACACGAATTGGACTCAAATTCTAGGGTTTTCTATTCCTACAGTTAGGTTAGGCCTAGGGCTTCCTAGATATGCAATAAAATCAGAATTTCATGGTGTAGATTGAAAGTTACCTCTATGTATCAAAATCTCCAAAAAGCTCTAAAGAGAGGTGTTCCTCTTGCTGGCAAACTTCTCCAAATTGATTTGAATCTGAGAAGAACATACACCAACAGCAAGAAAACTATATTTAAAACCTATTACAATTTGTTTGAGGGAAAATGGAGCTAAAATGGAATTTCTAGGGATTTTAGAAGTTGAGAAAATACCTCTTTCTAAAGCTTGTTCTTCCTTAGAGGCTAGCCCTAATTTCTAAGAGGATATTTATAAGGGGGGAATCCCTAGGAAGGGTTAAGTGGCCGGCCATGTTGGGCTTGGGTTATGGTTGCTAGTGGGTTGGGCTTAGTCATAAATCAATGGTTCAATCACAAGTCATGACTTGTGTCTAAAACTTTCTATTCTAAACTCTATTTCCTCATTGATTTCAATAACTAGAGTATGGTTAACTTAACTTAACCTAGGGTCTCATATCTAGCCAAGTCCAACTCAACTAGGGTTAGGTTTACAAAGTCAAAGCTAGTCAAAGTTAACCTAGTCAACCTACATTCAAACAATTCCAAAATAATTTCTAAAAATTCCTATAAATTCTAATAAATTTAAATAACCCCAAAAATGATAAAAATACCCTCAAACTAGAAATATGGTAGTGACAGGTGCTGAGGGGTGTCATGCATCATCATATGAGTCCCGGATGCGGGTGCATCACTACTCTCTTCGTCTTCTTTGGTGACCTCAAACTCTGCAGCATCCGATGGTCTAAAGATAATACTGCCCCTATGGCAGTCTATGAGAGCGAAATGCTGGCTCAACCAGTCCATTCCAAGAACCATATCAAATGTCGGCATAGGGAATACAAGAAGTCGTGCCCTCATCTCTCTACCATTTATTACTATTGGACAAAGTCTGCAAACACCACTAACAGGTACAACTCCCCCGCTAGTGAGGATTCTAACATTCTTAGCTAAGGGTGTGATGGGAATATTGTGTCTAGTGGCAAAACTAGTGGCTATGAATGAATGAGTGGCTCTAGTATCAAATAATATAATAGCAGGAAATGATGCAACTAAAACCATACCTGCTATAACCTCTGCCTTCGTCTCTATATCCTCAACAACAAGTGAGAATACCTTCCCATAATTCTGTCTAGTGCCCTAAGCTATGGCCCTCTCGAACTGTGCTGACTGGGTGGTAATGGTGGACGAGGTGCTCCTGCCACTGGCTGAGGTGCTGGAAGTGCTGGGGCTGTCGGTCTCGGGTTTTGCTGGGCATGAACTAAGGACCGCTGCTCAGGGCAATCCTTCACCTTGTGCTGCCCTGACCCGTATCTCAAACATGCTCCGAGTCTAATACGACAGTCCTTCAAGATGTGTCCCTGCTTCCCGTAATAGTTGTAGGTGGGCTTCTGATAAGGTGTGGGCCTCTGCTGGAACTCTCTTGTGGCCCTCCTGATAGGTCCACTCTGAGTAGCTCGGGCTGGTGTAACTGCTGGTGTATGACGTCTCGATGTCTGCTGCTACTCCTTGCGAAGAATCTCCTGAGCACGAGCTTCTTCCAGGACAGCTGAATGGGAGACTCGAGACTGGGTAGTCATATAAGACTTGAGTTCTGGTGCAAGCCCCTGGTGAAATCTCCTCGCTTTCTCTAACTCCGTCGAAATTAATCCTGCACCAAATCAACTCAAACGATTGAACTCTGAGTCATACTCATCGACTGTCATATTCCTTTGCTTCAGATGAAGGAACTGGTCATAAAGGCCATCTCGAACATGAATAGGGAAGAATCTCTCATAAAATACATTATAGAACTGCTTCCAGGTGATCCCAGTGCCTAATTGTCTCTCTTCCGCCTTCCACCAGTGGTGAGCATTATCTTCTAACAGTAGGTCCACTGCTGTCATCCAATCTCGAGCTGGCAACTGGGATGTCTTCAGTAGCTTCTCTGTACTAGTAAGCCACTGTGACACCTCTAATGGCTTCTACGTTCCTCTAAAGGCCTTGTGGTTCATATCTGTGAAATTATTGACAGCTCAGTCTGCTGCCACTGAGCCTGCATCATAGCGTACATAAACTAAGAAGTAGGGCTCCCATCAGTCAGTGGTGGAGGCATCTGGGGTCCCGACTGTGGGAAAAATTGATGAGGGAATGGTGGTGGTGGTGGCAGTGGTACATTCCCTTCCGATGGCATGGTAGTGGTCTGCCCAGCCTGGCTGCTTGGGGGTGCTTCATTCTCTGGGTACTCCGTCGTCGGTGTCGTAGTAGGCTGCGACTGTCCTGGCTGGTATGGTGTCGCTGGAGTCATGGAATGATTATGTCCCTCCGGAATAGCCTCCTCACTAGATGTGAGGGCCAAGGCAGAAGTGTGACCGCTTCTTAGATGCATACTGATGGCACGAGAAAGATAAGTCGATATTAGGAAAGATTAGATATGAGGTAAGTTAAATAATCAAGGAAGTTTCAAAAAAGATTGGAAGTCAAGGAGGAGTAGTAGTTCGGGATGAGATATTCCTATTCCTATATGCAGGCTTGTTGGGCACAGTCATGTAACCCAACAATATTATCGTGGACCTGCATGGGTCACCACAAAAACATGTAACGCCCCAGTCCTAAAATACGTATGACCAAGTACGTGAACATGCCAGCTGCACATATACGAAGAATACTCCAATATATGGAATCCTCATATATGTACATAAGCTGTAAAATAAAATAATCACAGGCCAGATTTATAAAATCTAATCTCATCACAGCTCAACACAGAAGATAATAGAGTCCAAATAAATAAGTAAGTGTATCAAAGATAGACGAGTGAACATGCTCACTCCAAACAGCTATAAAAAATCGTCTCACAAGATCGGAGTCTCACAAGATCGGAGCCCAACTGCCTCGTCATCGATGTAAGATGTATACATAGCCGCTCCGTACTCCTGTGAAAAATTGTCTAACCCTGGAGAGATAACCAGGTCCTCAGTGGGACGTGGCAAGATACAAGAAAATACCATGCCATATAAACTGTGATAATATAATAGAAAGGAAAAGGGATGCACGCAATAGGGTACCAACCAGTTCTATAGTAATAATGCAGTTGAGAATAATCCTTCCACGCATGGGTATCTGGCTCAGTACCAGTAACTCAGGTACGGCCCCATCAGGATACCAGGGACCTTAAAGCATAACATTCCTCGAATGTCAGAGACCAGCAGGAATAGTAATAGGTAGTGCATAAGGACCCATACGTTAAGAAAACTGTTCTCCCCACCCAATGCCTAGTACGGTCACATCCATGACTCATAAACCTCTAGTAACTGCCAAGTTCACTAATATGAAATACTATTGACAGTTACTCCTATCCGTCGCACGCTCCATACGTACCGGTGGCCAGCTGACTACGCGGATACGTGTCCTACATGTTACTCATATCATGTGGTAAAGCAAGTGTCAAGGCCATATGAGATATACCAATACCTCAAAATCAATGGGTGGTCATTAGACTAAGTCAATGCAAGAGAAATAAATAAAGCGAGAAAAACGACCGGTAGAGTCACTTGCAGCCAAGTGTGACTTGGACGCACAGATTTATAATATCAAAAACTACGAAATGCTAAAGATAACAACTGAAAATAAGAATATAATAATCACAGGGTAAAGTGGCAAGGTATCTTGCCTGATGGTGCAAGGTGGCAAGTTCCAAGAAATCACAATGTCGGCTAAAAAATGTCACAATCTCCAAACAACTCCAGACGCTGAAACAAATATAAAAAATGCACTCGGTGTAAAAGATATACCTAAAAAACGTCTGTCCAAAAGTCTAATTCTGGAACAGGGGCAAAATCATAATTTCGGGTCAAAACGATGTCCATCGTTGGACCCATTTTGCACCGAAATACGTGCCAAAGTCTATGGTCTCTGAAGTCATCAAACTACATGTCTACAGATTCAGTTTGAGGTGAAAAACTCAATGGTATGTCCAGTTTTGGATTCTGATGAGTCGTGTACAAAATTGCCCGTTTGAGTAGGTCGCGGGCCCGCCAAAAAAGGGTTCCGATTCGACCTTCTCAGAATTGAACCAAACTTGGCACACAGGACCAGAATTTTGATTCGAACCAGTTGGCACATGTTTCTTTTCGATTCAACGACTGTACACGAAGTTAGGATAAAGTTTGCAATTTGGCGATACGGGGTATCTTGACGGATACGGACTGATTTCGTCGTGCACACACGACGAAACTGAGTTCCGTCAGTTACCACATGTCGGCAACGTCCATGCGCGCCTTTCGATGCTTATAGCACACGACCACGTCGCCCGGTTTGTCAGGGTGCACGCCGTATCGAGAAAAACTCAAAAATTTTATATAAATTAACACAGGTTTTTCTCCAACTTAAACATCAATTTACTTTTTACACGTTAATCGAAACGACTATACAAAAGATGTGTTGCGATCTTGGTTATGTTGTCATTTACTGTTTTCAATTAGTTTCTAAAATTCTTTACTGTACAGCAAGAAAATTGGCCGACAAGTTGTCGTTTCACATCTGTTTTTAGTATTATAGAAAACAGGTTTTTCTTCAACTTCGTCTCAAATTTTCTAGCAAGTTGATGGGTTGTTTCGAAATCCACATAGAGGATCTCGAAGAGGGTCAAGTCTACTTTCCAGAAAATCTTACGTATCAAAAATCGGTGCTACGAGTAAAAAGTTACGTCGTAGGGAAGTAGGGTACCTTGAGTAGGAAAACTGCTCCGTGGGTGGCGAGGGGCTGACTTCCGATGCTCCGTTCGTCGCGTACAAAGCTCCGTCGCTGGTGAAATGAACTCATAGGCGAAGAGGGTATGATCAGCCGCAAGTTTCGTTTTGGAAGTTTAGGATTTTGAGTTTTGTGCAAAAAGTTATATATATAACAAGTTGCAACCAACCCTAATACTAATGGGTTTCAGATTACTCAATTTTCCACTAATCCTACTGTTCTCGCGCGTGGGGGGGGGGGGGTGTTTGCTCCGCTGCTAACGCTGGTGGGCCCGCTTACTTAAGTGAGCGGCTGCTGCTCACTTCCTTTTTTTCATTTTCTTTTGTTTTCTTTTCTCATTCTTTTTCTTTTATTTTCTTTATCTAATTTTTTTCTTTTCTTTTCTTTTTCCGAAAAGTTAAGTATATATATATATATATATATATATATATATATATATATATATATATATATATATATATATATATATATCTTCCTTTTAGCTAACAAAAATTGTCACAAAAATTACAAATAAATTCCTAAAATCCTAGATTTAATTATATTCCTTATTTAATAGAAATACGAACATGCACACATATAATATTATATATATATACACTTATACATTAATTATACTAATAAACTAGTAGTAACTAAATCCATAAATAATGAAATACAAAACGAAATTTAATTAAATTAAAAAATCAATTATAAATTATGGGGGTTTACAGATGGAATCGAGACAAGCAATAAGAGAATCAATTGCATCCTGTTGATTGAGCAGGTGTTCAGAAACGGTTGTTGTATGGTTGTCAGGTGTCGTTTGTGAAGGACCACCCCCGACATTTGCAAGATTTGGAGTTGGCACAAAGGAATGATACTCCCTCAGTAGTGAAGGAGGGTTGTTGCAATGAGCCTGACTAACATGTGTTGAGATGTTTTGTTGAGGTGGAGGAACAGCCCCAGCAGCTTAGACCGCCATGATACTGGTAAGCATATCAGTGATCTTGGCAAATGCTGTTTCAAGACCCTCTAGCCGCTTGTTGGTCTGATCACTGGCTTCTTCAGGTCTCTCTCCATCTGCCATGTATGTAGATAACATGGGAGGACGAACAGAGGAAACAATACAACTGGTGCTGATACTGTCTGTCTCTGAGTTGAAAAGTCCCTCGTCTTCAGGTAGGGGAGGTAGATAGTCACCGTCAGACTCGGAGGGATCATCGTCATCTGGAAGGTTAGCCCCGGTGTGAAGGTCATCTGCTTCAGACTCTGAGGGAATACTACCCCCAGCTGAAGGATCATCACCTCCAGCTTGGGAGTCCTTGTAATATATACGGAATCTCGTCCTCGACCGAGTACCCATATAGACTCTTTCAGATGTGACAGCCTGCTGGCTATCTGTTGGCAGACTTCTTCTTCTGTTCGCAGAAATGAGAGAGAAAGTTGGGTTCGTAGTCCACCTTATTTGATTAGGGCTTCCGTAAGGGGGACCCCATGAAGCCATGTTGGATGAGACACACAGTGGCTTTTCATCGTCAGAGCGATGCAGTCGTCGAAATACGGACTGCCTATGAGGCACTCTCGTTGCTTTAGAGCAACAACAGTTGATGATAATACTGGTGCACGGATATACGCCACGAATTGCCGTATCCTCCCTCGCTTTACGATTATGATTTATCATGTCGCTTAAGTCAGCGGAAGGGAGTTTTGCCTTAAAACCCACGTCACATGCATCGTCGAGCTTTGCATATGGGTTTGTAAGGAGAGTTTGTGCATCCGAACTTAGTTCATGTGCAGGGGCAAGCTCCACACCTAAGTTCTGTGATGACCTTGAAGACAGCCCCGTGCTATACGCGTTGGGGCCTATCTTTTTGCTATGGGCACATAGACCCTGGAGTCTACCTTTGGGCGCATGCTTCCCAGAGGACTTGGCAGCATGCCTAAGCTTCCTTGATGTGGGCACATAGTATGGGTCAATGAAGCTTAGGCACATGACCCTGGATGCATAACCTTGTAGAAGCATGGAAAAGAATAGGAATTTCTATGCGGCCCAGAATCAACATAAAACATCATGCGGCTCAAAACTTGGGGAGTTTCATGCGACTCAAAATCCCTGGGAGCTTCATGCCGCTCAGAAAGCTTCATGCGGCTCAGGAAGCTTCATGCGGCCTTACGCGGTTCAAAATCTGCCTATACAGCTGGCCATAATTTCTCTGACAGAAAGACGATAACTCTGACAGAGATGATGGCTCTGACATAAAGACAAGACATGACACGCTCCTAAAAAGACGAGAAATCATCATAATATCTGGCACAGTTCACAAATTCCAAAGACAACTCTTTATGCGGATCGCCTATGCGACCTTCAAGCGGCTCAGTTATGAGATGTCCTTCATGCGGCTCGGTTACGAGGCAACCTTCATACGGCCCGGTCATGAGACACTCTTCATGCAGCTCGGCTATGAGATAGTCCTTCATGCGGCTCAGGCAGGATGCATCATTCATGCGGCTCGCCACAGAGTAGCAGTTGAGACACGTGGCAGAAATTGACCAAGTCTTAACAGTTCGGATTTAATGCAACAAACAGATCATGATCAATCTTAACCAATCCCCAACTGTCCACTTCTCGAGGCACAGTTACAAGGATGTGGCCCAAAATTAGCCACGTGGCTGTACACCCTATTACTCATGAATTCCTATAAATAGCAAGGTGCTATTCCCTTGTACACACATAGAGACATACGGAGAGATATACACACATCCAGGCAGAAAGAGAGCATTTTTTCACCGGAGCCGAGGTTGTGTTCGATCGTCCAAGGAGTATGACAGAGTTGATAGCACTTTTCTGAGCCTCTACCGTCACCCCCCAGAATCAAAACTAAACAATTGTACTTAGATTTTGTTCGTAGGCTCTCTTTTGTACAAGCGAGCTTGTAATTGTGAGTTAAAGTTCAGACCTCCTATAAAACTGTTCTGTTCTACGACAATCAATGGCAAACACGATGGCGACTCTACTGGGACTAACTTCTCCACTGCTGAGAAGTTAGTGACGCAATCGGACGCAGCCAAACTCGGCCCCATGCAACAGATGCTGGTTGTTCGCTTCGACCGGCAAGTGTTTGAAGAGATGCTCTTCGAGGGGAGCGCTAGCCCCATCCAGAAGCGAGCCGACCCAAAGAAGGCCCGCAGGAAGTAGAGGCCCAAAACCGTTGCCCCTCCCCAAGCTCTGGAAGAAGTGTTCTCTGCTGCCCAAGACGGCGAAGAAGACTCACATGCGGCGCCACTTCAGGCAGCAGAGGACCCTGTTGTCCCCAAGTCCGGCAAAGGAAAACACTACGATACTGGACTTGCGGGAGCAAATGGGAACTCTATACGGTCCAGGAAGAAGCCGCATAAGGGGGCCAGCCGCATGCAAAAGGCTCATGCGGCCACCAATCCCTGCCACATGCAGAAGGCTCATACGGCCACTAATCCCAGCCGCATGCAGAAGACACATGCGGCCACCAATTCTAGCCACATGCAGAAGGCTCATGCGGCCACCAATCCCAGCCGCATGCAGAATACCTATGCGGCCACCAACCCTAGCTGCAGGGAGATGACCTATGCGACATCCAATCCCAGCCGCCAATCATCTGCTCTACATGGCTCGTGTTCAGTCTTCGATCGTCTCTCATGCGGTCCTGACACAGAAGCTCCAATGAAAATGTGCCAGATTCTATGCGGCACAGTTTGGACTCTTCCTACTATGCGCCCTCGGGTGCTAGAACGAAGAAGTCTAGGACAGCGCGGGCTCGTCGAGCTCAATCAGCTGTCCCAACCTCTGACCATCCGAGAGTCCCGCTAACTGTTATGCAGGCCTCTGATGGAAAGTTGTACAGAACCGCCCGAGTCCAGTCCCCGGCGGCAAACGGACATGGTAGTTCCCAAGAGTCTCCCAACGATGATCGAGGACAAGTTCTTTTACTAGCCCCGTATCAGAGAGCAAACATGATACCAACGCACTCATGTGCTCGAGATTCCTGGGCCCATAAAACGAGTGTAAAGAATGATCGAGATATAATTGACTTGCGAGATGTGATTCTTCACAAGTGCAAGGAAAGAGAAGAAACCTTGGTGTTCAAAGAGTCCTTCCATGGACATCATGCACTCAAGTCATTGTCAACTGCTGCTGCAACAAGACAACAGTACAAGAGGACCGGCAGTCCGCCTTTCAACGACTGCAGCAGCCAGGACCGGTCCTAGAACGAAGCTCGGAAGATGAGGTGCTTCCTTTCGCCTCCTGTAACTCTGCCCGGAAGGTCCCTATCGACAAAAGAAGGAAGAAAATAAATACCTCCAGCCCGATGATCTCAACCAGCACGGCCATGAAACTCTCATCTAGGGGGTTGTCCACAGCCATCACAGAGGGGGTTTATCAAGGTACCCGCTCAAGGAAGAAAGCCTCATCACTTGGGGATTCGTCATCTGCATCCCTGGGGGTAGTGGGAGCTGTAGGTGGCACTCCTCGAAACATCCACAACAATCCAGTGTTCCAAGAAGATGAACCTGGGGAAACAATTCCTCCAACAGATACAACAGAGTCTGACGTCCCTGAAGACGTCCACAAATCCTAAGACGAGGCAACCTCCTATGCAGTGGGTGTCACCTCCTCCGAGTCCGAAACAGAGGAGCACATTCCCACATACCCCGACGACTTCTCTGTCCAAGGGTATGATTCGGAGGGCACATCTTCTATATTGCTTCCACTTCTCCTCACGTGAAGACAGTATTCATGACTGAGAATGATCAAGACGGTCCCAGTTATCGGCAGCACCTCGACACTCTCGAGGCTATACTTCATACCTTGGTTAAGTCAGTGGACGAGATCAAGGTGGCTCTACCGGCTCTACAAGCAAGGTCCCCTGGTCAAACAAGCTTGGGTCCCGCCGCCAATGTGGACTCAAACACGACCGCACCAACTCCAAGCGACAATCTACCCGGAGTATCGACTACCACTACTGCAGAAGAGGCCAGGGAGGCGATAAGAGAAGTCCAGGAGCTCCGGGCAATGTTTCATGCCCGAGAAACCTCTCAGGACCTCAGGATACGACAGCCGTATCCCGCTGCATGGAGAGATATCCCCTTCCCTCCATGATAAAAATCATTTAACATCAATCCATATGATGGAAAGACCTCTGTAAGTCGGTACATGACCTACTTCGAGGTTACAATAGACCATCTCCCACATGATGATGCTATCCACGAGGTTGTTCATTAGGGCATTAGAGGGGGTCGCATTCGATTGGTACCATAACTTGTCGGATAACTGCATCTATTCCTTCGTCGGCTTCAAACATATGTTCTTGGAGAGGTTTTATGAGGTGGGACAAGATGTGACAATGTCAACCCTCATGGACGTTGTCCAAGGAGAAAAAGAGCTGACGAGGAACTACATTGAGCGGTTCTGCCAAATCGCGATGAAATTGCCCTCCGGTAACCCAGACCCTTCTTTAATTGAGATTTGCCAAAAGAGGCTGCTTCCCGCAATCAACCTCTGGATGGGCGAAAGTCAATTTAAAGACTGAAAGACCTTCATCATCAACGCCACTAGCGCAGAAGCAAAGCTGAAGAAGGCTCGCCAACTAGGGCTGCATATCTCGGATGGAGAGGATAAGGGCAGACGCCCTAATACCAACAACAACAACGGCGGTAATTCCTCTAACAACCGAGACACCAAAGGCAAACAGGCTATGGTGGCTGACCCCAGAAGCCCGAGCCAAAGCAGGAAGAGAAGCTGTGGCCTCAGGTGACTTACTCCTTCGAGGATAGCCATGTCAAGCCCATCTTTGACATGCTCTTACAAGGAGACAGAATTTAACTCCCTCCGCCGAGACGTGAACCTCGACCTGCAGAGATGGAGAACCCGAAGTACTGTCATTTCTACCGCTATGTCCACCTCGATTCCAAGGCTCTGGCCATTGATTTCGAGGAGGTAACCGTGGCTGCCAACATGGTGTCAGTTTAATTCGGCAGCTTTCCTCCAACGATGACTCAAGATGGCGTAATACCCGTCCCCCGGTCAACAATGGAGGTTACTAATCTTCCACCTCCCCGAGACCAGACGACTGGACTGGTGCCCCTCACCACGTCAAGAGGAGAGGTCATGTGGGTCCACCCGGACTTGGTGCTTGAAGTGACTCAGTTAGCATCATCCCCTACCGGCAAGAAGAAGGATGGGAAGACTAAGTCCTGCCACACAATCAGTCGATATCGAAGAAACGACAGCTGTCGCTACCCGGTCCGGTACACAATCTCAACCCATGCCGGGTAATTACCCGGCTGAAGAACGTCAGCCGGCCATAGCTGATGCCCCAGGACCTTCTCAGCCTCCACCGGCCGATAAGCCTAAGCCAAAGGAGAACCGCTTCGACAAACCGCTCCGTAAAGACGAGCCTCAGGGGCTGGAGAGGCCTTACAATTTTGACATCCTGGCACAATTGGACAACACACCAGCCAAATTGTCATTATATGAGCTTTTGAGGCTCTCCAAGGATGTTCGCGTCGCACTGAGCGAAGCACTCCAGAATGACGACGCTTATTTGGCTCATGTCAAGCTTACATGGGTGAGCTCGCCAGCGGATCTCCAGTACAGCGCTTGTACAGGTGCAATGTCCAACATTGTGTTCACTCTGCAGTATATGCTCATCAAGACCAACCTGCATGATCGCCCTCTGTATTACACTGGATACGTCGGCGACATCAAGGTGGATCGGATGCACATTGATCCCGGCTCTTCAATAAGCACCATTCTGAAGAGCTTGCTTCATCTTCTGCGCATCCCTATGCACCGGCTGACACCTACCAGCACCGCCATCAGCAGTTTCAATTCCGGAAGAAACTATCCTATTGGGAAGATTCGTCTGAAATGCCGAATTGGCGACCTTTAGTCGAAAGTGACTTGCTATGTCATAGATGCAGATACGTCCTACAACATTCTCCTGGGGCGTCCGTGGACAAACATTGCACCAGTTCTTCAACACGATTATATGATCGTGCCTTCCACATTGCACCAGTTCTTCAAATATGTCGACAAACATGGCTTCGTAAAGACGAAATTCGTCGACATCGATCCCTTCAAAGGGGCTGAATCCTACTATTCGGATTCCTGTCTGTACGAGAAATCGAAAAGGCACTTGATCAAAGAGGATGCTCAAGAGCAGACGGAGGCTACAATAGGATCAGAAGAACCTCTGAAGATCCTCTCCAGCCCCGCAAACCAAGCAGAACTCTACCTCTTGTAGCCACTCTGCGTAAAGAAGCAACTAGTCTCCCGGTGCTCACAGCACAAAGGGAGCAGATGGTTATCCGATTTCCAAGGTCTGGCCAAGGGTCGAGACCTACTGTGGAGCCACTAACAATCAGACTGCCAAGAGCCGGCCACCAACAATCAGAAGAGATCAATCCTTCTATTAAGTCGATGACCATTCGTCTTTCCAGGACAAGTCGACAACCGAGCGCTAAGCCAGGGACTGCCAATGAGCCAACGACTCCACGTCCAGCACCAAGCGCTAAGACAGCGACCGCTATTGTGCCAACAACCCCACGTCCTATACCACCAGTGGAACTAGTGACGATCAAGCTGCCCAGGTCATCCTCCCAGTCTTCATTAATACAGGGGGTTGCTGAAGAGAAGCGAGAGCTAGCCAAATATGTGGCTACGCACACTGATGTTCCTTCTGCTGATGATGTAATACCACCAGAAGATACCATATTTTATCAATAAAGGGCTATCTTTGAACTACTTCGAGCTCAACAAGCTCTGTATAATGTATGCTATGGAACACGGTATAGGCACCAACTTACACACACAAGTAACAAATGTCTATACCATGAACCAACTTACTTCCGTGGAAGGCTCTTGCTTCATAGTCGAGGAAGAAGATCATCCAGTCATCTTCGGCCGAAAGAATGGTCAACAGTCCTTCAGCCCAGAGGAAGTCGATCTCGAACCCGACACCGGAATACTGCCTCTTTATCTGTATAGCTCTCGATCTAAGTACCTCATGCAAAAATAGGGGTATGATATGGAGGCTACACCAGGCTTGAACTACGGCACCGACCGACGATTACCTTTGCAATTGCCAGTCCCGGCTGGAAAACTACGGATTATTATAGCAAGACAGGCGCGGTCTAGGCTATATTACACCTGCAACAACTCCGGAAATCTCGGATAAGGAATGCGAATGGCATTCATATTCGAGGATCACCCACTTCCGATTTGGATGTCAGCATCGGGGACGTATTCAGGAAAGCTTGGTCTGTCAATATGGCATTTGCTGACGCCTACAAAGAAGACGATGACGTACCCAAACTTTTCGAGTTAGATCCTCGGGTCCAATAGCTAGATGTGCAATGGGAGAAGCGTTTCGAACAAAGAGATCCCCCTATCGAAGATGAGGTTATACAAGTTGACCTCGGCGATGAATCCTCTTCAAAGCTAATCTTTTTCAGCAAAAGCCTGACAGACTAAGAGCGGGAGTCGCTGTTACAACTCGTCAGAGAGTACATTGACGTGTTCGCCTAGAGCTATGAAGACATGCCAGGGCTAAACCCCGAGGTTGTACTCCATAAGCTCAACATTCATCCGAACGCAAAGCCGGTCAAGCAACAGCAACGACGGTTCCGCCCAGACGTCATAAATTCTATCGAAGCTGAGGTCAACAAACTAATAGCCAGCGGCTTCATCCGTGAGGAACAACAATCTGGCTGGTTCGCCAATATAGTACCAGTCCTCAAGAAGAATAGGAAGATCTGAATTTGCATCGACTTCCGGAATCTGAACGAAGCATGTCCTAAAGGTGAGTTCCCTCTTCCTATTACGGACATAATAATTGACAACACATGTGGCTTTGAGCGCATGTCATTCATGGATGGCTTCTCTGGATACAACCAAATCAAGATGTTTCCTGACAACGAAAAACATACATCATTTCGAACGCCGATTGGTATACTGTTACACAGTCATGCCCTTTGGTTTAAAGACCGACGCCACATCAACGAGCTATACGTGTCATCTTCAGAGATCACATGCGTAAGACAGTAGAATGTTATGTCGACGACATTGCCGTCAAAAGCCGCTCTAAGGAAGATCATCTGCACGATCTGAGGATAATATTCGACCTGATGCGAGCACACAACTTGAAAATGAATCCCACCAAATTCTTCTTGGGCGTATCCAGCAGAAAATTCTTGGGTTTTATCATTACCGCCCAGGGAATCCAAATAGACCCTGAGAAGGCGAGGGCAATCATGGAGATGGGTCCCCCGAGAAATCTCCGAGAACTCAGAGGCCTTCAAGGGAGGCTAGCTTATATCTGGAGGTTTATCTCTAACCTCCGGGCGATGTCAACCATTCACACACATCATGAAGAAAGGCGTCTCCTTTGTTTGGGATGAAGAGTGCCAACGTGCCTTTGACAACATTAAAGGATATTTGTTGAACCCTCCAGTCCTGGTGGCCCCGGTTACTGGAAAGCCATTTTGTTCTATGTTTGAGCGATGGAGCATTCCCTCGATGCTCTGCTAGCAAAACAACGATGTGGGGCATGAACAAGCTATCTACTATCTCAACTGAATGATGATAGGGCCTGAGCATAGATACACCGCTGTGGAAAAGGAATATCTCGCTTTGGTGTTCGCTATTCAGAAAATACGACACTATGTTACAGGACAGACCATCCACGTTATATCATGAGTCAACCCCTCAGGGTCATTATGACCAAACCAGGTGCACTCAGCTCTCCCTTGCTACCTGGGCGATATTAATGTCCTCCTACCACATGAT